>JAYEVG010000105.1:0-195966 GCA_036346395.1 Hsuehochloa calcarea
AACACCTTGAGAGCTCAATTATTTGTGCCATTAATTGAACAAGTTAATGCCAACATTTTAAGTATTAACCAATACAAGATAAGTTGAGCCAAGAACCAGGAGGGACACTTGCCCCCCAATTATGACCGCATGTCATATGCGCCCTAATTTCGAGAAAGGATGCTGGGTCAACAACTCGAAAATCCATCCATTGCCTAGGAAAGTTCTTGGTCCCCAAAATTCATTGGGAACCATCGCCTAGCATCATCACCGCTGTCATCTTACACCCAATTGTTCGTATAGGCCCAATTGCCCATATACCAAACAGGAGCTGGTCCATTTATTTGTGCTACTAAATTAAACAGCCTGCCCTGCCCTTAACCAATACAAGAGTTGGAGAGTTGGGAGTTGATCAAAGAACCACGGAGGACACATCCTTAAAATCAGGAGCAGAACATGAGAACATGAACTAATTTCAGAAAGAATGTTGGGTGAACTAAACTCGAGGATCCATCTATCTCAGAGAACTTCGTATTCCCAGGAATCCATGGCCATGGACACCCTCAACTTTCCTAGCAATCCATGGCCATGGACACCCTCAACTTTCCTATGAGAGAGAGAGAGAGAAAAGCATCCTCCTATTTCATCAATTGAATGTTGGGTGAACTAACTAAACTCAAGGATCCATCTATCTCAGAGAACTTCATATTCCCAGCAATCCATGGCCATGGACACCCTCAACTTTCCTATTAGAGAGAGAGAGAGAACATCCTCCTATTTCATCAATCGGTTGTTAGAGCCCTTCCTGAAAACAAGAGCCGCCCTATCAATTACCAAGTCCACATCTTACCGATGAAGAAACCAAAATTTCTCGTATTCTCTTTGCCGTCCCAAACACGGTTTGTACAAAACATCAGCTCGTTTCTTTCTCACACTAAATTGCCCATGTACTAAAAAGAAAATTCGAGGGTTTACTATACCAAAGGTAATGAAAATTTCCACCCATTTCCATGGAGAACACGAAGCCACCGAGCATCAAGTTTCTTCAACACCCCAAGATATTACGAAACGAAGGGCTTGTTCTAGGACTATCCAGAGAATATCGCAACCCTACTTCCTCTGTTCAGGCGAGACACGCGAGGACGATGAGAGAGGGAATAGGTAAGCAGGCGTAGAGTCGAACCCCATGTCCACGTCGTTGTAGTCGTCGTCCGCCATGGCTTCCGCCGCCGCCGCGCCATCGCCTTGGTCGCTCGGCTAGGCTAGGGCTATGCGCGCGGCTGGAGGGGGCAGAATCGAAGGAAAAGGGACAGGGGCGTTTTGGTTATAACCTAGTGAGGCCGGCCACCTCCCGTACGAATCGCTGCCGAGCACGAATCTTCAAGACATACCCCGTAATCCATACGGGATGGGTGCCCCAAACCACCAGCATTATTTAAAATAGAAAATTTACAATATATTGCGAATAACTGCATTTTATCTTAACTAATAAAACTTTAAATTTAAATCGTCCTACCGTTAAACCCTCGTCCTCATGGTTCTACACGGCAATGGCCAAAAAGCGAAGCAGCAAATGCATGTGTAGGCCGGTGGAGCCGCGCTGGCTCCACTCCGCCTAATCCCTTCTTTCGCGGTGGCGCATGAAGCCGTGTTGAACTCTAGCCTAGGGTTTCTCGTGACTCCTTTCCCCTTCCCATAGCGCCTTCCCTCGGGAAAACCTTTTCGTTTTCAAAAAAAATCGCGATGAAACAACTTAAATAACGAAATTTTATAAATTCGATTGAAAAATACGGTAAAGTGGTCAACTCGGCATTGGAATTTGGGCGTGATTGGACCAAAATTTTGGCAAAAAAAAAGAGGTGAAATAATGCGCAAGTGAGAATTTAAGACATCAAAAAAACATATACATAAGAATATCAGATCAACATAAAGATTTCAGATCTCGGATTTTCAGATTTGTTGCTCCGTTCACATTCAGTGTAAAACTGCAAATACACGTCAACAAGCTATCAGAATATCAGATCAACATAAAGATTTCAGAGCTCAGATTTTCAGATTTATTTGCTCCTTTGACATTCAGTGCAAATACACATCAATAGGCTATCAGAATATCAGATGTAAGATTTCAGATCTCAGATTTTCAGATTTGCTGCTCCTTTCACATTAAGTGCAAATACACATCAACAGGCTGCTGCTCCAGTGGTCCATTCCAATGCTCTTCTAGCTGAAAAAACAAAGAATTAATGTCACAGACTCACAGTCCATATACACATCAATACATACATATATACACATCAATACATACATATTAGCTCCGTTCCAATGCTCGTCCAGCAGAAATCTTCAAGATGGGTGCATATATATGAGACATATATATTAGGTTAATTTTGTTACTTTGGTATACTTAAAGCTAGAAGAATAGAGGATAATTTAGCCTACCTGGTGTTGAATTGTACGGATAGGAAGGCCTGTCCCCGATAACAAGAAAAACCAACTCCCAAAATGAATTTATGCTGATTTCCATAAGAGCCCAAAAATTGTTATATGGCAATCAGTAACAATGACCTGCAGCCAATTAGTGCTAATAATATACTAATACTTCCAGCAAATTAGCAATGCATATTATGGTGTACCATTCTGTAGATAAAAACATGTGAGACTGAAGTTGAACGGCCACTACGACAACGGTCACAATTAAAAACCATAAATTCTTCCAGGTTTAACAACAATAAACAGTTCAACAACTAATAGGAAAACCCACAACCAAAAGTTCTGCAAAATCAAATCATGCCTTGTATACTCCAGCTCAGTATGTTATGACCTGATACAAATAAAATTATGCTAATTAATAATGGCAAAACCACAAGATTAACAACTACCTCTTAATAGAATAATTGCTATGAAATACCTTAGCTCACTACATGTGAAATATCTCAGCTAATAGAGGCTTGGCGGTCTTTCTTCTTCTTGACCGGCTTTGACCGTTGAGGCGATGACTGTGAGCATCACTATCTTCTGTAATCTCCTCGTATTCTTCTCATCCACTACCATCATCGTCATCATCCTTGGATGAGGTATCATCAAATTCATCCTCTTCGTCACCGTCATCACTCTCCATAAATTCTCCCTCTTCATCCACCATTGGCATCTTTCCTTTCTTCACCTTTGCCTTTCTTCCAACACAAGAAAGCTTCCTCGTTGAGTTCTCTTGACGTATTTCATCAAGAATAACCCGAGATGGGGATCCTCCCTCATCTCGAATCGGGCATGATTCACTTTGGGACTTATTAAGCCAATCCATGATTGGGTTTGATTGATCAAACAGTGTGGCATCCATCATTAGTGCACATGGATCAAGGTCCTTCTCATCCTGTTCAATCTCATGCTGGATGCGTAGTTTCAAATTGTAATGACATATACCAGCTTATGCAGCTTCTCATGACCTAGTCGGTTTCTCACCTTGGTATGAACTAATGCGAATGTGCTCAATTGCGCTCACACGCATTGGATGAGACCCATTGTGAGGCGATCCACAAGGTATATTTTTGTAGAAGTTTGACTTCTCCTCCATCTTGGAACCACCGGTATTTGCGAAATCAAAATAACACAAATTATTGAAGGAAACTACTTTTCAATGGTCATTAGATCTAAATTTGTTTCACTTACTTGGGATAACAGCGGATGCTCCAAGGCGTGCCATCACTCCATAAACCTTCCCTTTAGAAAGCACGACAATTATTGATGTTGGGATTAACCTATTAAATTATTTTGGTATGAAAGTCTATATTAAGCTTTAAATAAAAATTAATAAAAATTCAAATAATGTATTTTCCAACACGTAACTATTCAAAGATTTTTAAAACTCGAGAAAATTGGGATATTCACGATGGCGGCGTGAATTAATATCACGTCAATACTAGAAATTTGGAAAAAGCGGCTCGGCTTGGTGGCGGGCTCTGCTTTCGCTCGAGCTCAGGCCGGCTCGGCTCGGGCTCGTGACTTTTGAGCCCGGCTGGAGCCCGCCATTCGGCTCGCACAAAAAGCGAGCGAGCTTGAGGCTTGCGAGCCTCGATTAGCTCGGCCCATAGAAAACCGACCCATCCCTAGCCTACCCTGTCGTCCGCGGCCCACCCTCCGGGCACCATCGGTAGCCCATCCTCCGGCGCCATCCGCGGCCTACCCTCGAGCGTCATCCGGCTCGAGCGAGCTTTTGAGCCGACTCGAGCTTTTTCGAGCGAGCCGAGGAGTTCACAGGCACAGGCGAGCTCGGCTTAGTCGGCTCGGCTCGTTTCGACCTAGTCAATTCCTTTCAACTCCTCCCATGTGGAACACCAAGGCTCTTCTCTCGATCCACGATCTTCTTGCATATCCCACTATCACTGAACACGATTAGCAAAGGTTCTTTCACAATTCTCATCTTCACGATAGAAGAGAAATTGTGATGCTTGAAGTGTTCCATTGCTTCCTCCCGAATGAAATATTCTTCTAAAGTGGTTCTTGTTGCTAGTCTCGGCATGGTTGATGGTAGCATCTCCAGAACTTTTGTCGGCTAAGGTAGCAGAAGCACGAATCGACATGAGCAACCATCGGCTCGATACCACGATGCGAGATCAAACCTCGACATGAGATTAAATTCGTAGGTTGTCAGATCTTTCACGGTGGAACTCAAAGATAGGTAGTGTCGTCGTTTTCTTCTCTTAGCGTCGATGAGCGATTACCTACACATGAATAGCAATCTAAACAAATCTCCTCGATAAACCTTCTCCCATGCTCACAACACGTGAACAAAGGTAGTAGGCGAAGTTCCAATGAGCAAAATCCAACACCTCAATTGGATTCAACACACCAATACCAATTCCTAACTGAAAATCTCAAAAACACACGCCAACAATGGCCACCAAAACCATGATAATTTTATGGTACCTATTTCTGAACTCATAATTTCTGAACTCTCACCCCAATTTGGTGGAAGACCTTTGGCTTTTATATACATACACGCACACAGGACCATTAACTAGCCAGCACACACACACTGACACACATAGACTCGGACTAGAACTCTAACTTGAATGGGACTTGGACTACTTCAAACCTCTGCCACGTGCAAACCATCAAACAACTAGTCATGGTTCGCTCTCATCAGACTAGTCGCAGAATGTGGAAAGTTTTCCATCCACATCCTTCCTAGTTGCGATATTTCTAAACACGTCTGAGTTGGAGCGAGTCGTGGATATCCGTATCTCTCTTGCAAGAGGCTGTTGTTGTTCTATCGCATCTTGCAATTTCGTATCAATGGCTCAAATTTAGAACTTCACCTTTTGAAGCAAAAAGTAAACCATTATTTATGAAACCATAAATGCTTTTTTTTTGTAAAATTGATGTCTATGACACGTGGAATTTCTAAAGATCGGTGTGTGAAACCTATAATTTGTACTATGCTATTTATGATACAAAATACTACCCATCTCTTCTACACATGCCTTTTTAGCGGCTATTAACAAGAGGTCTTCCACCACTGCAAGCCCCTTGGCCGCCAACATAAGCTCCTCCGTAGAATGGGAAATGGATATGAGTTATTTGTATTATTCGACTCAGTGTATTTGATAGGATC
Organism: Hsuehochloa calcarea; assembly: GCA_036346395.1. Classification (NCBI taxonomy): domain Eukaryota; kingdom Viridiplantae; phylum Streptophyta; class Magnoliopsida; order Poales; family Poaceae; genus Hsuehochloa; species Hsuehochloa calcarea. The sequence continues at coordinate 5,591 of JAYEVG010000105.1, forward strand.
TGAATAAGGTATATATCTTCCCATTTGATTAACAAATTCGCATGAAAAATATGGATGTGAATATGATAAGGACTTTTTCGATCCGAAATGTTATATTATCCAAACAATTTGTATTTGTATTAGAATTCGATGAAGTGATATACAAATTTTATCTATGAATTCAAGTTTCTTTAGGTGAAGTAAGTAAATTAGAATGATTAAGTGTGACTGTATGAGGAAGATATGTTCATATTAGAAACTTGATTGTGAAACTCTATATTTCTGCGATGATTATTCTTAAACGTTCCCTGGTCGGAAACATATTAGAACACATATGAATAGACTAGTATATGTATTGGTTGATGACTATGTTTCACAGGTCATGGATATGGAGATATCAAACCAAAAATATGGACACATGTTAGAAAATATGGTGTTGAAAAAGACCTACCTTGCAACATTATTGAGATTGTTATAATTCTATGTATCATTAGTTGGTCTCAAGCAGTGATGATGTATAATCCTTAGACCTGAGATTAGTGTGAATATCATGGGGATATTCTCATGATCTTATGATGATGTTACAATTGGTAATGACGTTGAAGGTTTGTCAATTCACGCGTTTTCGGCAAGTTTCGATTACGTCGAGCCATAATTGAGTCGGCCAGGCCAAGAAGCGGTCGGCCAGAAGCCACCTGGCGATCGGATCGCTAGTGGCGGTCAGGCCGATATAAGCTATGATCGGACCGGCCAATATAGAAAGTTGATTTTGGAGCTGGGCCAAAAATAGAGGGTTTAGACAAGAGAGTGGATTCTATTGCACTTAGTCTCATAATTTTTGAAATCTCCAGTCAAAAGTTCTATTCGTTTGAAATTTCTAGAGAGCTTTCGGTTTTAGTCTTTGAAATTTGGCTAAGTCCCTCTTGGTGATCGGCCGGCGGTATGGTGACTCCCCGGCCGACCCGAGCGTGATGACGGCCGAGGGCGATCGAACGACCATTGAATGGCAGTCTGACCAGATTTCACTTGGTTCGTCGGCTTTCATAGCGACGATGTTTATTGATTGAGTCAAGTTCATGAGTTTCAGTACATATGTATTTCATGATGCATGTTTTGACTAACATAGGTCAAGTTGCAAAGAACTTGTTCTTAGGATCGATTTCTTGGTCTATTGTTGTGCATGTTGCTTGGAGGTCAACGACGGTCAGCGGTGAGGATGATCGGGACTAATTTGGAGAGTGAGGTTGAAACGATCGTCGATGCAAGATGAAGTCATTGGATTGGCGTGGCGCAAAATGGACAAGGATGATCGAGCAGGAAGTTCGGTCGACGGGTTGCATCAAGCGGCTGCGGGGTCGGTGCAAGTGCCATGGTGGTTTCGGTGGGCAGGATGGGAGAACTTGCGGAGCATGATGAGAGCGTGATCAACCTACGTGGTGAATCATGGGCTGCTTCATAAAGATTGGACTCGGTCTTGAGAGAAGGATCAAGAAGGGGTATTTTGGTAATATCACTAAAATACCACCTTGTTTGCTTTGGCTAAACGGCGGCGCAAGGCAGCGTGGAGAAGTGGTTTATGTCAAGAGAAGATGAAGGCAGCTTTAAAATCGTGCGTAATTTAAACCGTTTGTGTGTGGGCAACGGATGCCCAATAGGAACTCTTCTAGAAGGTTAGCCTCCTTATAAATATGGGAGGTCTTTGTGCACCTCCTCTAATCCTTTACTTATTTGGAAACCCTAGTTTTGTTTTTGAGATTAGGGAGTGGAGAGGTTAGGATTATTGAAGGGGAAATTGATTGTGTGCTCATGTATTGAGTTTTGTCCTCCATGTTAGAGTGGCTCTAAACCAGCAACAATCATAAATCAATCTATGTAAGTTTTCTTGAGATTAGTCTCTTTTCGCTCTTGCTCTCTATTTTGTGATTTTGGGGCCTTCTTTGATTCTCAAGTTTTCCTTCGATTTCTGCCCCTAATCTTTCTTGCTATGACATGTGGGATATCATCTAGGATCATCTTGACCATCTCTAACCCACGAGCAAGGTTTTTGATCTAGTTTCGTTTTGTCTCGGTTTGAACCATCCTTTACTCAAGCGGGAAAATATCATAAGTTTGACAAGGATCTTCACGATCTTTAATTGGAATAGGTTCCTAATATCCTAGAGAAGGTGTGTTCCAAGTTTCATCGAGTTTGGAGTTGTATATCAAAAGTTACATCTATTTGCAACCGTTTTTAATTTGATTTCAACATTCATCATTTGGAGGTCGATAGCCCAAGGTGGCAGTCAACGACGCCATTAACATAGAGGCAGACCGCCCTTACTTTAAAAATGAGTTTTGGTTGTTTTTGTTGTTTTGCTCGGGTTTAGATTGGACTCAATACAAAACTTACATTGTGCTTGCATATCGATCTTCATAGCTCTCATAGCTATTGGAGTAAAAATCGTATTGAATCAGATCTTTGTGAAAAAGCAATGCGTGCTCTATTCACCCACCTAAATCGCCGTTTGGTCCAACAATCGGCATGGTTTCCTACATATGTAGTAGCACTCTTAGGGTTGTCAAACACTACTTTAGCCCAGGCGTTATAAAGGTAGCTTTCGGGTATGCTATGAAATATGCGAATGGATGTGACTAGTCGGATATGGGATTTTCCCTCCTAACATAACATGAGAGATGTCTCTAGGCCTCGTTGTGGTCGGATAAAGAAAGTAGTTGGCCATGCCACTAGTGGTGAAGTGTCGACCACATGAAGTGTCGATACTTGATCGAGAAAGTATTGAGCAGATCCATGGATGATACAACATCTCACGTGGAGTTCAACGGACATCGTGAGGCAAAGGGAGAATATCGAGAAGGTCTTTGATTCGATCAGATCACGGACTAGTCGTATGGATATACTGGTGGTTATAGGCTAGTCGAACATGGTCACTAAGTGGTGAAACACAGTCGTAAGGAGTTACAAATTGGTCGAGACCAAATATGAACTAGTCGTATAGAATCTGAGTGGTCGTTAGTGATATGGACACAGTCATAGATCATATTGCATTAAGGTTAAATCAGATATATTCTATGTGTGTTTGGGAATCGTTATGTCTTTGCTAGGTACAGCTAACGACTAGTGGTCAAAAAGAGTTTTAGTCACAACCGATTACACATGAACCTATAGGGTCGCACACTTAAGGGCTATGATTTGATTTGGATGGTGATTAATTCTTGTAGGCCATGAGTTCCTAATGGGCCTCAAATCGAGACCCATTATGGATGCCTATAAATAGAGGCGGTAGCAAGGGTGTGATGATCTTTTGAAGAACTCACTGAAACACTAATAGCCACGCCTTCCTCAACCAAGCCGCGGTGCTAGCACTCCGGTCGTGATGCCCCTGCCAGTATATGTGGATACCTTGGAGGTGTTGCAAAGCATCGAACTAGGGCGATCGCAACTTGTGATGATCCGCAGGAGTAGGAGGAGAAGCGCGTGGCGAAGTCACGACCACTCGGAGGAGAAGACACGCTGGCGAAGTCGACCACTCGAAGGAAGACATGCGGCAAGTACGACTACTCGGAGGAGAAGACGTGTGGTGAGTACGACTACGACCACATCGACTAGCTACATCGACTCTACTTCCGCTACAAGTCGGCGCGTCTAGTGGTAATCTCGTGATCTATTACTAGCTGAGGTTCCTTGGTTGAGCGGTAAAATTTTATTTTGTGCTATCGTAGCCTTCCCGCGATCCTTCAGTCAAGTGGTTCAATAATGACATGCCTTCTCCATTCTTGCACGAATAAAGCTTCTACTTGAAATACTTCTTACTGGTCAAATCTTTGGTTATGCAAATCTGCTCCAATTTAAACCATAATGTGTCGGTGGCCTTCTTCAAAACATCCTACGAAATATTATTTGATAGATGAAGATGAATTAGAGATAAGGCTTTTGTGGATATCATGGGGATATGCTCCAGATCTTAGGATGATGTGACAATTGGCAATGGCGTTAACGGTTTGTCGTTTCACGGGTTTCGACAAAGGTTGAATGCATTTCGGGCATTACGGATAGCGGTGAGCCGACCATGGCATGGCGGTCGGCCGGTCCCAAATCGGTCGGGCCGGCCATGTCTGTGATCGAGCCGGCCGTGACAAAATAGTCAAAATGGGTGGGCCAAAAATAGGTGTTGTAGACAAGTGAGGATCCTAATACACTTGGTCTCATAATTTTGGAGCTCCCAAGCAAATGTTCTATTGGTTTAAAGTTTCCGTAGGTTTGGATTTTGAGGGTTGAAAATTGGCTAAGTCTGATGGCGATGCGCCCGCCTTGTGGTGGTGATGAGGCCGGTATTAGCGATCGAGCCGATCTGAGGCGGTCGGCCGGTTCAAGTGTTCATCGGCCAACCGTGGCGATGATGTTTTATTAGGTCAAAGTCATGGGTTTGATGCATATGTGTTGCATGATGCATGTTTTGACTAACGTGGGTCAAGTTGTGAAGAACTTGTTCCGGATTCGATTTGCTTGTTTATTGTTGTGCGAGGTTGCTTGGTGGTCAGCGACGGTCAGGCGAGGATGATCGGGACTAGGCTTGGAAGGCGAGGTCGAGCGATCGGCGATCTGCGGGTGAGTCAATGAACTCAAGTGTGGTGCAAAATAGACAAGGATGACCGACAGGCGATTAGGTGCTTGGTTGGATCAAGCGGCGCGGGGGTCGGTGCAAGTGCCATGGTGGTTACGGTGGGGCCGGATGGGAGAGACTTGCCGACATGTTGAGAGCCGTTGATCAACCTACGTGGCGAAGCATGGGAGGTGCTTCACAAAGATGGGACTCGGTCTTTGCAAAAGATCGAGAAGGGTATTTTGTAATTATACCAAATCACCGCTGGTGACTTTTGACGACTCGGCGCAAGATGGCGTGGAAGCGGAGTAGGTCAAGAGGACATGAAGGCGGCGCTCGAGATGCGTGCGTGTGTGACCCGTTGTTTTGGGCCTTAACGGAGCCCATTAGGGTTACTCTTCTAGAAGGTTTAAGTCTCCACTATAAATAGAGGAGGAGGTGGTGCACCCCTTCAACCCTTTCATGCTTGAAACCCTAGTTTTGGCTTAAGTGCTTAGGGAAGGTTTAGTGGAGATTAGGGTTCTAGAGAGAGAGAGATGTTTTGATCTTGTGTCCATGCGTATCCGTATGAGTGGTCATGTCGATACATTATCAAATCAATCCAAAGAAGAGTTCTCTTCAAGATGAGTTCATTTGCCCTTCTTCTCTCTATTTGGTGATTTTGAGTCTTTCTTTGATTCGCATGTTTTGATTGATTTCTTTGCATGATTTAGCTTCTTTGTGACATGTGGGAACACATCTAAGATCATCTTGATCATCAATCACCCACGAGCAAGTTTTCGATATAGTTTTCGTTTTGACTCGGTTTCAAACCTTCCACCTCTCAAACTGAAAAAGGTCTGAACTTTTCCAAAGATCTTCACGATCTTCGATTGGAATAGGTTCCGACATCCTAGAGAAGGTGTGTACCAAGTTTCATCAAGTTTGGAGTTGTAGATCAAAAGTTACATCTATTTGCAACCGTTTTTTTAGTGATTTCACTGTTCATCGGTGGAGGTCGGACCGCCCCTCATCGAGGTCGGACCGCCCATAGGACCAGTCGGACCGCCTTGAATAAGTCGAACTTCACACTTAGGAAATTCATTTGGTTGTTTTGGTTGTTTTGCTTGGGGTTTTGATTGGATTCAATCCTAGTCTTCCATCAGATCTTGGTATATCGATCTTCATAGCTTCTATAGCTATTGGAGTGAAATTTGTGTTGAATCTAATCGAGGTTGAAAAAGTGGCGTGCTCCTATTCACCCCCTCTAGTCGCCTTTTCGGTCCAACAAGTGGTATCGAGCCGGTTAGTTCAATCTTGATCTTAAGCAGGTCACCGAACTTGGCGATGGATAAGTACTCCACCAAGCCGCATATCTTCGATGGGCACGACTATGCCTATTGGAAGAATCGCATGCGAGTCTTCCTTGAGAGCGAAGGACAAGCTATATGGGAGGTTGTTCGAGCCCCGCTCGTTCTTCCTGAAGTTGTTACGCGGCTTCAATGACCCTCTTGGCTAACAACAATAAGGCAAAGAACCTCTTGTATGGTGGGCTTGGTAGGCAGGAGTATGATCGAATTTGCAATCTTGAGATGCATACGAGATTTGGAACACCCTCGAAACCTACCATGAGGGTTCGTCCCAAATCAAGAAAGTACGCCAGACAATCTATAAGCGTGAATATAACAAATTCGAGATGCGTCCTGGAGAGAGCATCGATGACATTTTCAGTCGCTTCAACAAAGTGATTAATCAGATGAAAGCTGTTGGAATTGAATATTCTCGATGCGAAAATGCCACCCACCTCTTGGTGCAATCAACACCAAGGAGTGGGAGATAAAGGCTACCGCCATTGAGGAGAACGTCAACCTCTCTGATCTGACTTTGGAGCTGCTCTATAGCAAGCTTAAGACTCATGAGATCAAGAGGATTGATCATCCCAAGAAGGAAAATATGGCCTTGGTAGCAGACCCGCTCAAGAGAGGTTCTGATGGGTCTTCTGAGTCTTCTTCTGGATTTTCACTTGCTGGTTTATCTGCAATCCATGAAGAGGAGTTTGAGAGTCTTCCGAGGCCGAGTTAGCCCTCATAGTCGAGAAAAGCCACACGGGCCTATAACAATATGAGAAACAAAAGAGAGGAGGTCCGTGACTTGTTATGAGTGTGGTGAGCTTAATCACATCCGCAAAGCGCCCCAAGTTGAAAGGAAAGAGCAACCACAAGGAAGGAAAGCCGCTTGGAAGAAGCCTCAATGGAACAAATCAAGATTTGATGCCAAGCTCACAAAGCGACTCAAGGGTTCTTGCCGCTTTTGGGAACAATCCTTAGCGATGTGGACTCGGGAGCGAGGATGACAAGGAGGAGGAGATCCCTCAAGATAAGAAGAAGGGAAGGCCAAGGACTTCTTGGCGTTTGCTTCATGGCCGACTCAGACGACGGCGTCGGCGGCGATGAGGTACCTCTCTCCTATGATGTCCTTTACGATAGATGCGAAACTATCTTTGAGCAACTCATGAGCCAGATAAGGCGTTAGAGTATATCATGGCTAGGAACAAGGACTTAGAGTCTCAAGTAGATAATTTGACTTTAGAACTTGCAAATACTAAGACTCTTGAATCGATGAATGTTCTTCCCGCCATGCTCTACACTCGAATTTGCTAACCGCAATCTGCTCATGATATTGCTTTGCAACAACTTGAAAATGCTAGGGTGAGTTAGTTGAGGTTAAATCTGCTCCTTGTGAAAAATGCTTAGATTCCAACAAGTTGGTTGCTCCTGGTGCCATTGATCCTAGCCTTTGCTCTTTTGCATTGAACGCATGAACATGAAGTTAAAGATATCTTAGAAGCGAGCTTAGAGCTAAATATGCCAAGCTTAAGAACAAAGATTGAGTCTTCTACATGTGCTTCATGTCCCGCTCTTAAACTTGAAATTGCTTTATATAAGGAAAAATATGCTAGAGCTATTAAAGGCAAAACTTGTGAGTCATGTGTTAATCTTGAAAAGAAAATGCTTATCTTAAGGATACCTTAGAAAAATTTTCTAAAGGTAAGAAACAATTAAACATGATTACGGACAAATCTAAGACTCCTTATAAGAAGCAAGGATTAGGATACAACTCTGTCCAAGATAATTCTAAGCCCCAAGTAACTCAAGTCTTGGAAAATGGGTTAGTTGAATTTAAACCCAACTCGCAAAAACTACTTTTAAATCTGCGGGTTTTGCCCAAACTTCTGTTAAGTCAAAGGTGCTTCTCCCGGTGGTATCAAGTACCATTGCACCTATTGCAAGAAGAATGGACATTTGGTTGAGTTCTGTTGGCGAGGTTGAAAATGATAAGAAAAATTTTGCTAGAATTTCACTCAATCAACCTAGAGCTTTTATGAGACATGGTAATGTAGAAAAGAGGAAACTTGATTTAGGATTTGTGTCACATGCTCATCATCATGTTCCTAGACAGGATAACTCTTATGTTAAAGTAACCATTGCTCATAATGTAACTTCAAACTTAATCAAGGATAGCACTTCGCTTTGCATACTACTGCAGACATGTGTCTGATCTTTGGGTTCCCAAGTCTTGTTTAACTAACCCAGATTGAGACACATTGTTCTTCTGTGCCTTGATTTTCGTGATTACCGCGGAAAGAGGAAGGACACGTGGTTAAATCGACTCTACTATTCACGCCACATGACCGGAGACTCAAGATGGTTCACCTCCTTCACGCGATCGACGGGTGATGAATTCATCACCTTTGGAGATGATAGACAAGGGCGGATTGAAGGAACGGATCGATCGGGGTGAACGACAAGTTCATCCTCAAGGACGCCGCCCTTGTGGACAAGCTAAGGTTTAATTTGCTTTGTCTCTCAACTTCTTGATGATGGCTATGAGACTAGATTTAAGAAAAATGCTTGTCGGGTGCTTGATTCACCGGTGAGCTTGTTTTGGGATTACTAGAGTTGCTAGGATCTTTGGAGCTGATTTTTCTGAATCTCTTCCTGGTTCTCTCAAGTGCTTAATTTCATCTTCTTCTTTTGAGTTTTGGCTTTGGCACCGTCGTTTGGGGCACATTGGTTTTGATCATCTGACGCGAGTTAGCAACCTTGAGCTCATGAGAGGTTTGCCCAAACCAAAGCCGTAAGATGTCAGATATCGCGCATGTAGGCATGGCAAGCAAGTTGCCGCCACACCCATCGATGACTATGGTCATGACCGACGGAGGACAGTTGCTTCATATGGATACTGTTGGTCCCGCTAGGGTTCGGTCAGTTGGTGGAAAATGGTACATTCTTGTCATAGTCGATGATTTTTCTAGATACACTTGGGTGTTCTTTCTTGCTTCGAAGGATGAAGCTTTTGATCATTATCATGATCTTGTTCTTCGTTTGGCTTCTGAACTTCCGAGTGCCTTGAGAGCGATCCGCAGTGACAATGGCACGGAGTTCAAGAATGCATCCTTTGCTTCTTTTTGTTTGGCGTGGAATTGAGCATCGCTTCTCCTCCCACACGTCCCTCAACAAAATGGCGTTGTGGAAAGGAAGAATAGGACCCTAGTCGAGATGGCTAGGACGATGCTAGATGAGTATAGCACTCCGAGGAGGTTTTGGGCTGAAGCTATTTCTACTGCTTGCCATATTGCAAATCGTGTCTTTTTAAGACCGTCTTTAGGCAAGACTCCTTATGAGCTTTGGTTTTGTAGAAAACCCTCTGTCTCGCATTTTGAGTCTTTGGATCCAAGTGTTTTATTCTCAAGACAGAAATCTAGATAAATTTGAGTCAAGAACTTTTGATGGTTTATTTTGGGTTATCTGCACATTCAAGGGGTTTTCGGGTTTTAATCTTGAAACTAACTCGTTCAGAGACATGCAATGTCACTTTTGATGAGACTAGCCCCGAGCTAGATCGGATATTTCGTGTGATACACAGTGACAGAGAGTATATTCAGAGAAGAAGATGATGATGGACTCGATGATACTCTTCCACTGCTTCCGTTGACATTCTTATCCTCGTGACAAGAACTCGTGACTACTTCGCCTTCGATTGAGGCACTGCTTGCATCTTCATCATCGGCGAGACTGCGGAGGTCGAAGAGGTACTTTCCTCTCCGGTGCGCCACTTCACATTCAAAAGCAAAGATCCACGGATCGATGATAGGTAATATCCATGAACGAGTCACTCGCTCCGGTATCATGATCCAAACCTCTATTCTCATTACGCTTTTGTAGCTTCTTTTGAACCCCGCGATATATCACATGCTTTATCTGATTCGAGTTGGGTCAATGCCATGCATGAGGAGTTAGAGAATTTTGAGAGGAATAAGGTTTGGAACCTAGTAGAACCTCCTAGTGGTCATAATGTTATAGGAACCATTGGGTCTTCAAAAACAAACAAAATGAGGATGGTTACGTGGTTAGAAACAAGGCTAGGTTAGTAGCTCGGGGTTTTAGCCAAGTTGAGGGGTTAGATTTTGATGAGACCTTTGCTCTGTTGCTAGACTAGAAGCTATTCGCATTCTTCTTGCATTTCTTTGCCTCTAAGGGCTTTAGATTATATCGATGGATGTTAAGAGTGCCTTTCGAATGGTTTTATAGAGGAGGAGGTTTATGTTAGGCAACCCTGTGCTTTGAGAATCCCAAGAACCCACATCATGTCTTCAAGCTATCCAAAGCCTTGTATGGTCTTAAACAAGCCCCTAGAGCCTGGTATGATAGACTTAAGACCTTCTTGCTTAAGAATGATTTTGAGATGGGTAAGGTAGACAAGACCTTGTTCATTCTTAGGCGTGGCAATGATTTCTTACTTGCTCGATTTACGTTGATGATATTATCTTTGGTGGTTCTTCTCATGCTCTTGTTTCTAGCTTTTCCGAGACTATGTCCAGGAATTTGAGATGAGCATGATGGGAGAGCTCAATTACATTCTAGGGCTTCAAATCAAGCAATGTAAGGAAGGGATCTTCATCCATCAGACGAAGTATACTAAGGATCTGCTCAAACGCTTCGACATGGGTGACTGCAAGCCGATCGCCACTCCCATGGCGACTTCGACTGCTTTGGATCCAGATGAGGAAGGAGAAGCGTGGATCAGCGCGAGTCCGCAAACATGATCGGCTCTCCTCTGTACTGACGGCATCAAGACCGGACATCCACTTCACGATCCGCCTCTGCGAGGTTTGAGCGTCTCGAGAATTTCCCATCGCCAGCGATTAAGCGCATATTCAGGTATTTACACTCTACCCTCCAGTATGGCATTTGGTACTCCTGTTCTTCTTCGTTATCCATTCGGGGGTTTTCTGATTCTGATTTTGCGGGCTGTCGGCTTGATAGGAAGAGTACCTCGGGCACTTGTCACTTCCTAGGCACTTCTCTTGTTTCTTGGTCTTCTAGGAAGGCGATCCTCATTGCACAATCTCACTGAGGTGAGTATGTAGGCTTGCTAGTTGCTGTAGTCAGATTTTGTGGATGGTATCCACTCTTAAGGACTACGGGTTAAGTTTTGCTAGTGTTCCTCTTTTCTGTGATAACACTTCTGCTATTAACATTGCTAAGAATCCTGTGCAACACTCTAGGACCAAGCACATAGACATTCGCTATCACTTCCTTAGAGACCATGTCGAGAAGGGTGATATTGTCTTGCATTTTGTGGAGTCAGAGGGTCAATTGGTGATATCCTCACCAAACCTTTAGACCCAACTAGGTTTGCCACCTTAAGAAGCGAGTTAGGGTAATTTATCCCTATGGGTTGGTTTGAGGGGAGTTCGATCTTTTCCGATCTTACCTTGTTCTTTTGATCTTTTATTGTTCTTTTCTCGAACTTGTTGATCTTTTTGAACTTTTTAGGTTTTTAGGCTTTTATTGCATCTCATTGTATCATCTGCATTCATATGAAAAATACATCAAGTGGTATGAAAAATCCAAAAGATGCATTGTAATATAAAATTTTACCTTATCTTTTAAAATTGATGAAGCTTTGCCTATTACCCTTTGGAGCTTTAGTATTTCAATTCTTGCTCAATGCCATGTCTAGTTCTTTGACTTGCTAGAATTATCATGCTTTTACATGTGTAGCTAAGTCTTTGCTATATGAGCTAGAACCTTTTAAACAACTCAAACTAAGAAATTGCAATTTGTGGATGTTTTAGCGAGTTGCGCAATTAGTGCTCCTCTTGTGACATTGGCCCTGCTGTAATTGCTTTGTTAGCTCTTTGATCTAAAATTGACCATTACTTGAGCTTTTGTGTTCTTGAGATTCTAAACTGCTCATGTGAAAAATGAAAATCAAGATTGTCTTATGCTTAATTTGTGCCAAACTATTCTTACTTAGACCGCTTGTCAAATGACATGAACTTGGAGATAGTTTGATGAACCGCACGATCTCATGGGGATTGCTTGTCGAAATGACATGAACCTCAAGATTTGTCGCCCGGTAGAAGCTTAGAAAGAGTTTGTGGATGGCTCCTAGTCCGGGATCTTCTTTACTAAGATATACCTTTAATCAACTTTTGGTCGAAGCTTAGGATGAGTTTGTGGATGGCTCCTAGTCCAGGATCTTGTCACTAAGTTAGATCATTAGTCAACTTCAATATTCAATGCAAATGTGAAAAATGTTGACAAATGGGCGTTTACAAAATATTGAGCAAAATGATTCAATACGGACTTGATTGACTCTTAATGTGGTCTTTGTTAGATTTTTGATCTCACTTTGACATTTTGACATGGCCAATTTCATTTTAGGATCCCTGTTGATGAACTTGCTGATTTTGAAGCTTTGCTTAAATTGATCAAATCCATTGCTTTACTTTTGAGCCTTTATGCTTAGCTTTGTTATATATGTCTTACCATGATCTTGCTAGCACTATCAGGCTTGATATGTTGTTTGTGCAATATTAGAAATCGACTTGCTCTTTTGGGTAATCTTCAAAGCTTCTTGTAATCAAAATTGAAAAATACAAAATGAAGCCACTCCATTGCATTTCATGCATACTTCTTCTTTTGCTTCTTTCTTCATTCGCAAATTGCTATCTCTCGGATGAGAGGAAGGCGTGATTCCTTGATGACTCCATTGTCAAAGGGGGAGAAGATATTTTCAATGTTGGGGAAGTTTATACAAAGGGGAGAAAGTTGGAGAATTTGAAATTTTCTGAAATCCGAGGATCATAGTGAGGGGGAGTTTTTGAATTGCATTCTTATTGCCTTATTGACTCTTCTGAACTTGAATTGCATTTATTACACCTCACAATGATCAAAGGTCAATTGAACAATTGTTCTTTCATATGGACCTTAAGTGAGATTTTGACTTTTCTGGAAATCAAAGTTTTTATGCTTTCTTTTGCCTTATCTCACTTGTCTATGCTATTCTGATGCCAGCTTGGTCATTTCCATTGCTTTCTCTTGCTTATGGACCAAGTTGTGCCTTTGTGCGAAAACGGAAGTATTTTACTTTTCAAACCTTCAAATTACATTTTCTGGATTATTGCCAATGTGTTCATCAAGGGAGATTGTGGATATCATGGGGATATGCTCCGGATCTTAGGATGATGTGACAATTGGCAATGGCGTTAACGGTTTGTCGTTTCACGGGTTTTCGACAAAGGTTGAGGTCCATTTCAGCATTACGGCAAGGGCGGTCGAGCGACCGCCATGGCATGGCGGTCCGACCAGGTCCCAAATCGGTCGGGCCGGCCATGCGCGGTCGGGACCTACCGTGACAAAATGGTCAAATGGGTGGGCCAAAAATAGGTGTTGTAGACAAGTGAGGGGATCCTAATACACTTGGTCTCATAATTTTTGGAGCTCCCAAGCAAATGTTCTATTGGTTTAAAGTTTCAAGAGGTTTGGATTTTGGGGTTGAAAATTGGCTAAGTCCTGACGGGCGGTCCGACCGACCTTGTGGTGGTGGTCGGGCCGGTCGGTAAGGTGATCGACCGCCCGAGGGGCTGGGTCGACGGTTCAATTGTTCATCGGCCAACTTCGTGGCGATGATGTTTTGTTAGGTCAAAGTCATGGGTTTGATGCATATGTGTTGCATGATGCATGTTTTGACTAACGTGGGTCAAGTTGTGAAGAACTTGTTCCGGATTCGATTTGCTTGTTTATTGTTGTGCGGTGTTGCTTGGTGGTCAACGACGGTCAGCGGCGAGGATGATCGGGACTAGGCTTGGAGAGTGAGGTCCGTAACGATCGGCGATGCTTGGGTGAGGTCAATGAACTCAAGTGTGGTGCAAAATAGACAAGGATGACCGAACAGGCGATTAGGTGCAATCTGGTTGGATCAAGCTGCGCGGGTCGGTGCAAGTGCCATGGTGGTTACGGTGGGAGCCGGATGGGAGAGACTTGCCGGCATGTTGAGAGCCGTTGATCAACCTACGTGGCGAAGCATGGGAGGTGCTTCACAAAGATGGGACTCGGTCTTTGCAAAAGATCGAGAAGGGTATTTTGTAATTATACCAAATACCGCTTTGGTGACTTTTGACGACTCGCGGCGCAAGATGGCGTGGAGAAGCGGAGTAGGTCAAGAGGACATGAAGGCAAGCGCCGAGATGCGTGCGTGTGTGACCCGTTTGTTTTGGGCCTTAACGGAGCCCATTAGGGTTACTCTTCTAGAAGGTTTAAGTCTCCACTATAAATAGAGGAGGAGGTGGTCGCACCCCTTCAACCCTTTCATGCTTGAAACCCTAGTTTTGGCTTAAGTGCTTAGGGAAGGTTTAGTGGAGATTAGGGTTCTAGAGAGAGATGTTTTGATCTTGTGTCCATGCGTATCCGTATGAGTGGTCAGAATCGATACATTATCAAATCAATCCAAAGAAGAGTTCTCTTCAAGATGAGTTCATTTGCCCTTCTCTCTATTTGGTGATTTTGAGTCTTTCTTTGATTCGCATGTTTTTGATTGATTTCTTTGCATGATTTAGCTTGTCGTGACATGTGGGAACACATCTAAGATCATCTTGATCATCAATCACCCACGAGCAAGTTTTTCGATATAGTTTTCGTTTGACTCGGTTTCAAACCTTCCACCTCTCAAACTGAAAAAGGTCTGAACTTTTCCAAAGATCTTCACGATCTTCGATTGGAATAGGTTCCCGACATCCTAGAGAAGGTGTGTACCAAGTTTCATCAAGTTTGGAGTTGTAGATCAAAAGTTACATCTATTTGCAACCGTTTTTGGTGATTTCATTGTTCATCTATTGGAGGTCGGACCGCCCTCATCGAGGTCGGACCGCCCATAGGACCGGTCGGACCGCCCTTGAATAGAGGTCGACCGCCCACACTTAGGAAATTCATTTGGTTGTTTTGGTTGTTTTGCTTTGGTTTTGATTGGATTCAATCCTAGTCTTCCACAGATCTTGGTATATCGATCTTCATAGCTTCTATAGCTATTGGAGTGAAATTTGTGTTGAATCTAATCGAGGTTGAAAAAGTGAGCGTGCTCCTATTCACCCCCTCTAGTCGCCTTTTCGGTCCAACAGCTTTACAATCATTTCTTTGTTTCTCCTCAAGAGACTATGCAGTTGGCATTTTGTCGATCCCTAAAAAGCTTCACCAAAATCCAGTTGTGCAAGGACAACTCGCATCTTGACTTGCTAGAGAAAAAACCACATGTCTCGATCCAGTAGCGGAAGATCATACTTTAAAGTTGTCATACGGAAGAAATCCTAAATTTAATGGTGCAAAACTATGTGTACCTAGCAAAGAAATTTCAAAATCTTGGGTATACTTCTATGTATGCGAAGCAATGAAGACTGAAATTGTTGGTATGATTGCTCATGTGCGCTCAACAAATCGCTTGGTGTGTGTACGTAACAATTTCTGCCGGGATGAATTCCATAACTGAAGCTAGCCGACGGAATCTCTGCACGCCTAGACGTTTTCTTTGTAATCAATGTTGCTCTGTCTGGACGTTTTTTTCTTTGCAATCAATGCTATTGTTGTTTTGCTTGCTTTATGATCTGCCTATTGCGCTTCCTGCTTTATTCTACGTGGAGAAACAATTGTTCATTGTCTTTGACGTGGAGATGACCTCGAATTCGACACCAAGTCAGATTGGAACTCGCGACATGCAAGAAGAGTCGTTTCATCAATTTTTTCTTCTCTCGATCGAATCTCCTATGCTCTGATGCCACTTGTTGTAAATAATACACATAAAAATAGGAATAGAAGACACAAATTTTACATGAAAAATTCTTTCGGGAAAAACCACGGACGCACGAAGGCAATATCAGTATATGATAAGATGTTTACAATGAAACCCCTGCTCTTCCCTATAGACTGTAGGAAAATATTTGTAGCGGTACATGAAAGACTCCGTGTAGGAGTAAAAATATGAGTTGAAGTAGAAAACTCACGCTCAAACTCAATTCTTATCACACTCGAACTCACTTATTTACGTGGCATACTTCAACATCTATTAATGGTCGAAGTTTGCTAACCTTGACCGAATGGATCCCTTGGCGACCCATATATTTGTGGACGGAGGGTGGTGGTGGTGGTTTACGTTGTGGGTTCTTTCAATTGATTTGAACTAATTCCACCCTACTTTGGCGTGAATCTATCATAGGAAATCATCTCCTTGGGCCGTGAGTGGATAGGGTGAGGTAATAGGCTTTGTCTTCGCTGCCGCTTCTCGATTTGGATTTTGGAGTCTGCTGCGCTCTTTGGATCTTTTGATTCTGGGAGAGAAAGTTGGAAGCAAGCAAGAGAAATGGGCCAAGAGAACAACATCTTGTCTTGTTTATTCAATAAATTACGACAATGGCATTTTGGTCTTATAAAAGTTTGATCCTAAACCCAAACCCAAAGATCCAAACGTGGTAAATAGTTCCAAATTCTTACTCATCCCAATGCAAAAACCACCTCCTTGTATCCAAGCCGATATCCCAATCCATCCCATACCCATTATCCAAACAGCGACTTCATCCTTCTCACCGGCAAGCGCTTGAGGAGCAAGCGCTTGCGGCGATGGCATTGAATTGATTTCAATAACTAATCTTTTGTTACCTCACCCCACACCATGCTACAACAAGAAGCATCACACACCGTTGTCGAGGAGGCGGCCTGCATCCTACGGACAAACTTCCGTGAAGGCGAGATGGGAGCACGTGGTAATGCTGGTTGCGGGGCATGGAAACGTAGCTCGATGGGACGGTGGAGCTCGACGGAGTTGTTGGCGCGACTTGATGGTATAGCCTCACCGCCATGCACGCCATCGCCGATGGAGAGCTCCACGGTTCGAGCCAGACCGTGGGCGGTGGGTGCTCACGGTGTTCATGCTGCTGCTCACTGCGTGCATATGGTCGACAACCTCAAGGCGCGATCCAAAGCCGAGGAGAGAGGTGGGATTGGGAGGAGGGGAGAAGAGAGGAGGAAGAAAAACAGGCATCAGAGTATGATATGTGGGCTAAGGATATTATAGTGCTCAACTCAGATCCACCTGGATGCCAAGTTGCCCAGTTTTGACATTTGAGGAGGGCTGCTTACCGATTTCGTAGTTGAGGTTTGATATTAGACAAACTCAATAGTTCAGGAGAGTTAAATAGACTTACAGAGTTAAATAGACTTACTCCCAATTAGAAATGTCCCAAACAGAAACATTGAAAACTAGAAATTCTTTTAAAATACCAAATGAAGTCTCGGCTTTGTTTGCAGCGACAACACTCATCGGGACCAGGATTAGGTCAATGTCACTGTACTGTTGCAACTCCATGCAACCAAACTTCTTTACACAAAATAATAATAATTATTATTATTAAACATGCATGGTTAATTTGGTAAATATGGCAACTCTTGGCAGGGATAGGATTACCCTACATTGTGGTACATTCGGAATATAGTTTTTGGTCAAACTAGGACTAGCAATATTACCATTTTAAATCACACCGATAATTTGCTTGACTTTTTTCACATGAGCTGGCGTGACTTCATCCACTCGATCACTCCAAAAGGCGCTTGCGTTTAATATTCTCAAACCTCTGCCACGTGCAATCCATCTAACAAAATTAGTCATGGTTCGCTTTTCATCAGACTAGTCGTAGAACGTGGAAAGTTTTCCATCCACATCCTTCCTAGTTGCAATATTTCTAAACAACGTCTACAGGTTGGAACAGTCGTGGATACCCGTATCTCTCTTGCAAAAGACTGTCGTTGTTCTATCGCATACTGCAATTTCGTATCCAATGGCTCAAATTTAGAACTTCACCTTTTTGAAGCAAAAGTGAACCATTATTTTTTGAAAACCATTGATGCCTTTTATTTTTGTGTAAAATTGGTGTCTGCGCCACGTGGAATTTCTAAAGATCGGTGTGTGAAATCTATAATTTGTACTATGCTATTCATGATACAAATTCGCATGGAAAATATGGATGTGAGTATGGTAAAGACTTTTCCGATCCGAAATGTTATATTATCTGAACAATTCGTATTTGTATTAGAATTCGATGAAGCGATATACAAATTTTATTGCAATATGCGTGATTAGTTGGATGAGTTTTTTCTATTTACTGTGAATTCATGTCACTTTAGGTGAAATAAGTAAATTATAATGATGAAGTGATGCAGACGAGGATAAATTACCATTATTATCCACACATTACACAAGTTACGATGATATTTAGATCTGATCGAATTGAGTAGTTATTTGATTCGAATTCGTGTTTGTTATGACATTCATTTCATATTCACATTTGTTTAAAAAATACGAATACAAATATGATTTCACTACTATTATGTTCGTATTTAATCCCGAAAGGATCATGAGGACAAAATCATCAATTTATCAGCAACAATCTTTTTTTTCTATATAATAAAGGGCGGTTGTGATGCTGTTGTTGGGTAGATTGATGCATCTCTGTGCTTTATTTTATTTAGCCGAGTGATGACCTAGACAATTCATAATTAAAGAAGGAACGCAAGAGTGTCACCTTGAAAGACACAAGGATGTAAATGTAATTGCAAAAGACACAAGGATGTAAATGCAATTGCGAAAGAGACAAGGACCTAAATGGAAGCCTAGTAGCGGGAACCTCCCTCACCTTGAAAGCCTCCAAGCCCCGAACTCACAAGCAAAACAACTTACCAGCACAAACCCGTACAAACCCGTACTACCAAACTCACGAGGGGGAAAAGAAACGGAGAAGAAGAAGAGAGAGAGAAGCCAGGGCTAGGGTTCCGCTCCCCCATGGCGTCTATCTCCCCGCGGCGCTCGGGCGACTCGTCCCCTTCCTCGCCCTCCTCCCTCCCCACCTCCCCGACAGCCGCGCCACGGCCAACGGCGGCGGCGGCGGCGGCGGGGCCCGCTCGGGCGGCTGCCGAGCCTCCGCGGCGCGGCGCGGTTCCTCCGCCGCACGGGCAGCCGGCGTATCATGCGGAGCCGTCGGTGGCGGTGCGGGAGACGGCCGCCGAGCACCTCGAGGAGCGCCAGACCGACTGGGCCTACCCAAGCCCGTCGTCGTGCTCGACGTGCTCTGGAACCTCGCCTTCGTCGCCGTCGCGGCAGCCGTGCTCTCCGCCTCCCTCTCCGAGCGCCCCGCGGTCCCGCTCCGGCTCTGGCTCGCGGGGTACGTGCTCCAGTGCCTCCTCCACGTCCTCTGCGTCGCCGTCAAGTACAGGCGCCGCCGGCAGGACCTCGACGGCGGGGCTGGGGTGGAGCAGGAGGGTGCGGGTGATGGGGGTTTCAAGCTCAGGTGAGGGTTTTGCTCGGAGCAACCCCAAATACTTCCTAAATTTTAGTAGATAAGTTAATATAAGTATCTTATACTGTACATGTGACCTTGGAATCGGATCGATGTTACATTTTTTTGCGCTTTTTATGTTGGTTCAAAAAGCAACATACTAGTTTTGGAAATGCTACTTGTATTTTAACTCCTTTTTAGAATTATAATAACAATTTTACTAGATGTGGCCATTCTTCTCCATAACGGCCACATCCTTAAGTGCAGGCTTTGCAGCACAGCAATCAAACGAAACCTGTTTGTCGTGTGCTTCGGAAATAGATTGAATAGGATATGAGTGGGAGGTGGGAGGCTTCGCCTGGGCTTGCGCCTGGGAGCCGTGGTGAGGAAGGGGAGCGCACGGGCAGGAGGGGGCAGGAGGGCCCGCGTGCGCCTGGTGGCCGGGAGGAGAGGCGGAGAGCGGGGGTGAAGGAGATTAGAGATACTAATCTTGCTTGCTTTATTCCTTCCTTTTCTCCCCTTTAAACCTTTTCTCCCCTTTAAATAGAGAGACTTACAAATAAAGATATCGGTAAAGATCTCAATCTAATCTTTAAAGAGATGGGAAGGATCTCAATCTAATCTTTAAAGAGATCAGAAGGATGTCAATCTAATCTTTCTAAACAAATCTGATCTTAAGGATCGTAATCATTCTACTCTAACTTGCAAGCAAAGAAAGGATGTTTGAGGGACCTAGGCTGTCGCTGGTTGGGCCGGGCCCTTGTGGCGCTGGCGGTAAACCTGGCCTGGCCCCACATGACATGTTTTTGTAGGTTTTTAGTAGTGTTCCTAGTGTAAGCTTTGTGTGTGTCAATTGATACTAGTGCATTCTCAAACTACACAATGAATCTGTAGACATGGACGATATTTAGGTGAATTGTAAATTGAATGGTCAAGAATGTATTCTGTTTTCTGTCCATTTGAGCTGCAGGTTAGATGGGAGTTATGTGCCCTGTTTGTGGCTATTCATTATTTGAATAAGGTTTTTAACATATTGGAGAACTTGCAAGGCTTGTTCTCTGGTTAGAAAATTGTTCGTGGGGGTAAGTGAAGGCTGATTGTCGTGCATTAAATCGCCAGGCATAAAGTGCGTTGGTTCATTTAACATTGTCTTTTGAAGTAGCGTGTGGATGGTCATTGATGCTAGCACAAGTGACTTGCAACTGAACTAGGAAAATGGCTTAGTAGTTTCCAGTACAATAACCCCAATTTCAGTAACCACTTCTAGGGATGATACGACGGTACTTCTCTGCCAAGCCTTATCATTCTTATATGACTGGTTCTATTGAATGCAATCCCCAAAATTGCTATGAATTATAAAATATGCACTCAATTTCCCCTTTGATTCTTCAAGGTTTAGCTGCATGCCAATGGCACTTGATTGCAATCCAGTCAATACAAGAGAAATTGATTGGAAATGAAACTATCATCCATGACAATGAACTACACAAATTCAGATAGGAGTTGTAGGCTGAGTAGGCTGTTTGAGTTTGTTAAATATGGAACTATGGTTAAATCAGACAAATGGTTCCTATGAGAAATTTCCATTAATTAGATGCTAAAATGTGTATCGTTTTCTATTTTCACCATTACTGGATTCCTGTTAGTGATATCTTTAGTTTTACCATGTTCGTCATGTGGTCATTTCTTCATTTCCCCTAATTCCCACTACGAGCTAGTTAAATGCTTAGAGATACTTGTTTTTTTTTATCATCCACTGACAGTTTTAGCCTTTTTTGTTCAGTATTGTGAAGCACTTGGAGTCTGCAAACACGATGTTTTCCTTCATATGGTGGTTCATTGGATTCTATTGGGTGTCTGCAGGTGGTCAAGCTTTATCCCACGAAGCTCCTCAACTTTACTGGTATGTCTCTGGTAGCTGTGACCTGTGAACGGATGTATGTTTCTTAGCTTTAGTGCTTGTTGTCTAAGATGGCTTTTCTTGCTCTTTCTTTTGCAGGCTCTCCGTTGTTTTTCTGGCATTTGATGTTTTCTTTGTGGTCTTCTGTGTTGCCTTGGCTTGTGTGATTGGCATTGCTGTCTGTTGCTGCCTGCCTTGCATTATTGCTATCTTATACGCTGTAAATGATCAGGTATGCCAGTTTTTCTTGCAGGAGAGATATATTATTGATAAAGAGTTGTAATGACATTTGGATGAGTATTTGGTCTAGTCAGAGTTTTGTCTTCTTCTAGATAGTAGATACATGTTTCCATAGTTTCTGTTAAATGTAATGGCTAGTGCCCTGTTTGGATAATACAGACATACAGTATCTCCACTATAGTCCTTGTCCGTTGCCTCCCATTGATCCACCCATGTCATAAGAAATAATTTTTTTTCCCCATAGCAGTATAAGTAATTTTGAATGGAAGCATCACCTGGCGTTGTTAATATGTTACTTATGCAGTAATCATCATCGTGTTGAACCCTTTTATGGTAACCTTTTTCTTTTCACACTATAACTTCTTATCGCTCATAATTTTTATATGGTTCATGCTAAAGATGATGTTCAAAAGGAGGGAATTATTTTAGATAGATGTGAGGAAATACGGTGATACATCCAGACATAATCAGATTACTTTTATTGTACTGAGACTGTTTGCTTGTTTTACTTTTAGCAGGAAGGAGCATCCGAAGACGACATTAATAACCTATCCAAATACAAATTTCGGACAATGGGTGATGCAGACAAGCTGGTTGCTGGAATTGAAGCACCTGTGGGTGGAATGATGACTGAGTGTGGCACCAACCCTCCTGTTGAACACATTCTTTCAGCTGAGGATGCTGTAAGTTCTTCAGCTTTTTTCAGAAGTTTTAACGATATAATTCTATTATTATTTTCATTCCATAGCTATTCATGATCACTTCGGAATGTATTAGTAATTGCCTTTTAGCATTAAATTGGTTAAGGATTTTAGGATATTTTCAGTCTAACTGATCATGTACTCCCTCCAGAAGTCACTAAAGAGAATTGTTGTATAATTTTCTTTCATCAAAACTACATATTTTAGACACTACCTTTGGGTTGGCATCAATCTTTTTTGACTGGAGTAATTATGTCAACATTTTACATTACTTGATGTCTAAATTTGTTGTTCTGTTGTGGGCTAGGGTTCGCTGCATAGTCTTACTAGTGGGAAGTGGAGGGACGAATGGCGAGCTGCCACTGGCAGGCGGAGCCGTCGCTCAGGTTCCTGCACCTCAAAGCGAGAGAGTGAGAGATAGGGAAGGACTTCTGTTTATTCTTACTTGCCAATCACGATACACCAATCCTCCTTAAGTAGGATAGCTTGCCTAAATTACCAAATCTCGGATGATTAAGTTCCTAACAAACCTGGACAAGATAAAGTAACTACAAAACCTAACTTGATATGATAACAAAAGGAAATCTGAGAAGTCCTGCAGTAGCCAACTCAGTAGCGCGACTCGAGTTTGATGTTTGCTGCGTCCTCGTGCGCCGGGCTAGTTTGTTCGATGTTACTATTATCCAACTATAACATATCTACCCCTGCGAAACAAATTCGTCCTCAAGTCGAAGGTTGGGTATATCCGCCTAATCTCATTGACGGATTCCCAAGTCGCTTCGGGCTCTCGTAAAGCCCAACCAAACGATGAGTACCTACCAGTTGCCACGGTGAAGACATCCCTTGATAGCCCGCGTCGGAGAAGGGAGTGCACAACCATTGTCGAGCTGCGGCAAGCATGGAGGCACGTTTGGAGGTTCGCCATGGAATATCTTCAGTAGCCCAACGTGGAACACGTTATGAATGCGTGGACCTGCCGGTATGGAGACAATAGGCAACATCACCAATACGTTCCGGTACTTGATACGACCCAAATAAGTAGGGTCTTAGCTCGTGCTGTGCTTGAGAGGACAGAGACAATGCCCGCCGATGCGCAAGATGGAGCCACACCCAATCGCCAACTTAAAAGATAACCTCCCGATGATGATCATCATAGTAGCGTTTAACATATTCTTGAGCCTGGAGAAGTCGATCATGAACATCCTCAAGAAATTGATCATGATCCATCATGGCTTGGTCAACAGCCGGAACACGAGCATCACAATGCTCGTAAGATCAAAGCGCTGGTGGGTCGTGGCCATACACCATGTGGAACGACGTTTTCTTTAGGGCGGAATGGAAGGAAGTATTGTAGCAATACTCCGCCCAAGGTAACCACCGTAGCCACTGCGTCGGCCTATCTCCAGTGAGGCAGTGCAAATACATGGCATTAACCTTGTTCACCTCCTCTGCCTAGTCGTTGGATCGGGATGATACGTTGTGCTCATGTGCAAGCGCACGCCAAAGAGCTTCCAAAAAGCACCGGTGAAGACAACATCCCGATCATCGACAATCGTGTTAGGTATGCCATGTAGAGGAACCACCTCCGCAAAGAAAGACTGACTGACGCTATGGTGTATGGATGAGTAAGTTGAATGAAGTGTGCATACTTACAGAACCTGTCCACGACGGAGAGATGACTGTCTAGCTATGGACGTGCGGAAGTCCTTCAATGAAATCCATGGAGATGTCCGCCCAGACTCTAGTCGGCACATCGAATGGTTGCAACAGCCTTGTTAGGTGGGGATTTTCCGTCTTATTCTTTTCACACAGGGCACATCCTGCACGGACTCTTGTACCAACTGGCGAGCGCGAGGAACATGAAAGTTGGCCCACGGACGCTGGAGAGTTTTCTGAACTCCATTGTGTCCCTCCTCATGCACTGCTTGGAGAATGGCCAGTAGGCTTGGCGACGTGACATATATTCTTTTGTCGAGAGGTCATCTACCATGGACCAGGGCGCCATATGCTGGCCGGTGAGTACCTCCTCTCGGAGCGCGACTAGGTTAGGGTCGTTGTCAGCAGTAGCGCGCAGCTCGTCGAACAGGGAAAGCCAAGGGCTCGAGATGGCACACGCCAAGGCGTCAGCCAGACCACTATGTTAAGGTGCCCGGCTTGTACTCCACCTTGAAAATCATAGCCCATCAACTTGCTCATCCAGTGGTGGTGTGAGATCTTCGAGAGGCACTGGATGAGCAAGAAGTTGAGGCTATAATGATCCGTTCGTACCAGGAATGAGCACCCCAAAGATAAGGGCGCCAATGGTGAACCGCCTGAACGAGCCCAATAAGCTCGCGCTCAAACACAATGAGCTTGGCATGGAGAGTAGGAATGGCCCTACTGAAGAACGCGACAGGCCACCTCCTTGATGCATCGTGCCAAAACCAAAGCCTGAAAGCACCGCGTTGCACAATAAATT
This sequence comes from Hsuehochloa calcarea, assembly GCA_036346395.1. Classification (NCBI taxonomy): domain Eukaryota; kingdom Viridiplantae; phylum Streptophyta; class Magnoliopsida; order Poales; family Poaceae; genus Hsuehochloa; species Hsuehochloa calcarea. The sequence goes on from JAYEVG010000105.1 coordinate 30,111, forward strand.
CCTTCAAGTTAGGAAGTTGAGACGCGGGTGAAGTGGCCAACGCTTGCTTCAGAACCACGAATGCCTTCTTGGCATCGACAGACCACTGGAACGCCTCCTTTTTCAGGAGCTGGGCAAGGGGAGTTGCAATCGCCACGTAGTCCTTGATGAAGCGCCGATAGTACCTGGTGAGCCCTAAGAAGGCCGCACTGCCCGCACCATTTTGGGTGCCGGCCAGTCTTCCACCACCTTTTGGTGGTCTACCTCCACGCTCGCCACCAAGATGACGTGCCCTAACTAGGACACCGATGTCGCCCCAAAGAGGCACTTGGACCTTTTCAAGATGAGGTGATGGCGCTGCAGCTCCTGGAACACCATTTGGGCATGCGAAGGTGCTTGGACCATGATGAACTTTCAATCAAAATATTGTCAAAAAATAAGAGTACAAAGCGGCGGAGGATAGGACCAAGAATGTCATTCGTCAGTGCTTGGAATGTTGCCGAAGCATTGGTGAGGCCGAAGGGCATCACAAGGAATTTGTAGTGCCCATGATGCGTGCGGAATGCTGTCCTTTTGACATCATCGGGATGCATCTGGACTTGGTGATAGCCCAAACGCATGTCTATCTTGGTGAAGAAGACACCTTTGAGTTCGTCCAGCAATTCTTCCAGCACTGGAATCAGGAACTTAACTTTGATGATCTTCTCATTGAGTGCGTGATAATCCACGCAAAACAACCATGATCCGTCCCGCTTCTTGACAAGCAATACCGGAGATGAAAACTCTGATGTGCTCGAATAATTCTCTATTGCAACATCTCCGTGCATTGATGTTCAAATTTGCCTTTTTGGAGCTAAGGATAACTATATGGACGGACGACCACCTCATCTGTGCCCGTTGCCGAGTAAATGCAGTGGTCGTAGCGACGCGTTGAAGGCAGGTCACATGGCTCAACGAAGAGTTGCGCAAACTCGTCCAACAGGACGTCCATCAAGTTAGAGTCGCCGATCACCAGGGCGCACGCTGCCATGCAAGTGGTCGCGTGCCCCTGCCGGCGAACAGTGTGGTCTTGGCGCCCGAAGGACATGGTAAGGCGCCCAAAGTCCCACACTATAGGACCCAACGTATCAAGCTAGTGGACGCTGAGTACTAAATCAAATCCACTTAGAGGCAGCAAGTAGCAGTCAATCTCAAACTACTCCCCATGAATGTTGATCACCATGTTGCGACACACACCACTGATGGTGAGGCGTTCACCATTGGCCACCGTCACTCCTTATTGCATCTGCTGGAAAGCAAGGTTGAGTTACTCCCGCACTTGTTCGCTCATGAAGTTGTGCGTTGAGCCCGAATCCATGAGAGCCTTGAGGACCGTGTCACCAACTTGGACCTCAAGCTGCATGGTGCGACTGGTGTTTATCCTAGTCAAAGTGTGCAGCGAGATCTTTGGGTCAGATGCGTCGTTGTGGATGTCGTCCTCGTCTGTCACGCCATTCACGAACTCAATGAAGAGTAACTTTTTGCATTCATGATCTGGTGTGAAGTCGCAATTGTAGCACAACCCGAGGCGTGCTCGTGCCAGTGCGTTTCAGCTGGGCCAATTCACAAAGTGGATTGTGCCTCATTGGGGGGCCAAAGCGCACGTTCACGAGCTCCGAGAAATGGCGTCAAGACAGCGTACCTTCCTCGCTCTCCAGGAGGCTATACCACTGCTGCGCACTGTTGATCATGTGGTAAGACGCCAACCACACCTTTGATTCCATCTTCCGCTGCCCACAGAAGAGCCGCTTGCATCGACTGAGCCATAGCAACGGGTCCTCGCCGTCGAAGGTCGGAAATTCCAACTTGTAGAAGCGTGGGACTCCGGCGTTCTCAGTGAGCGCCAGTGAAGCATGGGAGGGATCGGTGGGAGGCACAGTCGGCAATACGCCGAGCGTGTCTGCACCGGTCTTCGAGACTATCGGATCGTTGATCCCTATCTTCTCCACGCACGCCAATTGCTTATCTAGGCTCTCCAGAAGATTGTTGATGCTGGTGAGTTGTGCGCCAAGGCTGTCTTGCGTCTTGTTGATGCCATCAAGTTGTTCGCCATGGCTATCTTGTGTTTTGTTGATGCAATCGAGTTGGGCGAGGATCTCGATCGACATGGCTTTGGTATCTTTGGGGTCTTTGGGATCAGAACCACCACCGCCTGACATTGTGGATGCAGCGATGTGCTCTAATACCAAGTTGTTGTGGGCTAGGGTTCAGCAGCGTAATCGGTACGAGTGGGAAGTGGGAGGACGAACAGCAAGCTACCGCCGGTGAGGTGGTGCCGTCATTCAAGGTTCCTGCACCCGTGGCAAGAGAGAGAGAGAGAGAGAGGGGGGGGGGGGACTTCTGTTTATTCTTACTTTCCAATCTCGATACACCAATCCTCCTTAAGTAGGATGGCTTACCTAACAAACCGAATTTAAGATGATTAAGTTCCTAGAAAACCTTGACTAGATAAAGTAACTAAACATCCTAACTTGATATGATAACAAAAGGAAACTGCAGAAGTCCTTGTGGTAGCCAACTCAGGTCGCACTCGAGTTTGATGCCGCTGCATCCTCTGTGTGTCTGGACCAGTTCCTCTGATGATATTGTAATCCGACCATAACATGTTCATACTGTTAGAACACACTTTGCCAGATACAAAATGGTGGTTAAATCTTGGCTATGTGTGCAAATGATTAGGACATATATAACCTCAGATACTTCCTAAACGTAGTTTGAAATAAAATGCCAAAATTGAACCCAATGGGCAAACTCCTGGTTTTGGTGTAAGTAGAAGTGGTTGGTGTCATGCAGCGCATGTGGTCATGTGACAGTTTGCTGGAATCAGCTAATGACAGGCTAAGTAGTTTTCTCACTATATGCAAGATCAATGTTGGCCGTGAGCGTGGGCTCCATTGGCCTGGCTCATAGCCCAGTTGGCACTACTGCGTGTATGCTATCCACTTGCTACGCTGACACCAGTCCTCATGGGAGCCCATGTTCAACTTTGATATTATTTTGGTCCAGCTCAAGTCTCTATTATCAGTTATCTTGTTCATCCAAAGCCTTTATCATTTTCTCAGAACGAGTAATATACTTTAAAACTATTGGTCTACCTTAAGGCCTGGGATATCACAAAACCTACTTGAAAGATTTAGGGGAACTGACAAAATTTCTTGAGGATGATCAAATCTGCCAAACCACAAAATGTCATTCGAATAGGTTCTAATCAACCACTATAATTGTCAAATGCAGGAGTGCTGTATCTGCCTATGCCAGTATGAAGATGGTGTGGAGCTGCGAGAACTCCCCTGCAATCATCATTTCCACTGCACGTGCATAGACAAGTGGCTTCACATAAACGCGACATGTCCATTGTGCAAGTTCAGCATCGTCAAGAGCAACCTTGGGACAGAGGAGGTGTAGGCAGCACAAGACGAACCATCTGCTCAAGGCTTCACATGTCCTAGCTGCGTTCGTCAGTCCTACGGCATAATCAGTTGTGATTGCCCGCCGCTGGTGTAATTACGAGGTGTAGGTGATGCACAGATGGTCGACTCGGAGTTGTTTCTCGTTAAATGTTTTAGCCGTTCCTTGCAGGGGTACTAGTAAGGCAAGCGTATGGTGTACATTCCGTTTCTCCTTCGTCCGATTGATTTGCGGATTCTCATGTACGTCGTGCAGGAAGTGCTGAAAAAAGCAGTGATTTGTAAAATGTTTGATGAATTGGGCCTTTGTTACGTGTATATACAGTTTCTTGGGTTACTGGAAATGCTTGTAGATCGCGAGCCATCGAGCATTTTCGAACGAGCATCCTATTAGAATCCCTACGCTACGATCTGTGATTTCTGACCCTTTTTTTTGTGCTTTTCTATAAGCAGGTGTTGGAAATGTGAAGCCGAAAGTGCCACCCGATCTCAATCTACCGCAATAAACCAAAAGACGACCGTCTTTTCATCTCATGTCATCAGAGGAATGTTCCCCTCCCAAATGCTCAAATCTACAGATCAATGAAAAGCAACAAATCGCTGAAAAGCAGTACGTAGTAGTTTGCAGCGCCTGACGGAAAATCGGTAGTATAGAATGAACCCCTTGCCTGGCTGAGGATTATTGATGTTAAGTGGAATTTGCAGAGTTGGTGGTTTTCTTATACTCGGATACAATTACTTGCGGTAAAGTGCAATATACTCTTTGCTGTATTTTTATCAGTGCAACGACACATTTGTTGTCCTGCTGGGGCATCATCAAGGATGATATTGTCGCAGCTTTCCTTCATTTCGGTCGCTCGGCTGGTAATAATTTTCACCTCATGAATCAGGCTTTTGTCGCCCTGTGCCAAAAAAGTAAGCGGCCTAAGAACCCAAAGGCTTTTGTAGCCCTAGTGCCAAAAATATTTTTGAATTTTTCGAATTTTAAATTTAAAAATAATCAAATTCGAACATAATTCATGCAAATTCGAATTTTTTTGGATAAATTTTATCAAAACCGAAATTTGCCGCCGGTTTTGATTTATACCGGCTTCCGCCGGGCGAAATTTCGCCGATAACATTTTCCCTACCTTAACTACCAGGGTAGCACACTCAATACTTCACTCAGAGAAGGAGGCGGCACCGGCCAAGTATTACACAGAAATATTAGGAACTGCAAAACTGGCAGCAAGTACTTTTCGCTGGGACCTTCTGGGACTAAAATTGTTGCTGGCCAGCGCATCAACGAATTTGGAACGACCTTTCACAGAGCATGAAATCAAGAGAGCCATTAATGAAATATTGGCGGAAAAGGCTCTGGGCCCGGATGGGTACACTGGTAGTTTTTTCAGAACAAGTTGGGAAACCATAAAGGAGACCATGCTAGCTATATTTCAGAAAGTGTACACCCTCAACAGCTTACATTTCCAGAAAATCAATACAGCTAACATAATTCTCCTGCCCAAAAAAGACTGCAGTTGAAATTTCTGAATTTCAGCCGATCAGCTTAATCCACAACATTGTCAAGATCCTGTCGAAGCTACTCTTCCTTAGGCTCTCAAAGTATATGGATGACCTGATTTCCAAGACTCAAAGTGCGTTCGTTAAAAAACGGACTATACAAGATAATTTCCTTTATGTGCAAAACATCGTCAGAAACTGCCATCGGTCCAAGACTCCAATGTTATTGCTAAAACTTGATATCAGAGGCCTTTGACTCCATTGTATGGCCATACATGCTGGACATGCTGCAACGCAGGGTTTTGGCGGTCGATGGCGTGCATGGATTGCAATGCTGCTGGGCATACTTAATGGCACTCTGGGACAGCAAATAAGACATTAGTGTGGTGTGCGGCAGGGGGGTTGCCTCTCTCCTTACTTATTTATCCTGGCAATCAACGCCCTGCACTGTATTCTTGACATGGCAGATCAACATGGTTGGCTATCGCCACTCAGTGGGAGGTTAAGAAGGCGAGATTATCTATATATGTATGCTGATGACGCAATGATTTTTCTGTCGCCAATCAAGGAGGATGTAGATAATTTTAAGGAGATTTTGTGGGCTTTCGGTCAGGTAACAGGGCTCATCTTAAACATTTCAAAAAGTGCTGTTATACCAATATCCAATACCAATCAATACACTTAGATGGAGTCCTGGAGAACTTCCCGGCCACCTGATTGCAGCTGCCATGCATGCAATTATCTTGGATTGCCTCTTACTCATCGCAAACCAGGGAGAGTGTTGTTTCAACCTCTACTGGACAAGATACAGATTCGATTGAGCGGGTATAAGAGGAATATGCTATCAAGGGCAGGATGGCTTGTGGTGCTACATACGGTCATCACAGCCATACCAACGTACCATCTAACAGCCACTGAACTTCCCTTCCCTCCTGGGTGATAAAGCAGATAGACAGGCGTCGAAGAGCGTGGTTCTGGACCAGAGATGATATCCGCCCTGGAGGAAAATGCTGGGTGAATTGGAATACGGTATGCCGTCTAAAAAAGTTTGGTGGTCTGTGGGTTTTGGGCCTAGAACTGTTCGGTCGCGCACTACACCTTCAATGGCTTCGGTATCATTGGAAGACCCCCGGAAAACAATGGAATGGAATGCCGCTTCCGATAACAGAGAAAGATCAGGCACTGTTCAGAGCATCCACAACAATAACAATAAAAAATGGTGAAAAAGGCAAACTTCTGGAAAGACAAATGGCTTGGTCCAAGATCACTGAAAGAGCTGGCCCTGGGACTTTTTCGTATCGCGGCAAGGAAAAATCGGACAGTGCAGGACGCAATTCACGGAGAGAGAGGTGGATAGCCGATCTGAGGGGAAGAATCACCATGCAATTGCTGCAGGATTTTGTCAAAGTTTATACCATGGTTCACCATGTCACTTTATCTCAAAGGCATATGAGGCGCAATTCTTGGGAGTGTTGGAGGTCCCTTTTCAAAAACTCTTTTGGAACATTTGGGCACCGCAAAAGTGCAATTTTTTTTTGCATGGATTCTTATTCAACACCGCCTACCGACCGTAGATGACCTAGCACATCGTCATATGCAAAATGATCATTGATGTCCTCTATGTACAGACAACCCAGAAATAACTATGCACTTGTTCATAGAATGTTCATATGCAAGGCGGATTTGGTCTTTAGTGGCTACCTGGGTGCAGCGTCAAAATCTTTTGCCATCGCGGTGCTCGGTTGAAGATGGCGGACTGGTGGATTGACACCTTTTATTCCGGAGAGGGAAACTGCAGAAAATGCCAAGCTTCCCTGATTGTTCTCACTCTTTGGCATATTTGGAAAAAAAAAAATAGACGGATTTTCCAGCACCAAAGGCAGGTTCCAATGGGGCTTCTGTCCATAATCAAAGAAGAAGCCTGGGCATGGACGCTAAGCGGGGCGACCAAGCTGAAGATTTATTTGGAAGGCAAGGTTGATAGTCAGGCCAGAGGATCGTAATAAGCGGGGAAGCCGTCAGGCTTTGAGTGGTGAATGCCGAACTTGGGACCGGCGGTTCCACGCGTTTATATTTCGGTTTTTTTGGTTGTTTCTAAACTTTTCTTGAACTTGTATTTTGTTTATTCCCCTCTTTAATGCAATAACGGCGTTTCATCGGGGAAAAAAAACTATGCTCATACACTTTAAATAAGTCGGTGAAACAACATATCATGTGCATTCCGTGCAATATTTGGTATCACAGTTTGCGTTTGAAAATGAGAACATTTTTTGTATCTCCAAGGTAGATTCATCAATTGTAGCTTATGTTAGCAGATTCATTAATTGTAGCTCATGTTAAGTACTTGAATATCTGTTTCAGAACAAACTTTCTCACGTCAATTCTATTTCCGACATGTTAGCAAGCTCTTCATCATGCCATGACACAGTATACACAGTGTGTGGTCATTGATGCTAGACTTGCACAATAGTAGCATAATTTGACATGCTTCTCTTGAACTTTGAAGTCTGCTTGTGAGGGCAATAGCTAAACCAAATTGTCCCCATATGTTTGAGCCCTTTCCTTGCTAGTTGCTTCAAACATATGAGCAGATACACCTGCAATTCACATAGCCTAACTCAGCCTACACTGTTTTGTAGGTTTAATAAATTGTTACATCAGTGGATCAGTGTTTGGATGAGTGGGGGATGGGGATCAATTAGTTCATCCCAAAAGAAAATCCCCCCTATCCAACAATATCCTACACCCTCTTGCAGTCCTCATATAATTTCAGAAGCAGTATTCTAGAAAGAATCTTTACCTTAGAGGTTGGCTAATGGTTTCCTAGATCCATTGCTAACAAACAACGTCATTTCTTGCAAGATTATTCACCAATTATCAATCACAAATAGCTCACTGTAGTTAATTGCTCCCAATTCCCCGGCCGCGGCACGTGCAAACGCCATCCCGACGACCTCCGCGACGGCCTGTCAGATCCCGAAGTTCAGAAGAAGCTAAGGCCCTGTTTGGCACAACTTCTACTTTGGCTTTTGGGTGAGAAAAGCCGGAAGCCGAAACAAACGGCTGGCTTTTTTATTGGATTTCGTCGGAAGCTCAAAGCCATCAATACACATGGAAGCCGAAAGCCGAAAGCCAGTGCTGAGGTGCCTCCCACCGCTTCCCACCCCCAACATCCCAAAAATACCCCCAAACTTCGAAAAAAATTACCCACCTCATACCCAGTATTTAAGTCTGCTCGTTCCCTCCCCACCCCGCTTCCCCCGGCGCCGTTCCGCTTCGCGACCGCAAGGCCACGACGCTGCCACTCAGCCAGCCTCACAATGGCCACGCTGCTCCCCTCCTTCCCCCACGCCCTCCCCAAGCCCCACCATGCCCACCTCGCCACCGCCGTCGCCACCAAGCCCGAGGCCCCCAACGCGCGCCCCAACTTCGCCAACGCCCGCCTCCGCCACCTCATCGCCCGCGACGACCTCGCCGAGGTAGCCCGCCTCGTCGATCGCTCCACCTCCCGCGGCGAGGCCCCCGACGTCTACCTCTGCACTAAGCTCATCCGCTACCACCACGTCCCCGGCTCGTCGAGCACTCCACCTCCCCGGCTACCACCACGTCCCAGGCGGCGGCGACAGCGAGGGGAGGGGGAGAGTGCGGCCCGGTACGGAAGCCTGGGCCGACGACGATGGAGCACGTGCTGCTGGCGCTGCACGAGACGGAGGCGGAGCGGGAGGCGTGGATCCGCGACATGTTCGGCTTCTTCGACGCGTTGGGGCGGGGCCACCTCGACCACGCGCAGATCGAGGCGTGCCGGATGGGGGCGGCGGTGGCAACGAGGAATACGCGCGCGAGCTACTCCGCGCATGCGACCGCGACGACCGCATCGGCTACGACAACTTCCGGAGGTACATGGACGACAAGGAGCTCGAGCTCTACCGCATCTTCCAGGCCATCGACGTCGAGCACAACAGCTGCATCCTGCCCGAGGAGCTTTGGCACGCCCTCGTCAAGGCTGGTAACTCAAATGCTGCTCGATCCTCGTAGTGTCTTCCACTCTCGTAATCTCAATTCTATGGTGTCAAATGTGATTCAAATGAGGCGATAGTTTTGAGGGAGTTAAGATCGTTGCGCGATTTTGGTATCTGAGTTCAAATTTTTCATTGCCCGAACGAATGTGATGCGGGATGTTGATGGAGGCATGCAGTGAGGTGATGGTTGTGCTTTGGAAGCGAAGATAGTTGCACAATTTTGGTGTCCTAGTTCAGTTTTGGCTGTTGGTAGTGCTGGAAGCTAAATCAGTTCCCTTGATAAGTGAAAGCGTAATGGTATACATGCTTGAAGGATGGGGTGTGAGCATCCGCTAGCAATTATGGTGCTTATTAGTTGTAGAGATCTTCCTAAGAGAGCTTTATGATGTGCTTATGGATACGTTTGGGCAATTCCGGTGTGGATGTTCAATATGACATTGCCTCTTGCCGATAGGTGAGAAAATTAGTCCCCTTGGATGTCATGCCAAATGTAGTGGAAGGGGATGTTGATGAAATGCAAAATGGGTTGAATGAGAGTTTTTTTTAAAGTCGCCCCTATCCAGACCAATTGGTTAGCCCAATTATCACCTCTGTGAATCTGCTTTGCTCATCATCGGATGCTACCCTACCCTGTAGCCTAATTTCTGAACAGAATCCATGGGGCCAAAATGCAATTGGGACCTAATAGTTTAGCAAGCCTCTCTGTTTTACTAAAATTTGTTTGGCGACGGAACTCATGTTCTAGGCTATTTGGCAGCAAAATAGAACCCAGAGTGAAATTTCTACTTATTAGCAATTGCTGGTAATCAAAGGAAATGTATGAGTTTCAATCTAATCGTGTGGCCAAGCATGTGGTGTTTTGGGTTGAACCGCTAATACAATCTAGTTTGGTATCTGTAATTTCGTAACCTCATGATTAGGGCCTGCTAGAAATTATTTTCGAAGATGAACATTTAAAGTGTTTAAGCTGGGGTGGTTTCAAGTTTCAGCCTGGTAATTAGTCGATTGAAATTTGAAGGTCTAAACCTTAGTACCAAATGAGAGTCCCAAACTCTGTGGTTTTTAGTTTGAACCTGATAACTAGTCAATTTAATCCCACACCCTTGTTTTTAATGTGGACTACTAAACTCCATTTTATCAGCTTTTTTGCCTTCATTGTTTCCACGATCGGGGAGCACAGAAGTGCATGAGCAGGAGGCAATAGTAGCGGCCGGCTGGTCGGCAAGACTTGCAGGAAATCGCAAAGGTTATCTAGCTCCATACAAGAACCCAAGGTATCATGTACATGAATTCTGAAACAGTGGTACACCGGTTGGATTGAAAGAGGTGTTCAATTTTCATCACTCTTTCCTTCGGAATGTCATTGAGCGTACATTTGGTATTTGGAAGATGAAGTGGCGTATTCTACTGAAAATTCCAAGTTACAATGAGTATAAGCAAAAGAAAATTATCATTGCAACAATGGCTTTGCATAATTTTATTCGAGATAGTGCTTTGATTGATAATGATTTTGCTCGTGCAGACATGAATGAGGATTATGTAGACGGGGACATATCCACTAATCTCAGTGCACATGATGATACAGCTGTTATGGATGATGTTGACATGAATGGCTTCCGTGACGCTATTGCAATGGCTTTGGTAGCATGACGATAGGATAGATGGAAGATATATGCAGCATTTTGTATGTAGTACTTGCCAATTTAAACCTTGTACAAGGGACTGATCTTCTAGTCCAGTTTATTTTGACATGCTTTCTGAAGGATTTTATTGTTAAATACCGTTAAATGTTCTTAAATGTTGTTAAATGTTGTTAATTCAGTTTAACAACATCAAACAAGCCATTACTATCCTCATGGGCATTTCAGACATTTCACATCTCGGAAGTTGCAGCCAGCCTACCTAAAAGCCAGACAGCCAAACACCAAATCAGAAAATCACAACCATTCAGCCCGCAGCCGGAAAAGCCTACAGCATAGCCAGAAGCCGCTTTTAAAAAAAGCCAAAGCTGTGCCAAATAGGGCCTAAAACTTGAAGACTCCTCTGAAGAAGTGAAGTCAGCGTTCTTGATGATGCTTCAGCGAGTTCACTCAACAGGCACAGACGGCGATGATGAAGCGTTCAGGTGCATTAAAAGATGATCCAACGGAGGACATTGATTTTGATAGTTACTATGCAATACTATTTACCGTAAAACATTTTGTCGTTTAGAAGTTGTTGCGGTAACTCTGAACTTCACCCGAGTTCAGCTCTGTAATTCGCACAAACTTAAGACTCATTCGCCGAAGGAAGTAAGGCAGATTGAAAAGCAATATTCTGAGTCTCTAGTTACGGTACGTATGAGTATTGCTCTCATCTCCGTAGAACACTTTCCCAAATTCCCATCTACCGAAATCTATCAGGATTTTGTAGCGATTTTGTCCTGAGATTGTTAGGGTCCTAACAAAGGAATCAGAGCAACACGATTCTTGGAGTGGAGATTGAATTGGTAAAGGTTGGCAGTGGAAGTTGAGTTGCTGCTGTAAAATACCCAAACCCAAGTCAATTGTGAGGACCCTTGGGTTATTTCCATAAGACCGAGGCCTTCCCAGTCTTATAGAAATAACTCTAGGCCTTAAGTAGATGAATTCCATCTTAACTCTATCTAAGTGAGAAGACCTGACCGAAACTAGAGCCCCGATGATCATGCGTACTGCTCCTCTGCAAGCACTACATGATGACCGGTTATCCCAACAGTCCAAGTTCATACTTAATGAGTTAAAAGGAAATTCAAAAATAGCGGGTATGCGATCGTGTTGGCTCCCAATATAATCTACCAATATGCCCATACCATCATTAACATTAATCACAGTTATACAACATCCATACATTGATATAACGAAAGACATACAACCTAATAGTTCAAGTCTACAACTATTACAATAGGGCTGACCAGCCAGATTCAAATAAGATCATTAAGTAGCAGCACAAGTAAGCAAAATAAACAAAATTCTAACAATGGTGTGCCCCATAACCCATGGCAACCAGCTGGGGGTTAAAGAATAGCACTATTTGTTAGCGTCGCCAAAATCGGTGCTAACGAACTCGTCGGGCGTAGGATCATTTTCACCTGAATTTGTAGCAACCGGATTAAGTACAAAATATACTCGCAAGTCTTACACAAATGAAAAAATAGTTATGCATATAGGACAATCAAAGGATGGCATCAGAACGCAACAATTTTCATCCTACGCATACTAGTTTTACAATTGTCATTTAGAAATCAGATTTGAAGTAGAAGTAAAATATGTGACAAAGTTATACATTGATAAATAAATAGATCAAACAAATACCAAACTGGCAGCCCGCTTTGATAAACAAAAATGCACGAATACCCATTCATGTCGAATACCAAGTTGTAACCATGCCAATTTTAATAAAGAGACTATAGATGATGTCATTCAAAACCAAGTGTTGTCCATAACCGTGGACATGGCTATTCGAATAGTTTAATCCCTGCAGGGGGTACTACTTTACCCACACGACTCGATTAGCCCGTAAGCCTCCAGAATTAACACACTTCCTACGGTGTGTCGGCCGGGGAAATTGAGATTTGGTATTGTTTAGCAAGAAAGCCCTGTTGAGCTAAGTCCCCCTTGCGAGATGAACCCCAAACTTAGTACAAACAACCGATAGCGCTTGCTAAGTGGGCTCACAAGTTGTGTTGGAGATACCGATACAATGTAAATAAAGAAAAATAGTGCTCCCATGCACATTATAGAAAATTACATCGGCTCCTACGAAAAGATGATGGAGCACAAATGTCCACACACCACCCGGGACTTAACCCAATAAAACTCACCCCATACTTAACTAAACGGTACCCATATCCCACGTGTGAAAGTACGATTGGTACTTGGAATTGACAGCCCAAAGTTCGGTCCTTAGCGGTCCAAACAAGTCTACTAGATACCCGATCTCGTGCAGGACAGCACCCTCACTAACAACCTCTTGTCCAGACCAAAAGCCATTTGAAATTACAAAGTTTAGACTCAATTAACCAGATAGAACGATCTGGACCAAATCATAAAAGAAAAGTATGAGGTGTTTCCCATGATCGACGGGTTAATCCCGTCAACTGTACTAACGCCCTCTAGACTTGTATGGCTAAGCACTCAATATAAAATCATCATATCACTATCCTTAAGAATATATGCACTAGAAAATAACAAGGATAACATCAAGAGTAGGATGTAACTAACTACCCATCACAAAATTATTGACATATCGAAATAGCATGAAAGCAAATATCATTGCATTTCAAAACACTACTTATCAAAAGCTGGGATCAATATGATGCAAAATAAAGTTCCAATGATGCTTACCTTGATGGTATTCGAGTTGTTCACCCTCAGTAGTGTAGGAGTCTACGTCGATCACTTCGGAATCTATATAAAGACAACATCGAATAAACCTCGAGAAAAGGTGAAAAATTCAAATTACTCAAAAATACATGACATTTTTAAAGTAGATAGATTATAATTTTATATGAATTTAGGTGAAATAATTATTCGATTTGGATTTTATATGAGAGAGTTATGGTAGTTTGAAAATTAGGTTTTGGAAAAAGTCAAAAATTGCCTTTCGGTACTGTTAATCCAAAATGCAAAACAATTTCACACAATTTTGTAGAATAGTGGTGGATATAAGGATTATATGGATGTATAGGGAATAAAAAGTTATTACCAAAATAAATTGGTTCATCTCATTTGGAGTTCATATGAATAAGTTGTGAATTTTTAAAGTTATTAGCATTTTCCAGTGTAAAAATAATTTAGTTATGGATCATTTTCCAAAAACTATATGTTTTGGGACAGAGACATTGGTTTAACTGGATTTGGAGTTAAAATGAATTAGTTATGCATTTTTGAAGTTAAATGATTTTTCAGTGCAACAATAATTCATTTCAGAATTTAAAAATGCATTTTATACTTTTCTCACTGAACGCTATGCTAGCTACAGTCACTGATAGTAGGCTCCACTACAAAGTGTCATTTTCTATTTTAATTTTCGAATTAAAATCTAACTGAAAGGTGGGGCCCTAATGTCATAGACACAGTCCACACCACAGTGTATGGACCGCGGGTCTACGAGTCGGTTCACAGGGTCCATGACTGTGCACTTAAGTCTCAGACCCACATGCCAATCTCTCATTTAAACCATTATTTAGACTTTGATTTCTGTTTGTGGTCCCGTGTGTAAGTGACTCATTATTTCTTAAGACAATCATTAAATACCGAAAGTAATCATTAGCAGTTAATGATCCAGATTTATGCCCTAATGATTTAGCTATAGTATTGTCGATCGTTTCGATAACAAACGCGTGCGGCCGCGAGTTTTCTCAGAGGATCGCTGGCGCTATGAGCCATGGCGGAGCCGGCCAAGGTGTAACATCCCAAAAATGGATTTATGTTTCAAATGTAAGAAAATCAGGAGAAATTAAAACTTTTCTTGCATCTTGAAGCCATTGATCATTTTTGTAATTCTTGATTAAGGAATTATGGAAATCACAATCAGAATCCTCAATTGACTACAATCAAAAACCTCCTTATCATAGATCTTGTGCCAAACCCTTGGAGATATTTCTCCTGAGTTCTGGGGAGGCTTGGCAACACCTCTGAATTATCTTATGATTTTTAGAAGTTATTTGGTAAATCTTGGAGGCAAGTCAAATTCGGTCAAACCCTATTTCTCCTCTCCTGGAATTTCTGGAGGAAAATTCAATGTATGAAAATCTCTGGAAATTTTATGTGAGGTTTCTCCTGCTGTCAGCAATTTCCAATTAAAATTTCATAATTTTTGGAGCTTGCTTGCTACCTCAAATAATCCCTCAAAAATCAGTTATTCAAATTCAAACCCTAACTGGTTTGCACTGTTCCGTAGGTTCGAATCGGGCTCGGGCTCGAGCCACTTGACTCGTCCATCCACTAATCGTACTAACTCGGTCGTTCGCACTGGGTCGAGCCGTTGGATCGGCATCGAACGGTCTTCGACCAGCCGAACGATGGAGTCGTTTTAATCCGCTCGATCTAGCCCAGCCGTTCGATTTCAATCCGACGACCAACGAGTCGTCTCCTTCCTCTGTCCGCGCGCGCGTGAGCCCTGTAATGGCGTGCGCAGAGGAGAAAAGGAGCAGCGTGCAGTCACCTCCGTGGTCGCCTTTAAACGGCTAGCTCTGCGCACATTAAATGCCTGTCGCACTCCTCCCGCAGAGGGTCATGATTCGCCTGCTCCCATCGCTTTCAAGTGCTCTCATGGCAGTGTTGACCCGACTGGAAAACCCGGCCGTTGCTCTCTGCCATCCCCGGCTATTTAAGCACCATTGCTTCACCCTTAGTTTCTTTTAGCACTTCCGCAACTCCAGCTAGCACTCACCCGCTTGCTTGAGCTGCAGTTCCACGCGATCCCCTCGACCGCCATCGTTGAGTGTGGAGCTTCGGGGGAGGCGGTGCAGCGGGGGTTTTTCCTCTTCAAGTCTTTGCCCCATCTGCTCCCCCTTTACTCTCTGGAGCTTAACCCTCGCTCGATTTGGTTCTCTCTTTGCTTAGGTTATTCGCTGTGGCCTAGTGAGGACCTTACCGCCGCCAGTTGGTTACTCGTCGCTGGAGCCGCTCCGTGGGTCTCTGGTCGTTCTTCAGCGCAGGTAAGTTCGCATTGCTCTATAGGAGCTTAGGTGTGTTCTCGTTGTTCTTTTGGTATTGTCCGTTCGGGAGTTCTCCCGAGCCGTACCTACTCGGCCGCACTCCGTGGTCGCACTCACCGTAGCACCATACTCCGACCAAGATGGCCGCCAGAGGACCATTGAACTTTAGACACTCGCCCCCGCCCTTGGCCGGGCGCCACGTGGTCGGAGAAGCCGCCGAGCCACCGCAAGCGCGGCGGGAGGCGCCGCCGTGGTCGGATTTCCCACCAATCGCCTTAGCTTAGTCGTAAGTTCTACTACGACTTGTAACTAGTCAGAATCTTACTACGACTATGCCATGGGCATAAGTCCTTCTACGACTAGTACCCAGTCGTAAGTTTCATTACGGCTTGTACCTAGTCGTAAGTTCTCCTACGACCCTTAACTGGTCGTAAGTCCCTCTATGACTTGAACTTAGTCGTAAGACTTGCTACGACTATGTCATGGTCGTAAGTTTTTCTACGACCACTACCTGGTCGTAAGACCTTCTTTCGGTCGTATCTTTGGCATTAAGAATCCAAATCAATTGGTTCTTGTTGCTAAATTCTTTATAAATTATGCTCTTGCTTCTGCAAAATTTTCAGAATTTTTGGAGATAGTTTGCTGTTGAGTCTTCGCATTTTTATTCGTTCTTATCTGTTGCTTTTCGCCTTCTCGTTAGGATCCGAAGAGCACATTGACAACATAAGTGATCCCCAGCTACATCTTGACCCGCAGCAAACAGGCAAGCAGTTTGATCATGTTAATCCTATTATTTTTCAAGTCTACTATATTGATTTCAACTCGTATGTATGCATTGCTATTTTGTTGTTAAATTATAGTTAGTATCCTATAGTTGCATTATCTGTAGGACTTGTTTATCCTCTACTACCATGAGCTTAGGTTATTTGTTGTGGTCGGAGTTCGATGGATGGACTCCTATCACTTAGTAGCTTTCGACTTGAAATTGCTTAGAGATGCTTAGCTTCGGTAGTTCTGGGCGATCATCGATTTTAGTCGATGATCTTGATCACACATTTATGAATTATGTCATTACGACCAGCACTTGTGCTTTGTTATTTTGTAAAGTCAAAATCTGAAAATGGAAAACTGATTTGGACTTGGGCAAGTGGCTCAAGGTGGGTTATTGGGTTTGTGGATGTCTTGCCTAAGTCAACAAGGACCGAACATCTTGTGTCACACTCTCCAAGCATTTTTACGTGCTAACCACGCGAGAGGGATATGGGACCTCTCTTGACTAAGTACTTTGGCGTGTGTTATCTCCGAGTCGCAGGAAGGGGGTTGTGTGTGTGTTGTGTGAAACATGATATGTGGTCGTGTTCTTGTGTTGGGTGTGCGGTGGTGGAGATTCCGGGTAGGCTCTCCACCTCGAGGATCGTCGTAGTTGTCCAAGGCTTTACCCGGGAAGGGTAGTTGACCGAGGCTTTACGATGACTCCGACACAACGTATGGGTTTCTATCCATACGGGCGGCTCGTGGGATAATACACAATATTGGAAATATCTCGTAGGACTTAGCTGTGCCGGCATACCTTCGGAAGTGTGCTTAATAGCTTGGCAAAAAGGCGGTCTGGTGTGTGGGTACATTGGTACACCCCTGCAGGGATAAAACTATTCAAATAGCCTCGTCCTAGGTTATGGACACGCTTGGTTAGGTTTTGCAAGAGTTAGACTACAACCTTTTAAATTAAAAATTTGACATGGGTGGTATGAATGGGTAATTCATGCTATTGTTGTGGTGACTAAGGGTTTAGTCACTTCCAGGACTGTTGTTGTCTTCTATTTACTGTTATATGGTTGTCTTTTGCGATTATTTGAACATTAAAAACTGATTTGTTAACCTGCTTTTAAATGTACTACATTATTGCAAATAAAGTTTGCTTTGTGCTGAAAATGAAACATACAACCTCCACTCAAAAAGCTTGCATATAGTTATGTATGTGTCTCACATTTCTACACGTAAGTCTTGCGAGTACATTCAAAGTACTCACCCCGGCTTTGCTGGGCTCTTTGTTGCAGGGGAGGAAGGTGAGCCCCAAGGGCCTCACTTTTGTGAAATGTGCTGTCGGTTCGACGACTAGCTTGGCGGTCCGGTCGGTTGCCTTGTGGGTTAAGGGCGCACTGGTCGGCTCTTTTGTTTATGGCCATCTTATGGCACTTTTGCTTCCGCTGTTTATTTCCTTTGTCTATGTGTATGTATTTGGCCGGTCGGCCTCTCTTTTGTAATATCTATCTTTCATTTATGATAACTTCTGTTCTGTTTCTTGGTTCGGTTCTATGTGAGAGCCACCTCAAGACAAGAAAGGGAAGGCCAAGGACTTTACCGGCATGTGCTTCATGGCTGACTCCGTCGACGTCGATGATGATGATGAGGTATCCCTATCTTATGATGTCCTTTCTGCTAGATGCGAGAACATGTATGAGCAATTGCTTAGTCAGGATAAGGCTTTAAAGTTCATCATGGTTAAGAACAAGGATCTAGAGTCACAAGTTGAAAATTTGACATTGGAACTTGTGAATGCTAAGAGTCTAGACGTTGATGAATGTTCATCTTGCCATGCTTTGCACTCCGAATCGCCTAAACCGCACCGCTCTTAATACCGCTTGCATCAACTTGAAAATGCTAGAACCGAGCTAGTTGAGGTCAAATCGCTCCATGTCTTAAATGCTTAGAGTCTAGCAAGTTGGATGTTTTCAACCAAGAGAGTCTCGCTCTTGCTCGTTGCTTAGAACATGAACGTGAAATTAAAGACATTTTAAAAGCAACTAGAGAGAAATATGCCAAGCTTAAGGACAGATTAATTCATTAATTGTACTTTATGTCCCGCTCTTAAGCTTGAAATTGCTAATTATAAGGAGAGGCTTGCAAAGGTTAATAAACCTAAAATTTGTCAATCATGTGTTGATCTTAGGAAAGATAATGTTTATCTAGAGAACACGCGCAAAAATTCTCTAGTGGAGAAAAACAATTAAACATGATTCTTGACAAGTCTAGAACTCCTTCTAAGAAGCAAGGCTTAGGATACAACTCGCTTTAACAAATCCAAGACTAAGGTCATTCGTGTCTTGGAAAATGGCTTAGTTGAATTCAAAACCCAACCTCGCGAAAATTGCTTTCAAACCGCAGTTCTCGTCCAACCTTCTTTGAGTCAAAAGGTGCTTCTCCCAAATGGTACAAAATACCATTGCACCTATTGTAGAAGAGTTGACATTTAGTTGAGTTCTGTTGGCGAGGTTGAAAATGCTAATCATGCTAGAACTTTATTTCATCAACCTAGAGCTTGTGTGAAACATGGTCATGAAAAGACGAAGAAACCTGGCCTAGGATATACTACACATGCTTATCATCATCATGTTCCTAGATGTAATGCATCTCATGTGTTTGTAACCATTGCTCATGATAGGACTTCAACTAGGATCAAGGACACTCATTCCGCTTTGCATACTACATGCAGACATGTGTCTCAAGATCGGGTTCCCAAGTCTATTTTAACTAACCCCAGTATTGAGACACATCGATCTTTTGTGCCTTGATTTTCAGGATCGTCGCGGAAGGAGGAAGAACACGTGGCTCGCCGACTCACTGCTCACGCCACATGACCGGAGACTCTAGATGGTTCACTTCCTTCACGCGGCGACGGTGATGACTTCATCACCTTCGGAGATGATTCACAAGGGCGGATCAAGGAACTGGATCGATCGGGGTGAACGATGTGTTCATTCTCAAGGATGTCGCTCTTGTATCCAAGCTAAGGTACAATCTTCCTTTCGCCTCTGACTTCTCGATGATGGCTATGAGACTAGATTTAAGAAGAACGCTTGTCGGTGCTTGATTCTTTTGGTGAGCTCATTTTTGGAATTTCTAGAGTTGGTAGAATATTTGGAGTGATTTTTCGAATCTCTTGCCGGATCTCTCAAATGTTTAGTTGCATCTTCTTCGATATCCGGCTTTGGCACCGACGCTTGGGGCACATTGGTTTTGATCATCCGACACGAGTTAGCGGCCTTGATCTCATGAGAGGCTTGCCTAAACTCAAAGTCGCCAAAGATGTCAGATGTGCTCCTCAGAGGCATGGCAAGCAAGTTGCCGCCACACCCTTCATTGACTATGGTCATGACCGACGGACCGGACGCTTGCTTCATATGGATACCGCTGGTCCCGCTAGGGTTCGATCGATCGGTGGCAATTGGTACATTCTTGTCATAGTCGATGATTTTTCGAGATATTCTTGGGTGTTCTTTCTTGCTTCAAGGATGAGGTCTTTGATCATTATCATGATCTTGTTCTTCGCTTGGCTTCGAACTTCCCGGTGCCTTGAGAGCAATCCGCAGTGACAATGGCACGGAGTTCAAGAATGCCTCGCTTGCCTCTTTTTGTGCCGAAGCGCAGATTGAGCATCGCCTTCTTCTCCACACGCCCCTCAACAAAATGGCGTTGTGGAAAGGAAGAACAGACCTTAGTCTCGATGGCTAGGACGATGCTAGATGAGTATAGCACACCGAGGAGGTTTTGGGCGAAGCTATTGCTACTGACTTGCCATATTTCAAATCGTGTCTTTTCGAGACCGTCTTTGGGCAAGACTTCTTATGAGCTTCGCTTTGGCGTAAAACCTCGCCAGCACTTTCGAGTCTTTGGATCAAGTGTTTTATTCTCAAGACAGGAACCTAGATAAATTTGAATCAAGAACTTGTGATGGTTTATTTCTAGGTTATCCCGCTCATTCGAGGGGTTTTCGGTTTTTAATGTTGAAACTAACATTGTCCAGAGACATGCAATGTCACTTTTGATGAGACTAGCCCGCAGCCTAGATCCGATGTTTCGTGACTTACAGTGACAGAGAGCATATTTGTTGAGGAAGATGAGGATGAAATTGATGATGCTCCTCCACTTGTCGCTAATGCTCGATTCCACTCTGCACCTGCACGATCGCTTCACCTCCAATTGAGGCTCTGCGCATCTTCTTCATCAAGATAGATGCGGAGGTTGAGGAGATACTATCTCCCCAAGCGCTCCTTTGCACATCCGTATAAAGACCCTTCGGATCGGATGATTGGTAGTCTCCATGAGCGAGTCACTCGCCTGTATCATGATCCGAGTCTTTTCTCTCACTGCATTTGTAGCGTCTTTTGAACCCAAAGATATATCACATGCTTTATCCGATGCTAGTTGGGTCAATGCCATGCATGAGGAGTTAGAAAACTTTGAAAGAAATAAAGTCCGAACCTTGTAGAACCTCCTAGTGGTCATAATGTAATTGGTACCGTTGGGTGTTTAAAAATAAACAAAATGAGGATGGTTCTGTGGTTAGAAACAAGGCTAGGTTGGTAGCTCAGGGTTTTAGCCAGGTTGAGGGGTTAGATTTTGATGAGACCTTCGCTCCTGTTGCTAGATTAGAAGCCATTAGCATCATGCTTGCATTCACGTGCATCTAAAGGTTTTAGGTTGCATCAAATGGATGTTAAGAGTGCTTTTCTGAATGGTTTTATAGAGGAGGAAGTGTATGTTAGGCAACCCCCTGGCTTTGAGGATCCCAAGCACCCTGATCGTGTCTTTAAGCTATCCAAAGCCTTGTATGGTCTTAAGCAAGCCCCTAGAGCCTGGTATGATAGACTTAAGACCTTTCTGCTTAAGAATGATTTTAAAATGGGAAAAGTTGATAAGACTCTATTCATTCTTAGGCATGGCAATGACTTCCTGCTTGTTCAGATTTACGTTGATGATATTATCTTTGGTGGTTCCTCTCATGCTCTTGTTTCCAGTTTTTCTGAGACCATGTCCAGGGAATTTGAGATGAGTATGATGGGCGAGCTCAACTACTTTACGGGCGCAAATCAAGCAATGCAAGGAAGGGATCTTCATCCATCAAACGAAGTACACCAAGGATCTTCTCAAGCGTTTTGATATGGGTGACTGCAAGGCGATCGCCACTCCCATGGCGACTTCGATCGCTGGATCCGATGAGGAAGGGGAAGCCGTGGATCAACGCGAGTACCGCAAAGATGATCGGCTCCCTCCGCACCGACGGCCTCAAGACCGACATCCACTTCGATGTCCGCCTCAGGCGAGGTTTCAGCGCCACCGAGGACTTCACATCGCCAAGTCGTTAAGCGCATCTTCAGGTATTTACATTCTACTCTCCAGTATGGCATTTGGTATTCTTGCTCTTCTTCGCTGTCCATTCGGGGTTTTCGATTCGATTTTATGGGTCAGAGGCTAGATAGGAAGAGCACTTCTGGTACATGTCATTTCTTAGGCACGTCTCTTGTCTCTTGGTCTTCTAGGAAGCAGTCTTCTATTGCACAATCCATCGCAAGTTGAATATGTAGTCCGCTAGTCAGTCAGAGTCGATTTTGTGGATGGTGTCCACTCTTAAGGACTTTGGGTTAAATTTTGCTAGTGTTCCTCTTTTCTGGTGATAACACTTCGCTATTAACATTGCTAAGAACCCTGTGCAACACTCTAGGACCAAGCACATAGACATTCGCTATCACTTCCTTAGAGACCATGTCGAGAAGGGTGATATTGTGTTGCATTTTGTGGAGTCCGAGGGTCAATTGGCTGATATCCTCACCAAACCTTTAGACCCAACTAGGTTTGCCACCTTGAGAAGTGAGTTAGGGTAATTTATCCCTATGGGTTGGTTTGAGGGGAGTTCGATCTTTTCGATCTTACCTTGTTCTTTTGATCTTTTATTGTTCTTTTTCCGAACTTATTGATCTTTTGAACTTTTTAGGTTTTAGGTTTTTATTGCATCTCATTGTATCATATTGCATTCATATGAAAAATACATCAAGTGGTATGAAAAATCCAAAAAGATGCATTGTAATATAAGATCTTCTGCTTATCTTTTAAAATTGATGAAGCTTTGCCTATTACCCTTTGGAGCTTTAGTATTTCAATTCTTGCTCAATGCCATGTCTAGTTCTTTGACTTGCTAAAATTATCATGCTTTTACATGTGTAGCTAAGTCTTTTTTATATGAGCTAGAACTTTAAAACAACTCGAACTAAAAATTGTAATTTGTGGATGTTTTAGCGAGTTGCGCAATTAGTGCTCCTTTTGTGACATTGGCCCTGTCAGAATTGCTTTGTGAGCTCTTGAATCTAAAATTGACCATTACTTGAGCTTTTGTGTTCTTGAGATTCTAAACGCTCTTTAAAAAATGAAAAATCAAGATTGTCTTATGCTTAAAATGTGCCAAACTATTCTTACGAGACTGCTTGTCAAATGACATGAACTTGGAGATAGTTTGATGATCCAGACGATCTCATGGGGATTGCTTGTCAGAAATGACATGAACCTCAAGATTTGTCGCCCCGGTAGAAGCTTAGAAAGAGTTTGTGGATGGCTCCTAGTCCAGGATCTTCTTTACTAAGATATACCTTTAATCAACTTCTGGTCGAAGCTTAGGATGAGTTTGTGGATGGCTCCTAGTCCAGGATCTTGTCACTAAGTTAGATCATTAGTCAACTTCAATATTCATTGCATATGAGAAAACTGTTGACAAATGGGCTTTTAAGAAATACTGAGCAAAATGATTCAATACAGGACCTGATTGACTCTTAATGTGGTCTTTGTTAGATTTTTGATCTTCTTTGACATTTTGACATGACCAATTTCATTTTAGGATCCCTGTTGATGAACTTGCTGAATTTGAAGCTTTGCTTAAATTGATCAAATCCATTGCTTTACTTTTGAGCCTTTGTGCTTAGCTTTGATATATATGTCTTATCATGATCTTGCTAGCTTTATCGAGCTTGATATGTTGTGTGTGCAATATTAGAAATGCTAGCTAGCTCTTTTGGGTAATCTCCAAAGCTTCGTAATCAAAATTTGAAAAATACAAAATGAAGCCACCCATTGCACTTCATGCATACTTCTTCTTTTTGCTTCTTTCTTCATTCTGCAAATTGCTATCTCTGGATGAGAGGAAGGCGTGATTCCTTGATGACTCCATTGTCAAAGGGGGAGAAGATATTTTCAATATTGGGGAAGTTTATACAAAGGGGAGAAAGTTGGAGAATTTGAAATTTTCTGAAATCCGAGGATCATAGTGAGGGGGTGTTTTTGAATTGCATTCTTATTGCCTTATTGACTCTTCTGAACTTGAATTGCATTTATTACACCTCACAATGATCAAAGGTCAATTGAACAATTGTTCTTTCATATGGACCTTAAGTGAGATTTTTGACTTTTTCTGGAAATCAAAGTTTTTATGCTTTCTTTTGCCTTATCTCACTTGTCTATGCTATTCTGATGCCAGCTTGGTCATTTCCATTGCTTTCTCTTGCTTATGGACCAAGTTGTGCCTTTGTGCGAAAACGAAAGTATTTTACTTTTCAAACCTTCAAATTACATTTTCTGGATTATTGCCAATGTGTTCATCAAGGGGGAGATTGTGGATATCATGGGGATATGCTCCAGATCTTAGGATGATGTGACAATTGGCAATGGCGTTAACGGTTTGTCGTTTCACGGGTTTTCGACAAAGTTTCAGATCTGTTCAGGCATTCTGGACAGGGGCGGTCCGACCGGCCATAGCATGGCGGTCCGACCGTCCCAAATCGGTCGGACGGCCATGTGCGCGGTCGACCGGCCGTGACCAAAATGGTCAGAATGGGTTGGGCCAAAAATAGGTGTTGTAGACAAGTGAGGGGATCCTAATACACTTGGTCTCATAATTTTTGGAGTTCCCAAGCAAAAGTTCTATTGGTTTAAAGTTTCCAGTAGGTTTCGGATTTTCAGGGGTTGAAAATTGGCTAAGTCCCTACGGGCGGTCTGACCGGCCTTGTGGTGGCGGTCAGACCGGCCGGTTGGCTACGACCGCCCGAGGGGGCGATCGACCTGTTCGATTTGTTCATCGGCCAACTTCGTGGCGATGATGTCTTGTTAGGTCAAAGTCATGGGTTTCAGTGCATATGTGTTGCATGATGCATGTTTTGACTAACGTGGGTCAAGTTGTGAAGAACTTGTTCCCGGATTCGATTTGCTTGTTTATTGTTGTGCAGGTTGCTTGGTGGTCAACGACGGTCAACGGCGAGGATGATCGGGACTAGGCTTGGAGAGCTGAGGTCCAGAACGATTGACGATGCCGGGTGAGGTCAATGAACTCAAGTGTGGTGCAGAATAGACAAGGATGACCGAACGGCGATTGGCCGGCGATCGTTGGATCAAGCGGCGCGGGTGGCCTGCAAGTGCCATGGTGGTTCGGTGGGAGCCGGATGGGAGAGACTTGCCGACATGTTGAGAGCCGTTGATCAACCTACACGTGGCGGCATGGGAGGTGCTTCACAAAGATGGGACTCGGTCTTTGCAAAGATCGAGAAGGGGTATTTTGGTAATTATACCAAATACCGCCTTGGTGACTTTTGACGACTCGCGGCGCAAGATGGCGTGGAGAAGCGGAGTAGGTCAAGAGGAGATGAAGACGGCGCTTCGAGAGGCGTGCGTGTGTGACCCGTTTGTTTTGGGCCTTAACGGGAGCCCATTAGGGTAACTCTTCTAGAAGGTTTAAGTCTCTACTATAAATAGAGGAGGGAGGTGGTCGCACCCTTCAACCCTTTCATGCTTGAAACCCTAGTTTTGGCTTAAGTGCTTAGGGAAGGTTTAGTGGAGATTAGGGTTCTAGAGAGAGAGAGATGTTTTGATCTTGTGTCCATGCGTATCCATATGAGTGGTCAGAATCGATACATTATCAAATCAATCCAAAGAAGAGTTCTCTTCAAGATGAGTTCATTTGCCCTTCTTCTCTCTATTTGGTGATTTTGAGTCTTTCTTTGATTCGCATGTTTTTGATTGATTTCTTTGCATGATCTAGCTTGCTGTGACATGTGGGATCACATCTAAGATCATCTTGATCATCAATCACCCACGAGCAAGTTTTTCGATATAGTTTTCGCTTTGACTCTGTTTCAAACCTTCCACCTCTCAAACTGAAAAGGTCTGAACTTTTCCAAAGATCTTCACGATCTTCGATTGGAATAGGTTCCTGACATCCTAGAGAAGGTGTGTACCAAGTTTCATCAAGTTTGGAGTTGTAGATCAAAAGTTACATCTATTTGCAACTTCGTTTTTCGGGCTGATTTCACTGTTCATCGGCTGGAGGTCGGACCGCCCCTCTACAGAGGTCGGACCGCCCATAGGACCGGTCGGACCGCCTTGAATAGAGGTCGACCGCCCCACACTTAGGAAATTAAGTTTCGTTGTTTTTGGTTGTTTTGCTTGGGTTTTGATTGGATTCAATCCTAGTCTTCATTTGTCTTGGTATATCGATCTTCATAGCTTCTATAGCTATTGGAGTGAAATTTGTGTTGAATCTAATCGTGGTTGAAAAAGTGAGCGTGCTCCTATTCACCCCCCCTCTAGTCGCCTTTTCGGTCCAACACAAAGCGCATTGCAATGTCTTGTTGCTCCAAGAGTGTCAACCCACTCTTTTGGAGGAGTTTCAGCGTCTCAACTTAGGTTTGGTTGAGTATGGTTCCCTTGCTGCCTTGGTTGTGCAACCAACTTTGGTGGATCGGATTAAGGTCGCTCAGCAATCAGATGCTGGGGTGAGCCGCATCAAGGAAAATGTCAAGAACGGAACAGCCAAGTGCTTTTCTAAGGATGAGCATGGTATTGTAAGGTTCGGGCAACGCCTTGTGGTTCCAAAGGACATGGAATTGCGGGATTTGATTCTCCGCGAGGCCCATGACTCGCCTTTATCCATTCATCCCGGGGCCACAAAGATGTATCAAGATCTCCGTCAGAGGTTTTGGTGGACCCGAATGAAGAGGGAGATTGCGAAGTTCGTTGCCGAGTGCGACGTGTGTCGTCGTGTCAAGGCCGAGCATCAACGTCCAGCAGGACTGCTTCAGCCTTTGCCTATTCCTGAATGGAAGTGGGATTCGATCGGGATGGATTTTATCACCGGTCTGCCCCGAACATCCAAGGGCAAGGATTCCATCTGGGTTGTCATCGATCGATTGACGAAAGTGGCCCATTTTCTGCCAGTGCGGACAAACCTTAGTGTAAGCCTACTCGCAGACCTCTACATTTCCCGTATCGTCTGCTTGCATGGTGTACCGAAGACGATCGTTTCGGATCGCGGTGCACTTTTCACCGCTGTGTTTTGAAGTGCTTGCAAGAGGCTATGGGAACCGCCACATTTAGCACAAATATACACCCCAAAGCGATGGTCGACCGAGAGGTCAATCAGAAGGCCCCGCTTTTTTGAGTTTTGAAAATTTTAAAAGAGAACCATTTGCTCCTTTTTGCCAAAAGCTTAATTTTAAAATTTCAGAATCCAATTGCAGTTTAATATGAATTAATCGAACTTCAATCAAATTAAAGTTGGTTTGATTGAGTTTTCGGGAATTTAAAATCAAAATTATTATTTCAGGGGTGTTCTTGGATTTATTGGATTTTAGAAATTGATTTTCATTTTACCCGAAATTAAAAATTAATTTATTTGTAAAAGAAAAAGAAAAATTTAAGTTAAAAGTATTTTTATTAAGTCCAGAATAATTCAAGTAATTTCTGTGAATTTTTCTAGAATTTTTGGACTCTATTTGCTATTTTCTAAATTGCTTTTTGATTTGTTCGAATTTCTGAAAATCAAAAACTATTGGGCCGAATCTATTCGGCCCAATCCTATTCCCACCTCCCTCCCGCTGCCCGACCTCTCTCTCTCCGCTGCGTGCTCCGCCAGATCTTCATCCGACGGTTCCCGATCGGCCGCGCCACCCTATCGCTCTCGGCCGTCCGATCGCCATCATCCGGCTTCCGCTTCGATCGCGCGCCCTCGCTCCCCACCATCCGATCAAAATCGGACGGTGCCCGTTCTTCTTCCTCCCCGCGTCGCCGCTTTCTCTCTCCCACGCGCGCTTCACCCGAGCTCGCCGTCGTGAATCCCGCCGCTCCCCTCGGTCGCCGCGCCCCGTCCCGTCCCGTCCCGCCGCTCGACCGCTGCCCGTGCGCTTCTCGCGCCCCGCTGCCGCCGCCGCTTCTCGCGCCTTCGCCACCGCCGCGCGTGACCTCCGCCCCTATAAATGGCACCGGGTCTCCCCTCTCCCCTCTCCCTCTCTTCTTCCTCCCCCCCCCGCCGCCTCCCCTCTTCTCCTTCGCCGGCGCCACCGTCTCCCGAAGCGCCGCCGCCGCCTCCTTCCTTCGGCCGCTAAGCGCCGCCGCCGCTGCACCGCCTCCGCCCTCCTCGGCGCCGCCGACACCGCCGCCGCCTGTCCGGTGCGCTCGCTCGCTCGCTGCCGCCTCCGTCTCCCTCTGCCGGTGACGCCGCGCGCCCTCCTCCTCTCTCTCTCTCTCTCTCTCTTTCCCTCCCTCTCTCCCGAGCTGAAGTGGCCGCCAGCGTGGCGCCACGCCAGCGCCACGTCCGCACCTTCTCCCGCGTGGATGCCCATTCGGCGCCACGTGGCCGCTGACGTGTATATTCGGTTTTTCAGTAGAAAAATAAACCCAAAAATTCGAAAACCCTAATTCTATCATTTCATGTGATTTCCAACTTCTTTCGGCCGTAACTTTCTCATCCGAACTCCGATTTGGGTGATCCAAATTTCTAAATTCATATAAATTCAGCCCCTTTCATTTGGTACTGGTTTTGTAATTTTTTTTGGAGTTCATTTGGTGCTGTTTTTTTTATTGTTGTTATTCTCGCACGTGTAGATTCCGGCATTTCGGAAGATTTCTTCGACCCGACGACCGAAGACCCGCTCCTCGTCAATGAAGGTAAGTCTTAGGCCTTTGACCATGTTGAACCCATCTTACAAATGTATATTGTATTAAATTAACATGCATGGCTAGTTTTATTAAAAATGGTTTTGGGAGTAGATAATTACCAAATTGCCATTATGCCTCCTTGATGAATTGAAAATGAAATGTCTCCTTGAATGACATATATCCTTGGACACATTAGGATGGTTAATACTAGTTGGACATGGTTGTATTACCAACTTAGGTGCGTATTATTGCTTAGACATGCTCTAGTTACCCGCGAGACTTTTGATCACATGTTCATGATGAATGAAATTTGACTAATGGAACTATGGAATTGTGGTGTGATGCCACTGTAATTAAAATGTGTTGAGCCATGGCAGGGATTACCATTTGGTCGGGAATGAACAAAAATGATTTATGCTCGGGCTTGTGGTAGGGAGTGAAGGTGGGTGTGTGATGCACATTGGGTTGTGGTAGTCTTGTCTGAGCAGCCAACTAAGGACTTAACTTTGCAAGTCATTGATCTGGGTCACCTCGTGCAACCATAAGTCCGGTATGGGACGGACCGCCAACTAATTAGGAAGTTTTGAGTCGGTTCTGTTAGGGTTGATTATTGGCGCAAGAGGGCCGTGATGGCGAAACCCAGCGAAAGCGTAACCGAGGCAAAATGGAACTTGGTAAAGGCCTTGTGATAATCACTTAGTCGCACACCCTCGAAAGTGTGTCGACGGACATTACAAGTGATTTATCTCTTGTGGGTAAAGTGTACAACCTCTCGCAGAGTGTCAAAATCTATTCAATAGCCGTGTCCCCTGCTACGAACATGCGTGGTGATTTCGCGCAAGGTAGCATTTTCAAAAATGTGGTTTGGTTCGATGGAAAGGTTTGGTTGAATGGTTGGGAAGTGAACGGGATGTTCACCGCTTGATTCAAAAGAACTTGGTTATCTATGTATTATTCTTTTAAAATCCTGCTTTGCAATCTAATTATTGTATTTACTGTCAAACTTGCTTTCTGCAAATTAACCATAAAGCCATCCTTGCTTAAGCCTGACATGAATACTATGTGCATACATTTCTCTACGACTTGCTGAGTACTTTATGTACTCACGGCTTTATGCCCTTTGTTGATCGGTCCCCAGAAGAATCAGAAATATTGAGTTCTACGAAGAAGGCTACTTTGAAGACTTCGCGAACTAGGTCACGTCCTCCACTCGATTGCCTGTGGGCGTGTCGATTGGGCTCCACGCATTTTGCGATTTCCGCTACCAGATACTCTGTTGTTGCTAAGCCCTGTGAGGCGACTTTTGTAAGAACCTTGACCATAAGGTCTTTGCTGTTTTAATTAATATTACTTTGTCTGCTTCATTAGTTCGTTGTTGAATGGTTATGATAACATCATTGTTACAACTGTGCGAGCTAGTTACTGATCATGGGACTAGCTTGGTATGCACAGAGGGTCTCGGGGTTGTGTGACACCCAGGATCCGACATCAACCAAGTGTTGGAGGACATGCTCCGTGCTTGTGTTCTCTCATATGGAAAGAATTGGGAGAAATGCTTGCCATTTGCCGAGTTTTCCTACAACAACAGTTTCGAGCCGGTCTCAAAGATGTCACCTTTTGAGGCCTTATACGGGAGAAAGTGCAGAACCTCGTTGAATTGGTCCGAGC
Source organism: Hsuehochloa calcarea (assembly GCA_036346395.1). Taxonomy (NCBI): domain Eukaryota; kingdom Viridiplantae; phylum Streptophyta; class Magnoliopsida; order Poales; family Poaceae; genus Hsuehochloa; species Hsuehochloa calcarea. The sequence continues at coordinate 60,155 of JAYEVG010000105.1, forward strand.
CCGTGAAAGATCTTTCTTTGGCCGGACCGATCAATGAGGCCGAGTCAAGTCCAAATTTTATTCGTGATCGTTTACGCACACTCAATCCGAGCAAAAGAGCTATGCGGATCACCGTCGTCGTGAGTTGAGCTTTGAGCCTAATGACTTTGTTTATCTCAAAGTCTCTCCTTTGAAGGGCCATCAACGTTTCGGCGTCAAGGGCAAGTTAGCTCCTTGATATGTCGGTCCTTACCGCATTATCGAGAAGAAAGGAGCTGTTGCCTACAAGTTGGAATTGCCAGCTGCACTCGAGGGGGTACATGATGTTTTCTATGTGTCCCAATTAAAGAAGTGCCTCCGTGTTCCAACAGAGGAAGCTCCGTTGGAAACTCTCGATGTCCAAGAAGATTTGACCTATCGCGAGCACCCTGTTCGCATACTCGATGAGGCTGAACGAAGAACGAGGAATAAAACCATCAGATTCCTCAAAGTTCAGTGGTCGAACCATTCTAAGGATGAGGCTACTTGGGAAAGGGAGGATCGTCTCCGTGCAGACTATCCAGCTTTCTTTACCGAATGAGCCAAATCTCGGGACGAGATTTTTGTAAGGGGGGGGGGAGGTTTTGTAACATCCCAAAAATGGATTTGTGTTTCAAATGTAAGAAAATCAGGAGAAATTAAAACTTTTCTTGCATCTTGAAGCCATTGATCATTTATGTAATTCTTGATTAAGGAATTATGGAAATCACAATCATAATCCTCAATTGACTACAATCAAAAACCTCCTTGTCATAGATCTTGTGCCAAACCCTTGGAGATATTTCTCCTGAGTTCTGGGGAGGCTTGGCAACACCTCTGAATTATCTTATGATTTTTAGAAGTTATTTGGTAAATCTTGGAGGCAAGTCAAATTCGGTCAAACCCTATTTCTCCTCTCCTGGAATTTCTGAAGGAAAATTCAATGTATGAAAATCTCTGGAAATTTTATGCGAGGTTCCTCCTGCTGTCAGCAATCTCCAGTTAAAATTTCGTAATTTTTGGAGCTTGCTTGCTACCTCAAATAATCCCTCAAAAATCAGTTATTCAAATTCAAACCCTAACTGGTTTGCACTGTTCCGTAGGTTCGAATCGGGCTCGGGCTCGAGCCACTTGACTCGGTCTAGTCCACTAACTGTACCAACTCGGTCATTCGGGCACTGGGGTCGTGAGCCGTTGGATCGGCATCGAACGGTCTTCGACCAGCCGAACGATGGAGTCGTTTTAATCCGCTCGATCTAGCCCAGCCGTTCGATTTCAATCCGACGACCAACGAGTCATCTCCATCCTCTGTCCGCGCGCGCGTGAGCCCTGTAATGGCGTGCGCAGAGGAGAAAAGGAGCAGCATGCAGTCACCTCCGTGGTCGCCTTTAAACGGCTAGCTCTACACACATTAAATGCCTGTCGCACTCCTCCCGCAGAGGGTCATGATTCGCCTGCTCCCATCGCTCTCAAGTGCTCTCATGGCAGTGTTGACCCGACTGGAAAACCCGGCCGTTGCTCTCTGCCATCCCCGGCTATTTAAGCACCATTGCTTCACCCTTAGTTTCTTTTAGCACTTCCGCAACTCCAGCTAGCACTCACCCGCTTGCTTGAGCTGCAGTTCCACGTGATCCCCTCGACCGCCATCGTTGAGTGTGGAGCTTCGGGGGAGGCGGTGCAGCGGGGGTTTTTCCTCTTCAAGTCTTTGCCCCCTCCGCTCCCCCTTTACTCTCTGGAGCTTAACCCTCGCTCGGTTTGGTTCTCTCTTTGCTTAGGTTATTCGCTGTGGCCTAGTGAGGACCTTACCGCCGCCGGTTGGTTACTCGTCGCTGGAGCCGCTCCGTGGGTCTCTGGTCGTTCTTCAGCGCAGGTAAGTTCGCATTGCTCTATAGGAGCTTAGGTGTGTTCTCGTTGTTCTTTTGGTATTGTCCATTCGGGAGTTCTCCCGAGCTGTACCTACTCGGCCGCACTCCGTGGTCGTACCACCGTAGCAGCCATACTCCGACCAGTACTGGCCGCCGGTAGGACCATTGAACTTTTATACACTCGTCCCCGCCCTTGGCTGGCGCCGCTGTGGTCGGAGAAGCCGAGCCACCGGGCAAAGCGCAAGGAGGCGCGCCGTGGTCGGATTTCCGACCAGTCACCTTAGCTTAGTCGTAAGTTCTACTACGACTTGTAACTAGTCGTAAATCTTACCACGACTATGCCATGGGCATAAGTCCTTCTACGACTAGTACCCAGTCGTAAGTTTCATTACGGCTTGTACCTAGTCGTAAGTTCTCCTACGACCCTTAACTGGTCGTAAGTCCCTCTATGACTTGAACTTAGTCGTAAGACTTGCTACGACTATGTCATGGTCGTAAGTTTTTCTACGACCACTACCTGGTCGTAAGACCTTCTTTCGGTCGTATCTTTGGCATTAAGAATCCAAATCAATTGGTTCTTGTTGCTAAATTCTTTATAAATTATGCTCTTGCTTCTGCAAAATTTTCAGAATTTTTGGAGATAGTTTGCTGTTGAGTCTTCGCATTTTTATTCGTTCTTATCTGTTGCTTTTCGCCTTCTCGTTAGGATCCGAAGAGCACATTGACAACATAAGTGATCCTGACTACATCTTGATTCCATGACAAGCAGTGCAAGCAGTTTGATCATGTTAATCCTATTATTTTTCAAGTCTACTATATTGATTTCAACTCGTATGTATGCATTGCTATTTTGTTGTTAAATTATGGTTAGTATCCTATAGTTGCATTATCTGTAGGACTTGTTTATCCTCTACTACCATGAGCTTAGGTTATTTGTTGTGGTCGGAGTTCGATGGATGGACTCCTATCACTTAGTAGCTTTCGACTTGAAATTGCTTAGAGATGCTTAGCTTCGGTAGTTCTGGGCGATCATCGATTTTAGTCGATGATCTTGATCACACATTTATGAATTATGTCATTACGACCAGCTCTTGTGCTTTGTTATTTTGTAAAGTCAAAATCTGAAAATGGAAAACTGATTTGGACTTGGGCAAGTGGTCGGAAGGTGGGTTATTGGGTTTGTGGATGTCTTGCCTAAGTCAACAAGGACCGAACATCTTGTGTCACACTCTCCAAGCATTTTTACGTGCTAACCACGCGAGAGGGATATGGGACCTCTCTTGACTAAGTACTTTGGCGTGTGTTATCTCCGAGTCGCAGGAAGGGGGTTGTGTGTGTTGTGTGAAACATGATATGTGGTCGTGTTCTTGTGTTGGGTGTGCGGTGGTGGAGATTCCGGGTAGGCTCTCCACCTCGAGGAGCGTCGTAGTTGTCCAAGGCTTTACCCGGGAAGGGTAGTTGTCTTTTGCGATTATTTGAACATTAAAAACTGATTTGTTAACCTGCTTTTAAATGTACTACATTATTGCAAATAAAGTTTGCTTTGTGCTGAAAATGAAACATACAACCTCCACTCAAAAAGCTTGCATATAGTTATGTGCAGTGCATTACTCTACACGTAAGTCTTGCGAGTACATTCAAAGTACTCACCCCGGCTTTGCTGGGCTCTTTGTTGCAGGGGAGGAAGGTGAGCCCCAAGGGCCTCACTTTTGTGAAATGTGCTGTGGGTTCGACGACTAGCTTGGCGGTCCGGTCGGTTGCCTTGTGGGTTAAGGGCACACTGGTCGGCTCTTTTGTTTATGGCCATCTTATAGCACTTTTGCTTCCGCTGTTTATTTCCTTTGTCTATGTGTATGTATTTGGCCGGTCGGCCTCTCTTTTGTAATATCTATCTTTCATTTATGATAACTTCTGTTCTGTTTCTTGCTTCGGTTCTATGTGAATGAATGAAATTGATGCATGAACTTTGTAAAGGGGTGTGTATACTGCATTTCTGGGAAGTATACATGTCTCGAGTCTCGGATTATCTGATTTGTGATGCTAGTACTGAATGGGTGGTTAAGCATTACAAGCCCGATAAACCGGGGTCTCACACAAGGTAAGAAATGGAAAGCTCATAGTAATGCGCACTTAATGGAAGTGGTGGCGACGGCTAAGCCGACCTTGAACAACGGCGAGATGGAGAGGGGCGGCGCTAGGTTTCGACCAAACATGCAAGCAACGAACGAGCTCCGTATTGTCCAATTAAGCAGGTGCCACAACATCTAAGGAGTCAAAGGATGCTACCTGAGCACCAGAGACGAGTGGAGGTGACTGGAGTAGTGCTGACGATGAAGAAGTGTACGACGGCGATGAGGTCTAATGTGGGGAGGTCAACCTGAGGATAGAGGAAGGAAACTACCTGTCAGGAAAGCTCATGGGGACCTAGGGGATGGTGTGAACACGAGTAATTAAGTAATGCCTTACCGAACCAGTGTGGAGGAAGAAGAACAATGTTCTTCGGCCGAAAAACAGCAAGATCCAAATTCACGAGCCCTTGTGCATCAATGCAACAATTGTTCGAGGGCTTCTCTTAATTATTTTTAGGCACACAATATGACGCGCAAAGGTAAGGCAAGAAGCTCCCCGAGATGATGTTTGCACGGAGGCGACTTCGGGTGTGCGCTATGGACGTGCTCTAGAGATGTCGAGGACACAACGATGTTCTGAGTGCTACAAGCGAAATCAAAGTCTCGCATGAGCAAAAATGGAACCGGTGTTGAAGAAGAACAGAAAGGGACGCAAAGGTTTGGAGTTTTATATGAGAGATGAGCGATAGCGAGCTTCTTCCTTCTTAGCCCCGAGAGAAGGAATGAGTTGAATGGAGAAGCAGGAGGGGGTATTTTGCCTACGAAAGAGATAGAGTGGAGGCGGCATCAAGCGGAGGAGCTCCAGGAGTGGTCAGATGGGGAGTGGATTGACGACGTGAAGTTTGCTCGGGGTAGAGGACGTTCGGCCGCATGGATATTTTCTTCTGTGCACGCAGCGGGAGGTAGGGGACGGGTGAGACAGGTGGGCCCAGGTGGCAGTGACTCGGAGCAGAGCGAGCCAAACCCTGGCGCGATTGGAGGTTTAGTTGGTTTGGTCGAGTTTGGTCAGTTGGTTCGTTCGGAGTCCGGTTCGAGTCCGAGGAATAGTGCGGCTAGTTCACTGGTTTGAAAACTATTGCTCCTACTTTGACTGAGCTACTAAAAATAGCAAATAAATTCCTAACATTTTGAAATTAATAAGAGAGGTTCCTGGGATGACCTACTACCCATATACATTTTTAAATCTCACTGTTCATGATTTATTTGCTTAATTTATATTCAAAACCGCAGGGCTGTTTAGAAAGGGATTTGATTTTTTACAAGAGTGAATTAAGTTCTAAATTTGGAGAAAATTATATTTATTCATGATAACTATTATAGTATTTTAATAAATTATTTTCCAGAGAACTTTGTAAGCATTTATCTTATTTTTATTTTGGAGCTTCTTATATGAGTTGTATGTTGAATTTTGATATGAAGTTTTTCAAATGCAATATTTTGTTCAAATGTTTTAGAAATGACATGCATGCTCATGAGATGCATATTAATTCCTTTTATTAAAAATAGGGATGCAACATCAATCAGTCACTTGGAGGCGTTCTTGTGGTCTAATTAGCACTGGGTTGGTGACTGGTCACCATAAAATCCATGGTTCTAATCGAATTAGCGTAAGTAGGTGATAGGGAAATTTTAGCAAGAGGAAGAGGGGAGAGGTTGGTTTTACTGTAAAATCCCTCAAACCGATTTTGTGAAAAGCGGAGAATATGGTGAAAACCAGATCCAAGGGTGATTTGGCTGAAGGAGAGGAGGAATATGATGCAGAGCCAGAGGTCCAAGTGATCAAAGGAGGACTGGCCGATCTAAGGGGAGATATCATGGAGATCAAGAACCTCTTGAAGAGGATCTGTCCTACCGAACCTATAATACCAACTACAAAGGTAAGCGAATCTGAATCCCATACTGTGGTATCTATAATTAATGTAGTAGAAAAGGTTGTGGAACAAAAGGAGGTAGGGGAAACTCAAGTACCCAAATTTTCAAAATAAACCTTAGTTTGAAGGGACAGGTGATTTTCACAGTGAGCAATGTCCAGTGTAATTTGCTACTGAACACAACACAGTAAACCATTGTGCAACATCTGTAATTCCCAACGTGATGAGACCAACCACAACTACAACTCATCAAGATCAAAGACCAGGATTATCTTTAGGTGTTATGAACAATGTTCAATCTGGTAACCCATATGGAATCGACTAGAACCACAATTTTTTTTCCAGCAAAATCAGTATAACCCAGTGACTAGACAATTCTTGAATATAAGAACCATGGAATTTTTTTTCCTGGAATGCAGGTAATGGAAGATCAAAGAAACAATTATACTAGAGATCCAGGAATAAATTCAAATTATGCAAAAGCTATCATCAAGGGTCCAATACTTGAGATTCCGTTGTTCTCTGGAGAAGACCCTATTAGTTGGTTGAAGCAGTGTGAAAAGTTTTATGAATTGTCAGGAACACTGGTGGAGCAGTGGGTGAATTTAGCATCAGGGCACTTACAAGGTAGAACATCTAACTGGTTCAGGGGCATTGGAGTACCATGGCAGGTGTTGAGTTGGAATCAGTTTTGTGCTATGATTTGAGACAAATTTTCAGAAGTGAATGCCCACGATGCAGTGGAACAACTCCATAATATTAAACAAGAGGTTGCCAATGTATCAAATTATATTGATCGATTTGAAGAATGTATGTCATTGGTTAAGAGAGACCACCCATATCTACAAGATGCATTTCTAATGAGTTGTTTTATTGGGGGACTCAAAGGAGAAATTAAACATGATGTAAGTGGACAACGACCTCAAGGAATGCTAGAAGCTTACTGTTATGCTAGCATTTATGAGAAATCAACAGCAACAAAAATAATTAGTAATCAAGGAAATTTCAATAGAAACATATTTACTACTGGTGGTAGTAACACTTTCAGACCATCTTGTTAGAAGGGACAACAAGCAAAAACTCCAAGGGGAATATCAAAACCTGATTAGAAAATTAATGATCAAGAGAAGAAGAAGTGTTATTTGTCAAGAACCCTGGAACTATCAACATAAAGGGAAACTAGGCAAAACAATCTACATTCTTTAGGAAGAACATGAAGATGATATTGACAGGGAACATGAAGTTGAAGAGAAAACAGAAGGAGATTTTAAAACAGCACACAGTAGTCCTGAACACAAAGAAGACCAAGAATATCTAATGTTGATATCTACTCATGCTGTGGAGGGAACTCCTGGACCAGCTACATTTTCTTTGATCACACATATAGGGGGAAGCAAGCAGTAGCTCTAGTAGACAGTGGCAATACCGACACTTTTATGAGTTATGAGCTAGCTTTGAAGAGTGGATACAAGGTGAAGGCAACTCAAACCAGAAAGATAACAGTAGCTGGTGGAGGGGAACTCATTTCAGATGCAATGGTCATTCCAACCTGCTATAGAATTTAGGAAATTAAGTCCACTAACACATTCAAACTTATCAAGCTTAAGAGCTATGACATCATACTTGTGGCAGACTGGATCTATGAATACAACCCCATTTGCCTTGACCTGAAGCAAAGAACATTGGGAATTACACATAAGGGAAGCACCATTGTTTTCAAAGATCACACCATCCCCAAGAAATCGATTATGATAGATCAACAGAAACTCCAAAAGATGTTACAAACGAAAGTGATGGGATATGTAATCCAGATGCATAGTCTAGAATTTAGAGAAGATAAAGGTCTGAAACTATATGATGAGAGAATTGAGCAAGTTCTGAAGCAGTATGAAGATGTGCTCTAGGAATATCTAGGGCCGCCTCCAATTAGAAGTTGTGACCATCATATCCACCAGAAGACTGGATCCATTCCACCTAATCTGAGGCCATATAGACTACCTCACCATCAAAAGAAAGCTTTGGAGGAAATTATTAAGAAATTACTGGATTCTAAAGAGATTAGACAAATCATCAGTCCTTACTCATCCCCAGCAGTAATGGTGAGAAAGAAAGATGGAAGCTGGAGGTTATGTGTAGATTACATACAATTGAATGCATTAACCATTAAGAATAAATTTCCCATGCTAGTTATTGAGGACCTGTTGGATGAGTTACAAGGAGCAAATATATTTAGTAAACTTGATCTCAGGTCAGGATACCACCAGATAAGAATGACTGAGGAAGATATCACAAAAACAACATTCAAAACTCATATGGGACATTATGAATATACAGTAATGCCCTTTGACCTCACTAATGCACCAGCAACATTCCAGCATTTAATGAATAGAATCTTTGCTGCACATTTGAGAAGATTCATACTGGTATTCTTTGATGATATCCTTGTTTACAACAGGAATATGGATGATCACTATCCACATTTAAGGGAAGCTTTGGAAATCCTGAGGAAGAATCAGTTATCTGTCAAGCTGAGCAAGTGTTCCTTTGCTCAAGAGAAAGTAGAATACTTGGGGCACATCATATCTGGTGAAGGGGTGTCTACAGACCCTAAGAAGGTCGCATACACTGTAAACTGGTTGAAACCTGATGGAGTGTCTAATTTAAGAGGGTTTTTAGGGTTGACAGGATATTACAAGAAGTTCATTAAAGTCTATGGAAGAATATGTAGACCACTACATGACATGCTCAAGATGGATGGCTTCCAATGAGGAAAGACTCAAGAGGAGACTTTTGAAAATTTGAAAAAAAATCATGACCACCAGCTCTGTACTAGCTCTGCCAGATTTTTCACAACCATTTGTAATAGAGGCTGATGCTTGTAACACTGGAATAGGAGCTGCGCTTATGCAAATTGGAAGACTAATTTCATTTTTCAGCAAGTCCCTGGGGATTATGGTTGCTGGACAATTTATATATATGAAAAGAAGCTTTGGCTATACATGAAGTATTAAAGAAATGGAGGCATTACTTATTGGGTAACCCTCTAATCATAAGAATAGACCAGAAAGTTTGAAATTCATGACCACTCAGAGATTGACTAAAGGAATACTACACAAATTGCTTCTAAAATGATCAGTGTGTGGTCGTATCAAGTCAATGATCAGATCGGTTCAGAATAGGGTTAATATAATTAATCTGATGATTTCCAAGGCTCAGTTACGTGAATGAGATTCATGTCCTGAAAAAAAATCGAGAGCGCTGCCCTCGACCAGCGAGGGGCACTGCCCCTTCGAAAGAGGGACCGCCGTGCTGGGTAATCGTACCACGTATTAGAGGTGGTATTTGCTATTTTACACCATCCGTTAGAATACGATTCTATGCATAACTCGTTGTTGCAGGGATTGATGTGAATAGTATGACCTATGATGTATGCGATGCATGCACATGTGTAATGTTCATGACCTGTGTGTCATGTTTATTGCAGACCAAGGCTGTCTATATTTGTATAACAGTTTGCGTGTCGACTTGTGGTGCTAAATTTACTCCTTGTAAGTTTATCCCTAGTGCTGTTAGGTGTAATTGCTTAGTGAGAGTACTTGGGGGGTTTTGGCAACTTGGAGACATGGCGAACAGGATGCTTGGCGATGGAGATCACCATAAGGAAGGGTCATACTATATCACGATGAAATTTAATTATCTGTGAATGCCCTTATATTCATGTTCATTTATTTCTATGCATGTTATTTAATTGCTTGAAATGCTTTTAACATGGTAGAAGTAAATTTCCCTCAGGTAATATTAAGTTAAATTGATGCCCTCCCATTTAGCTGCACCATCCATAGTCTTGTATTTTAATGGTAGGTCTTGCTAAAGCAGAGTGCCATTAATATTCCTTGACTAGATGGGTTTGTGTCAGACACTTAGACGCAAGCGTTGGTTTAACTTGACAAGGTCATCATAACGGTTATGGACCTTGGGGCATAAGGTTGGGTGCCGGAGCAAAGAGATGCTGCCCAACAACAAGAGTCATATAGAGATATGATTAGCAAAGGGTTGCTTACCAAATTCACTAATCTTCTAGCAGTGATGCCAAAGCTCACTAGTAGATTAACTGATTGTGGGTCTTGAATCACTAAATGTCATAAGAGGGATATGGTATTCAGTGGGAGTATCTTCATTAAATTGTTTAATAAAAGTTACTTTTCTTGATCATATGTCTTAGTTTTGCATATTTCATGTTGTAGATCATGGCACCATCTGCTGTATCTACATCCAGTTTTGTTTTACGTTCGATACTCGATATGGAAAAACTAAATAGAACAAATTTTGCGGATTGGTCCCGCAACCTAAGAATTGTTCTTAGGCAAGGTAAAAAGGAACATGGTCTAGAGGAACCAATTCATGATGTGCCTGTTGAGAATGCTGCTGCTGCTCTTAAAACCGCCTATAAAAAGGCATGTGATGAATCCCTTGATGTTAGATGTCTCATGCTTGCTGCCATGAACTCAGACCTTCAGAAGCAGTTTGAGAATATAGAGGCCTATGATATGATCGTGGCGCTCAAAGGCATGTTTGAGACACAAGCAAGAACTGATAGATATGAGATCTCAAAGAAATTGTTTGGTAGTAAGCTAGCTGAGAGCAGTCTGGTGAGCCCACATGTAATTAAGATGGTTGGTTACACATAGTACTTAGTTTTCCACTTAGCCAAGAGTTGGCTACAGATCTGATTCTTGCTTCGCTTTCTGCTAGCTATGGGCAGTTCATTCTGAACTTTCATATGAATGGCTTAGACATGAATCTCACTGAACTGCATATGGTGCTTAAGACTGCAGAGGACAATATTAAGAAAAGCAACAGTCATGTGATGATTGTGCAAAAGAGTACAAGCTTCAAGAAGAAGGCTAAGACTTGGGTCAAAGGTAAGGGCAAGCCTTTGGATGGGATCCAAGCTATCAAGCCTAAACCCAAGACCAAGTCCGGCCTGACTCAAGAGAATGAATGCTTTTACTGCATGGAGACAGGCCACTGGAAGAGGAACTACAAGAAATATCTGGCTGATCTGAAAAATAATGGTGGGACTAAACCTTCCACTTCAGGTATTAATGTTATAGATATTTTTCTTACTGATTCTTATGTTAACTTGTGGGTATTTGATACTGGATCAGTTGCTCATATTTGCAATTCGATTCAGAGTCTAACAAGGAGTAGGAGAATAACAAGGGGCGAGATGGATCTTGGCGTGGGAATAAAGCAAGAGTTCTTTGCATTAGCCGTCGGGACTTTGCCATTACTTTTACCTTCAGGATTTATTATGGAACTAAATAATTGTTATTACGTTCCAGCCATAAGTAGAAATATCATCTCCGCATCATGTTTGATGGCAGAGGGTTATAAATTCATTATAGAGAACAATGGTTGTTCTATATTTTTGAATGAAATATTTAATGGCTATGCTCCCGTTTTGAACGTGTTGTTTATTTTAAATCTTGATGGTGCACCCATCTATAATATTAATGCAAAGAGGATTCGGCCTAATGATATGAATTCCACTTTTATTTGGCATTGTCGTTTGGGTTACATTAGTGAGAAACACATGAAGAAGCTCCATGATGATGGAATTCTAAACTCATTTGATTTGGAATAATTTAAAACGTGCGAATCTTACCTGATCGGAAAGATGACCAAGACACCTTTCACTGGTTGGAATGAAAGGGCGTCCGACTTATTGGCACTCATACATACTGATGTGTGTGGACCAATGAGCACGACAGCTAGAGGTGGTTTTCAGTACTTCATTACTTTCACCGATGACTTTAGTAGATATGGATATATCTATTTAATGAGGCACAAGTCGGAATCCTTTAAAAAGTTCAAGGAGTTCCAGAATAAGGTACAGAATCAACTTGGCAAGACAATCAAGTCTTTATCTGATCGTGGAGGTGAATTTTTGAGCCATGAATTTGGTGATCACTTGAAACAATGTGGAATCGTTCCACAACTTACACCACCGGGTACTCCACAGTGGAATGGGGTGCCCGAACGGCGTAATCGGACCTTGTTGGATATGGTTCGGTCAATGATGAGCCAATCCGATCTGCCATTGTATTTTTGGGGTTACGCTCTAGAAACTGCCGCTTTTACTTTAAATAGGGTACCATCTAAGTCAGTGGATAAGATACCATATGAGATATGGATTGGGAAGAGTTCTAGTTTGTTTTTTCTAAAGATTTGGGGATGTGATGTCTATGTTAAACGTTTGACATCTGACAAACTCACACCCAAGTCAGATAAATGCTTTTTTATATGATATCCTAGGGAAACCAAAGGATATTATTTCTACAATCAAGAGAAGGGCAAAGTTTTTGTTGATCGTAATGGTGTCTTTTTGGAGAAAGAGTTTCTTTCAAAAGGAGTCAGTAGGAGAAAGATGCAACTCGAAGAGGTTTCGGTTTTCAGGGGTTGAAAATTGGCTAAGTCCCTGCTGGACGGTCTGACTGGCCAGGGCGGTGGTTAGACCAGCTTGAGGGCGGTCAAACCGGCCATTGAATGGCGGTCTGACCTGTTTTCACTTGTATCATCGGCCCTTGTAGTGGCGATGTTTGTTTGTTGAGTCAAGTTCATGAGTTTCAGTGCATATATGTTGCATGATGCATGTTTTGACTAACGTGGGTCAAGTTGTGAAGAATTTGTTCCCGGAATCGATTTCTTGGTCTATTGTTGTGCAGGTTGCTTGGAGGTCAACGACGAGGATGATCGGGACTAGGCTTGAGAGCTGAGGTTCAGAACAATCAATGGTGCCGGGTGAAGTCAATGGATTCGAGCGTGGTGCAAAATGGACAAGGATGACCGAACAGGAAGTTCAGTGCGACGGGTTGCATCAAGCGGCGCGGGGGTCGGTGCAAGTTCCATGGTGGTTTCGGTGGGAGTCGGATGGGAGAGACTTGCCGACATGATGAGAGTCGTTGATCAACCTACACGTGGCGAAGCATGGAACTGCTTCATGAAGATTGGACTCGGTCTTTGGAGAAGGATCGAGAAGGGGTATTTTGGTAATATCACTAAAATACCGCATTGATTGCTTTTGGCTAAACTGCGGTGCAAGACGACGCAAGGAGAAGCGGTTTAGGTCAAGAGAAGATGAAGACGACGCTTTAAAATACGTGCATGAGTTAAACCCGTTTGTGTGTGGGCTTAACGGATTTCTAATAGGAAACTCTTCTAGAAGGCTAGGCCCCACTATAAATTTGAGAAGGTGTTGTGCACCTCCTCAATCCTTTTGCTTATTTGGAAACCCTAGTTTTTTTTTGAGATTAGGGAGTGGAGAGGTTAGGATTCTTGAAGGGAATATTGATTGTGCGCTCATGTATTGAGTTTTGTCCTCCATGTTGGAGTGGCTGTAAACCAGCAAGAATCACAAATCAATCTACGTAAGTTTTCTTGAGATGAGTCACTTTTCGTTCTTGCTCTCTATTTTGTGATTTTGGGGCTTTCTTTGATTCTCAAGTTTTCTGTTGGTTTCTGCCCCCAATCTTGCTTGCTGTGACATGTGGTATATCATCTAGGATCATCTCTAACCCACGAGCAAGGTTTTTGATCTAGTTTTCGTTTTAACTCGGTTTTGAACCATCCTTCACTCAAATGGAAAAAAGTCAGAACTTTACCAAGGATCTTCACGATCTTTGATTGGAATAGGTTCTTGACATCCTAGAGAAGGTGTGTCTCAAGTTTCATCGAGTTTGGAGTTGTAAATCAGAAGTTAGACCTATTTACAACTTCATTTTTCATGCTGATTTTACTGTTCATCAGGCTGGAGGTCAGACCGCCCATCTGGGAGGTCAGACTGCCTCATGTAAAAGTCAACCCACCAATCTGAGAGGTCAGACCACCCATCTTATGGTAGATTGAGTTTTTATAGTTTTTGGTTGTTTTGCTTCGGGGCTTTGATTGGATTCAATACAAGTCTTCCACTATGCTTGTATATTGATCTTCATAGCTCTCATTGCTATTGAAGTGAAAATCGTGTGGAATCTGAACTTGGTGAAAAACAGATCGTGCTCCTATTCACCCCCCTCTAGTCGCCGTTTCGGTCCAACAAGTGGTATCAGAGCCCGGTTAGTTAAATCTTGATCTTAACCGGTCACTGAATTTGGTGATGGAGAAGTACTCCACAAAGCCGCATGTCTTGATGGGCTCGACTATGCCTATTGGAAGAATCGCATGCGTGTCTACCTTCAGAGCGAAGGACAAGCCATATGGGAGGTTGTTCGAGCTCCGCTCATTTTGCCCGAGGTTGCTACACCGGCTTGAGCAGCCCTCTTGGCTAACAACCATAAAGCAAAGAACCTCCTATATGCCGGACTTGGTAGACAGTAGTACGACAGAATCTGTCACCTTGAGACCGCGCACGAAATCTGGAATATCCTCGAAACCTACCACGAGGGTTCGTCCCAGATCAAGCAGGTGCGTGAGACGGTTTTTAAGCGAGAGTATAATAACTTCGATATGCATTCTTGAGAGAGCATCGATGACGTTTTTACTCGCTTCAACAAGGTGCTCAACCAGCTGAGAGCGGTTCAAATTGAATATTCTCAATCTGGGAATGCCACCCATCTCCTGGCTGCAATCAACACCAAGGAGTGGGAGATGAAGGCTACCTCCATCGAGGAGAATGTCAATCTTTCTGCTCTCACTTTGGAATTGCTATATAGCAAGCTCAAGACTCATGAGATTAAGAGAGTTGATCATCACAAGAAGGAGAACATGGCTTTGGTGGTAGATCCTCTCAAGAGAGCTTCTGATGGTTCTTTTGAATCTTCTTCTGGTTTTTCTCCTACGTGCTTATCTGCAATCCATGAAGAGGAACTTGAAAGTATTCCTGAGACTGAATTAGCCCTTCTAGCCAGAAAGTTCACAAGGGCCTATAACAATGTGAGAAACAGAAAGAGAGGCAGCCCTGTGACTTGCTATGAGTGTGGAGAGCTCAATCATATTTGGGCAAATTTCCCCAAGCTGAAAGGGAAGAGCAACCACAAGGAGGTGAAGGCTGCTTGGAAGAAGCCTCATGGGAACAAGCTCAAATATGATGCTGCCAAGCTCTTGAAGGCCGCTCACCGGGTCTTTGCCGCTTTTGGAGAGCAACCCATGAGCGATATGGATCCCGGAAGCGAAGAGGACAATGAGGAGGAGATTCCCCAAGACAATAAGAAAGGGAAGGCCAAAGAC
The DNA here is from genome assembly GCA_036346395.1 of Hsuehochloa calcarea. NCBI lineage: Eukaryota > Viridiplantae > Streptophyta > Magnoliopsida > Poales > Poaceae > Hsuehochloa > Hsuehochloa calcarea. The sequence goes on from JAYEVG010000105.1 coordinate 75,242, forward strand.
TTCACCGGTATGTGCTTCATGGCCGACTCCGTCGACGCTGATAACATCAATGAGGTACCTCCATCTTATGATATTCTATTTGCTAGATGTGAAACCATGTATGAGCAACTGATTAGTCAGGATGAAGCTTTAGAGTTTACCATGGCTAAGAACAAGGATTTAGAGTCACAAATTGATAATCTGAAATTAGAACATGTGAACTCTAAGAGTCTTGACGATGATGAATGTTCATCTTGCCATACGTTACATTCTGAACTTACTAAACTGCAAACTGCTCATGATGTCGCTTTGCATCAACTTAAAAATGCTAGAACTGAGCTAATTGAAGTTAAATCTGCTCCTTGTGAAAAATGCTTAGAATCTAACAATTTGGTTGCTTCTGGTAATGTTAATTCTAGCCTTTGCTCTTTTTGCATTGAACGAGAACATGAAGTACAAGACATACTAGATACAGTTAGAGCTAAGTATGCTAAGCTTAAGGATAGAATTTATTCTGCTACCTGTGCTTCATGTGAAGCTCTTAAACTTGAAGTAGTTTTCCATAAGAGTAGGCATACTAGGGCTATTCAAAATAAAACTTGTGAATCTTGTCTTAATCTGAAAAAAGGAAATGCTTACCTTAAGAACACATTAGAAAAATTCTCTAAAGGTAAGAAACAGTTAAACATGATTATAGACAAGTCTAAAACTCCTGACAAGAAGCAAAGTTTAGGATATAACTCGGCCCAAGCCAATTCTGAGCCAAATGTCATTCAAGTCTTGGAAAATAGCTTAGTTGAATTCAAAACCCAACCTACAAAAATAATTTTTAAATCTACGTATTTTGCCCAACCATTTGTTAAGTCAAAGGGTGCTTCTCCCAGTGGTATCAAGTACCATTGCACCTATTGGAAGAAGGATGGGCATTTGGTTGAGTTCTGTTGGCGTATGTTGAAAAATGATAGAAAAAAGTTTTTTAGAAATTCATCTCATCAACCTAGAGCCGTCATGAGACATTGTCATTTTGAAAACAATAAACCTGGTTTAGGATTTGTTTCACATGCTAGTCATCATCATGATCCTAGATAGGATGCTTCTTATGTTCTTGTGACTATTGCTCATGATAGAACTTCAAATAGAGTCAAGGATAGCACTTATGCTTTGCATACTACTCACAGACCTGTGTCTCAGTACCAAGGATCTTCACAATGTTTGATTGGAATAGGTTCCTGACATACTAGAGAAAGTGTGTTTCAAGTTTCATCGAGTTTGGAGTTGTAGATCAAAAGTTGGACCTATTTGTAACTTTGTTTTTCGGCTAATTTTACTGTTCATCAGGCTGGAGGTCAGACCGCCCCATGTAAAAGTCGACCCACCAATCTGAGAGGTCAGACCACCCATCTTATGGCAGATTGAGTTTTTATAGTTTTTGGTTGTTTTGCTTCGGGGCTTTGATTGGATTCAATACAAGTCTTCCACTATGCTTGTATATTGATCTTCATAACTCTCATTGCTATTGAAGTAAAAATCGTGTTGAATTTGATCTGGGTGAAAAAGAGATCGTACTCCTATTCACCTCCCCCCTCTAGTCGCCGTTTCGGTATAACAGAATAATATGCTCAACACAAACTTCATGTGAACAAATGAAATCAGCATAAAGTTAAGATTTAACACTTTGATATTGCTCTCAGATGTAGAGTAAGCATTCTAATTAGAGCTAAAGTTCAAACCCGATTATCAAAACAATTTCAGTACAAGACTGTTATCATCACAGAACATTCATTTCATGCCCACCTTACCACATTGCAATATATTCCAATAGCAGTATAAAAACAAATACCATTTGAATCACTGACTAGAACAAATAAAAATTCCTAAAACAAGTACAACACCTCATACTACTGAGTGTTTGAACCAGATACATGAGTCCATGAGGACCATGACAACATGACAAATTATTGATAGAAAGAGTGAGGGAAAGGGGCGTCGGGGTTGGCAACTCGACATCAGTTACCTTTGGACATCGAGGAGAAGGACGAGCAGGGAGCAGTAAAGGAGCAGCAGGGCGACGTTGAAGGGGAGGCGTGCTGGGCTTGGGGGAGGAGGCAACGGGCTCGGGGGGAGGGAAGGAGGCGGCAGCTCGGGGGAGGACGACGCGATGCGTGCTCTTGCTCGGGGAGGAGGCGACGCGTGCTCGTGCTCGGGGAGGAGGCGGTGGGCTCGGGGGAGGAGGCACGCTGGGCTTGAGGAGGAGGCGTGTTCGAGGGCGGTGGTGACTGGCTTGTGGAGGAGTCGCGCCAGGCTCGAGGTGGAGGCGACGTCAAGGACGGTAGCGACGAGCTCGAGGAGGAGGGTGAGTAGTTGAGAAACTTAATAGTTTGAGTGGGGAGGACGTGGCAAACCCTAGAGTCCGAATATAAATAGGGTTGGACATCACAGACGGTTCTAAAGTAGAACAGTCTGTGATAAATAATATAGAACAGTCTGTGATAAATAATATCACAGAAGGTTCCAATAAATAACTGTCTGCGATAGATTGGGTATCACAGACGGTTTGTAGATAAAACCATTTGTGATATCTGATGTATCACGGATGTTTTTAGATGAAACCGTATATAATAAATTATCATAGACGGTTTTGTATTGATAAATCTAGTTCTGTTTATTGGCTAGCATCAAGAAATACTAGTCATGTCCTCTGAAACAAGGAGAAACACAACAAGTACATGTATACATTCGATTCACATTCATTTTAGAAACAAGTACATCCGTTTCATAGTACAAATTAATTAACTTAAATGAACTAAAATTAACCATTCAGAACATACACACACATTGTTCAATCTTTAAAAATTAGCCCTTTATGATGATCGACGCGTATGTTGATAGTTTCTCATGTTGTTCTTCCTCGACCCTAATGCCCTTTCCAAAAGGAGGTTACTCGTCAAATTGATTGTATTCTTCCTTGTCCACTACATTCTCAACTCCAACAATTCTTCTTTTTCTATGAAGAGCTACGTGACACTTCTTATTTGCCTAGTCGGTTACATTGAAGACTTGAACAACTTGGTTAGTGTGTACAAATGATTAATCTTTGTATCCGACACGTTCGAGGTCTACGGTAGTGACGCCATACTTGTCGACCTTCGCCTATGGGAGATGGACCCAACAACATCAAAACAGGAGGATCTTGAAAAACACGTAGTCGAGCTCCCAAATCTCCTCTATGAGCCCATAGTATGAGCTCCTCAGCCCATCGGCACTAAATACATCTATGCTGACACCACAGTTCTGGTTATTGCTAATTATATCCGGAGCCTGCGTATAGAATGTGTACCCATTTATGTCGTATCCTTGCCATGTTACAACTGTGAATATTAGTCCTTTTACCAACTATGTCAGCATATCACTTGACGAGCTCCTAGCGAGTCGCTCCTTCAACCATTGGTTGAACCAACTGTTGTGCTGTCTCGTGATCCAAACATCCGGTCGCTCCGAATTCTGTTGCCGAAGCACGTCCTTATGCTGGTCGATATACGGGGACACTTCAGTCATGTGTTGCAAGACCGTGAAATGGACTTGAGCATATGTATCAATATCTGGAGTGATTACTTTCCTTTTGATGGTCCCGATACCCTCGAGCGTCCCCTCATGGCGAGATCAAGCACGGATGATAACCTTGTATATTCCGACTTGCAGCCCGGGAATAAAGGTTTCTCTGAGTCCTCTATCAAGCCCCAGGATTTAACATACTTCCTCTCATCACAGCTCCCTTCTACATCGCGAAGTATTTGATCTAGATTGTCATCGTGCAACCTATCCGAATCGGAACCACAATCGACATCATCCGGCGTTATATCGTTGACTTCGTCGGTGATGTCGTTATTACTACCTTCCTGTATAATCTGCTCTTCGCCGTGACTGGTCCAACGTGTATAACCCATTCTGAAACACCTTCGAATCAAGTGTGCTTCAATTTCTTGAACATCTTCATATTCTCATAATCAATGTATGGACAGCACATATATTCCACCCCCTTATTCAACATATCCTCAACAGTTCTTGTAAAAGCAGACACACCATTAATGTACTTTTCACTCACACGGTTGCCAGTGTACATCCAGCTTCGGTCCATCTATGCGACGCATATAATAATTTGGTGTTAAATTTTAAATTAATTAATTAGTATACTATGCAACTTTTGATATATCTTTTGAAATATGTATTTCTAATGAGCTGAAAAAATAGTAATGACCTAGGGTTAGGTTGTTCATCACAAACACATTATAGATAGCCCATGCCCAACTTCGGATGGTAAGAAGCCAACACTCGCAAAATAACACAAAAAGATAGATCTAAACCATCTTCAATTCTCTCTCTACCAATCTAAACCATCTTCAATTCTCTCTCTTTACCAAGCTAGATCTAGAATACAATGCAAGGAATAAATTACGTACTAACCATCGATAGTCAAAATTTTTTTACCAAATCCGCGGTTTCTTTTCACCAAATCGCCTCAAAGCCCCACCTCCAGCTAGGGGTGAAAACGGATCGGATACGAACGGATAATGGCTCTGTCATATTTGTTTTCATATTTTTTTCCGGATCCGGATATGAATACGGATACTCCGGATACGAATACGGATCTGAATAATATCGAATACGAATACGGGTCGAATACGAATTGAAACGAATACGATCGCGGATTATTTTCGGAACATGAAAACCCCTTAAATTGTATGCCAAAAATTAACGAAAACATATAACTAGTTCATTTGATGCAACACATTCATGAATTATTCATATTTTCAGCAACCACGCACAACATTGGCACTAACAAGTTGCATTAACTAGTTCATCATAAACATAACACTTAGTTTACTATATTTAGCTTATAAGTCAGAACTCACAAAGTCACAAGTCATCACACATTCACACTTAGCTTATCACATACATAAAACTTAGTTCACACTAACATTGATGAGGCTAGATAGTTAATCTATACGTAAATGACTGTAACATCCTAAAGTATGTTACCAAAAATAAAATTAATAAAGTTATAAGTTTATTGGATTTTTTGAGATTTAAAAGAGTTTTCTCGGTTAAAAAGAAAAAAATAAATGAAATAAAGTCAGTTATTTAATTTCCTAGTTTTCAATGTCAAAAAATTTATTGAGATTTTGGGATTTTATTGTATTTAAAGTGAAAATGAAAAATAATAATTAATTTCTTGAATTTTACGGATTTTAAAAGGTTGTTCATATTTTTAGAAATTAAAAATAATTTATGTGCAAAAATAAAAACTAACTTTAACTTGGAATTAATTTTATTAAGTTCAAAATAATTTAAGGAATTTTGTGATTTTTCTAGAATTTTTTAACTCTATTTGCTATTTTCTAAAAGGCTATTTGATTTGTTGCATTTTCTGAAATTCGAAAATCAATTAAAATCTTATTTTCCCTTTTGGGCTGAAATCCTCTTCTATTGGGCCGAAATCCGGATATCCGGACTTGTCTTATCCGGATAATCCGTATCCGTATCCGTATCCGCCGGATAGCATGCCTACCGTATTCATTTCGTTTAGACAAAAAATCCGAATCCGTATCCGATCCGAAAATTATCCGAGAAAAATCCGATCCGAGACAATCCGAATCCGTTTTCGTCCGAATCGGTCGGAAACTATCCGATCCGTTTTCATCCCTACCTCCAGCAGTAGTAGCAGCGAGAACAAAGTTGGAATTTAAGACATGTCGATCTGTGAGGGTCGATTCTGCAATAAATGATTCTGCAATAAATGAGATTACCACTTCTGTGATGAGGACGGGAAGTCACATACGGTTCATGTTAAAAACTGTTTGTAACCGTCTGTGATACTTAATAGACGGTTTTTAACAAGAACCATCTGTAATATTACCTCTTCACATACTATTTTTACATCAGAAAGTAACACAGACGGTCGCTAAACCAAAACCGTATGTATTAAAACTGTATGTGATTGTATTTAATACAGACAGTTTTTGTAAACCGTCTGTGATGAGACGTCCAGTATTAGTTTTTTTGTAGTAGTGAAATTTCTATTTTTTTTACGAAATAGATATGCAAAATGGTGAAATGAACTAGATATTAAAACATAGATGAATTAAGGTGAACACTGAAGAAAAAGAAAGGAATAGTGGCCAACTCCTAAAGCTAGCCATTTTTTTTTTTTTTACCTAAACCCAGGTAGCTGAGAAATCCGGTTAGCGCCGGCGGTAAGCGATTATCGGCTGAGAAAAAAATCTCCCCGATTCAAACACCTTCCTCAGTAATTTTTCTGCTTATGTTTTAGAGTAAGTTGCTTTGCATATTAATAAAGTTATTTTGATTTTTTAAATAAGAAATTACTGAACCAAAACGAAAAATACAGGTACTTTTCCCTAAAAAAGGACAAAAAAATACTGGGAGTCCAGCTGCGTAGAGTCCATACATTTCGATTTATTTTGTCGGCTTTACTCGTTGTCCGAACGAGCTCGCCGCTGCCGCTTGCTAGTAACGCAAGGCACTGTGTACTTGTAACATGCATGTGCACCACACACACATTGCTGAACTCAATAACTCATGGCGAAGGATTGCGCCGGGCCGAGGGGTTGCCGCGCCATTCGAGCTGCAGCTCCACCTCGCCGCACTCGACGTTGCGGAGCCTGAGGACCAGGCTTTGCACCACCTTTCCCCCGGACCACACCACGGAGCTCCGGCCGGCGAGGCAGTTCCGGCGGCTCGGCGTCAGCGTCGTCAGGACGGCACCGTCCGCGTCGGGGACGACGGAACGACGACGGCTCATCTCTTCGGCGGCCTCTACCAGGTGCCCGATCTCGAACTCCGCCGCGCCCATCGGGTCGTCCACGAACGTGTCGCGGTCGTAAACTTCCTGGATTGTATACAGTACAGCACGATTGTGCAATATATATGTAATGTTTTATGCGCCAAGAATTAATAAGCAAGTGAAAGTTTCAGGGATGAGCATTTTGTCGAAAAGTTAATTAGATATATAGCTAGCTAGTAATTGAGAGTGAGAGAAGCTAGGAAATCAACGGAGAGAGATGCGTGCGTGCGTACGAGTGTGGCAACAAGATGGTTGAGATCGTCCACTGTCAGTGTCAGGTCCTCGTTCCACACCGGCTCAGTTGTCCTCCTCACCGAACGAGTCCTCACCTCCTGCAGCGAAATACGTGAGTTATGTTCTGCCTCCTCTTGTAATGATCTTAACGTTTAAATTTGGCCACCTCGCCGCTCCGCCTCCTCTTCCCCGCCGCCGGCCCCTACCCCGCCCAACCTAACTCGTCTGGTCCGCCGTCGTGCCGCTCGCCGCCACCGCCCTCCCCGACCCCATGGTGCCGGTGAACCCCTCCCTCACCCGGTGAACCATAATGCTGATCAGCCGTCGCAGGAGATCTCGCCGCCGTCGTAGCTCGCAGTCGCCAGAGAAAACCCCCTCGTAAGTGATTTGTCCTTTTGTTGTCTGAATTTGTCCTCCTCCTTTGAATTCGTTCAATAACAATGGAACTCATATTCGATAGATAGTAAATACCCTATTTTTTTTAGTTATATTGTTAACATGGGACGGTAATTTAAAATCAAAAGTAAGCGGCATGATTTATAACGCTGTCAATTTCTTAACCGGAGAGATAAAGCATAGAAAATCAAGAATGGCTGACCGCTGTTTCCTTTTTTCTTTTGTTTTGAAGGCTTCCTGTTTTCTTTGTTGCCATCAATTGCTGATGGGTGATAGGATGATGTTCATTCAAATAAACCGATCTTGCTTCTAAGTTGTGATGCATTTTCACCCCAAAAAAAAAATGATTCATTTTCTTTACTAAAATTGTTGTCAGGACATCCATACATAATTCCATATATCCACGTGATCATGTAACCATTTGAAATAAACAATATGAATGCAGAGGCGAAACTTATACTACAATTATGACTGAGTTTTGACCAATTAGCCACACGCAACGCTATCGTCACCTTGCTGTACCTGTTCCTCCCGTGCAAGTCAACTGATGAACAGATGAAGCTCATCTGTTCATGAGAGCGTCTTACCTTTCCTAGCTCTGTAATTTCTCAAGAAAAGGAAAGGATAGAAGAATTGTAACAGCTAAACGAAGAAAGGCAATTTAATATGAAGTTAGCAAGAGAGTTTTGATCAGTCAAGTAATTAACGATGACCTGGTTGCCGAGCTTGAGGACGACGTAGGGGTCGCTGCTGGAGACGTCCCGGACGGCGAGGTTCGTCCCTCGCACCACCTTCACCTTCACCAGGCCAACAATCTCCTTGACCTCCTCTGCCTTCTTCGCCGCCATCGATCTCGCCGGCGACAGAAGTACAAAGTACCTGTAGTGCTGGATGCTAGAGCTAGGATCTTTCCCCCAATCCTATAATCCTAGCTTGTTCTTCTCTTCAAGCAAGTGAGCTAATCTTGTTGGGCTAGTGTGCAAGTTATCACGAGGGCACCATTATATATTATATATTGTTGAAATATGTGATCCGAATTTTTAATATGGTCGAATTCAAACTTATCATATTAGCGGATTAATTTTCTTACTTTGATTTCAAGTCATATTACCCTTTTATATACCTCTTGTATACAGCACGGGAAGGAGACGTTTTATTGTAATCCCTGCGATTTGTAAACTCTCCTCATATAGTGATTATCGCCGGTTGGTGTCCATGATTTTTTCCTGCAAGAGTTTTCCACGTAAAAATTTGTATCTCCTTTTGTTCCTATTATTCTAACAAGTGGAATCATAGCACAGGAGATCAGGGTTTGAGAAAGATATGAAAAAATAGCAGATTGGTTCCAGCGCCACCGTCACGCACACCGCTCCTCGCCATGATCCGCAAGACAGCTTGTGCGGAAGCATCGGTTGCTCGCCTCGATCCACGCGCGATCGTCCGAGCCATCACGTGCAGTGTCGAGTCTTCGGAAGCACCCGCCGCATCGTCCCTCGTTCCTTCAGCGCCAGCTTCGTACGTGTGTCGCCTCGATGTCCGCCTGACCTCGGTCCAAGTCGCTCGTCCTCGGTCAAAGTGATGCACCATCAGCCGAATCAGCTGAGCCATCAGCAGCCAGCGCCGTGCGTGAGTTCAACAGACAAACCAAAAAGCAAACTGAAAGATAGCAAAAGCAATCCAACCCATCACATGTCCTAACTTCTATTATTATTATTTTTTTACAAATCTCCAAGGAAGGACATCCTGGCTGCTGAATACCAAGCACATAAGTATCCCGATCAAGCTTTCTAGTTTATTCCGTGTAGTGCCCAAATTTTGGAGACTTTTGCTACATCCACCTAATAAGTGTACCAGGTATTTGAAGATCTTTGATTCGTGTACACAGAAGGTGTACCAAAGAACTCGTGATTTTTTTTCTAGGTTTACACAGATCAGTACCAGCAAATTTTAGATTTTATTCCTCCTGGCAACTTTGAGACATGAACTTCCACTCTTGGGTCGAGACACAATATTTTCGCTGTGGCAAGTCAAGATGAGGGCTGTGTTGGCACAGTTAGATTTGGATGATGCATTGGAAGGATTTGAGAAACAACCTACCGCATGGACCGCAGATGAGAAGCGCAAAGACCGTAAACTTTATCCCAGATTCACCTTCATTTATCAAACGATATTTTACAGGAGGTTTTAAAGCAGAAGACATCTTGATGAGGACATCCCTCACATGGATACAACCGTGCCTACACACACAACTCATCCACAGCAAGTGTTACAAGGACCACCTACTAGAAGTCGTGCTCGCCAGCTTAATTACCAGGTGAATTCGTTCCTAGGTTTATATATTACTGGGAATAGACCGCTACCTAATGCAAGTGATTTAATTATGCTTAGGAACATGGGAAAAGGCGAGGAGAGGCATGTGGAGTCATGGACAGGCATGGAAGGCATAATAGAGGTCACCACATCACTTTGGGTCGAGTTCGAGTTGGGCTCGTTCTGGATTCAGATTCGACTGCCACGATAGTACTAAGTTTAAATGGGCGTAACTTCTTCATACAGACTCCATTTGGGACGTTCTTGGACTTCATGGAAAGCTTATGATCCAACCTCATCTTCAAATACCATCCGAGCCGACCACAATCATCAAAATAATCTGCATCTGTTTCCAAGCCCGAGTCAAAAGAGTGCTACACCACCTCCACTTAGACCCACGGGCCTTGTAACCCTAGGGGTGTGTGTCCACATCCCTGGTGGCCACCCCTGGTCTTCTCCCCATATAGGAGCCACCGCCTCCCTTTGATAGAATTGGGATTTCGTTGAGTTTAGGTTTAGTCATTGTGCAAACTTTTGTTCTTCAGTTGTGTCGGACGACCACTTGTCAAGACAGCCTTCGGGATCCCACCTTTGTTTTTCAATACCATGTACACTACAATCTTATTCGCAAATATCAGATTGTCTGCATCTTATTCTTGCTAGTTCTTCGATTGCTCGGAGGGATTGAACTTTCTGTTTACGTTGATCGTGCTTCCAACAAGATCAATAACATCTTGGAGTTGGTTCAACGATTGCTAAGGTGCAAGTGCGTCGTACGGTTGTAGTCGGATTGCGAGAGTCACCTCCACCAAAATCGATTGTAATCAATCTCATGGAAAGATCGAGCACCTCACTTGCATCACATCTGCTGCATTATAGCTGAAGCTGGAATAAATTTGCATAACAAATTATATCACCAGCAAGATGCATCTCAAGCAGAAGTTATACTCTCATAAATTGCAAGAAGGAGGATCTGTGCTTGATCATCTTTTGGTGTTTAAAGAGATTGTTGCCAACCTAGAGTCGATGGAGGTAAAATATGATGATGAGAATTTGGGTCTTATTCTGTTGTGTTCTCTGCCTAGTTCTTTTATAAATTTCAGAGATACCATATTATATAGTAGAGATACTCTCACGCTTAATGAAGTTTATGAGGCTTTGCATGTTAAGGAGAAGATGAAACAGATGGTACCTTATGAAAATTCAAGTTCGCAAGGAGAAGGTTTGTTTGCCCGTGGCAGGCAACAGGAGAATAACCAAAACAATGGATCTTGAAGTAAAAGTTCGAACGGCTATAAGAACCGGTCAAAATCAAGAAGCAAGTACAAGTCATACAAATATTGCAAGTAAAGTGGGCACAATATCTCTGAATGCTGGAAGCTGCATAATAAAGAAAAGAGAAATGACTATTATAAGCCAAAAGGTAAATGAGATGATGAAGGTAAAGCTTCCCTTGTTGCTGATGATAGTTATGATGGAGAAATCCTTATTGCCTTTGCTGGATGTGCTAAGACCAATGATGAATTGATTCTTGATTCCAGCTGTACCTTTTATATGTGTCCTAATAGGGATTGGTTTGCCACCTATGAAACTGTTGAAGGTGGTACTGTGTTGATGGGTGATAACTTATCTTGTAAGGTTGCATGAATTGATTCAGTTCAGATCAAGATGTTTGATGGTATTGTCAGAACTTTGACAGATGTGAGGCATATTCTAGATTTGAAAAGAAACCTCATCTCTTTGAGTACTCTTAATACTAAAGGGTACAAGTATCCCGGTGAAGGTGGAGTTTTAAAGGTATCAAAAGGCTCTCTTATTATGACGAAAGTTGATATTAAATCTGTCAATCTGTACCATCTGCGAGGTACAACAATATTAGGTAATATTGTTGTAATTTCAAGATCATTATCTGATTCTGATGCTGCTAATCTTTAGCATATGCGTCTTGGGCATATGAGTGAAATTGTTTTGGCAGAATTGAGCAAGAGAGGACTTCTTGATGGACATAGTATCAGCAAGCCGAAATTTTATAAGCATTGTGTGTTTGACAAACACAAGAGGGTGAGGTTCAATACTTCAGTTCATACTATAGAAGGTATTTTGGATTATGCGCATTCTGATTTATGAGGGTCATCTTGCAAGACATCACTAAGAGGTGCTCGTTATATGTGATTGCTCTAGAAGAGTGACCGTATTTCTTGAAGCATAAGTCAGAAGCATTTTCAGCATTTAAAGAGTGGAAGACTATGGTTGAAAGGCAAATTGAAAGGAAGGTAAAGAAACTTCGCACTAATAATGGGATGAAATTCTATTCTAATGAATTTGAATCATATTGCAAGACTGAAGCCATTCTCAGGCACTACACCATTCCCTATACTCTTCAACAAAATGGTGTAGCTGAGTGTATGAACAGGACCATCATTTTCAAGGCTCGTTGCATATTGTCTAATGCAGATTTGCATAAGCGTTTTTGGGCTGAAGCCACTTCCACGGCTTGCTATCTTATTAGTCGGTCACCCTCTATTGCAATTGAAAAGAAGACTCTAATTGAGGTATGGTCTGGTACCCCAGCAAATTATTCAGAATTAAAAGTTTTTGGTTGTACTACTTATGCTCATGTTGATAATGGAAAATTACAGTCTAGAGCTCTTAAGTATATCTTTCTTAGTTATAAATTTGGTGTTAAAGGATACAGGTTGTGGAATCCTGAAACAAATAAGGTTGTGATTAGTAGAAACGTTATCTTTAATGAATCTGCTATGCTTCATGATAAACTGCCTACTAATGTTCCTGTTAAGAGTGAGTAGAATTCAAGTGTTCAGGTGGATCATTTTGTTGGTTCAAATAACATATCAGATAAGAATAATATTGTTGTTCATGATGCACCTATTGTGGAGAATCCTCCTATTATTGAGCAGCCACCACAATGGTTCATTGCAGTTGACAGACCTAGGAGGGAGATTAATCCACCCAAGAGGTTGATTGAAGAAGCTAATATAGTTGCTTATGTTTTGAGTGTAGTAGAAGAAATTGAAGGTTCATCATGCTCTGAGGCTATTAACTCCACTGATTGTAATAAGTGGATAACTGCTATGCATGATGAGAAAGAGTCGCTTGAAAAGAATGGCCCTTGGGAACTAGTAAAATTGCCAAAGGAGAAGAAGCCGGTTCATTGCAAGTGGATTTTCAAAAAAAGGAGGTATTTCTCCTACTGAACCAGCAAGGTATAAAGCAAGGTTGGTTGCTAAAGGTTATAGTCAGATTCTAGGTATTGACTTTAATGATGTCTTTTCCCCAGTTATGAAGCACAGTTCTATTTGCACTTTATTCAGTATTGTTGCTATACATGATTATGACCTTGAGCAATTAGATGTTAAAACTACATTCTTACATAAGGAGTTAGAAGAAGACATTTATATGGACCAACCTGAGGATTTTGTTATTCCTGAAAAAGAACACCTTGTTTGTAGATTAAAGAAATCTCTTTATAGTTTGAAGCAATCTCCTAGGCAATGGTATAAGAGATTTGACTCTTTTATGCTTTCTCATGATTTTAAGTGGTCTCATTATGATAGTTGTGTTTATTTAAAAACTGTTAATGGTTCAGCTATTTATTTGCTTCTCTATGTTAATGATATGTTGATAAATGCAAAAGATAAGTCAGAAATAGCAAAACTGAAAGCACAATTAAGTAATGAATTTGAGATGAAAGACCAATCAAGCCAATTCAATAAGACAAGTGGTTGAAGGCACAATAAGTTAAGGCTCATGACCTGAGTCTTAGCCTTCAACCAGTCGAAGCTGACTTCAACTGCCCTGAAGTATAGGCAGCACGATTGATCGAAGAAGTGCAGCCAGTCGGCAAGAAAGTTGCAGAAGAGATGTAGATCGATTATCCTTTGTTAGAGTAGTTTGTAATATGGGTTTCCTTTATAAAAATAATTTCTTGTTTATGTATATAAAACTTCATATCCTGCAATATGTCTTTTCGAGAAGTTAGTAACTCATAAGACAAGATAAAAATGAGAATTCAAATTTAATACTAAGAATTAAAGTCATAATTATAACTTTATCCTAGCCCCCGACTATTTGCTTAGTTTAATTAGATAAACTAAGTAAATAGTGGAAAAAGAGCTTGCTTAAAAAATTCATTTGACCTTTTTTTTTATCTCGATTTTGTTGTACTGGTAGCAAGAGTTGGGAATAGATCGATGATAGGAAGTTCCTTCTAGTGGGTAAGACCACTTGCAGAGAGGAAAGACTTCGACTAGGTGATGTTTCTTCCTCCAACCTGGTTAATCAAATCGAGTGTATCAAAAGTAATCGAACAAACTAGAATAGCCCAACTCACTTATATATTTTTACATAAAATGAAGTAAAGAATTAAAAAGAGCTTATTTAAAATTATTTTGACTACATTTTGTTAAACTTATTTTCCTTGTATTGGCAGCTAAAGTTAGGAACATATCGACACTAGAAAGTTCCTTCTAGTGGGTAGGACCACGTGTAGAGAGGAAAGGATTAGACTAGATGATATTACCTTCCTTCGATTAGGGTAAAGAAAACCAAGGGTTGTAAAAAAGGTGATCGAAAAAAATTATCGAAGTGTTGCTCAATGGATATTTTAAGACAACAAAGATTGAATAAAATATAAACTTTATTGAGAATACGGGAGGTTATACATAGAATTTTCGCGGCTGGTCGATATTCCATGAATTAGAAAGAACTCTACCATCTTTCATTGCTAGTCGTACCGAGCCTGGTCGCGTGACTTCGACCACTGTGTAAGGACCTTCTCATTTAGGGGAAAGTTTGTTCCGATTAGACTGTAATTGAATCTTTTTCAATACCAAGTCACCTACAGTAAGGCTATGAGGTTGGACCTTACGATTGTAGTATTTGCGTAGGGCTTGCTGGTAGACTGCCGAACAGATTAAGACTTGGTTCCTCTTTTCTTCAAGTAGATTGATGCCATCAACTCGAAGTTGTTCTTGGCTAGACTTTTTATAGGTTTTGACCCTGATCGACTAAATCTTTAGTTCAGTTGGAAGCATAACTTCAGCACCAAAAACTAAGAAAAATTGTGTTTCGCCTGTAGCCTGACTAGTAGTCGTGCGAATTGCACATAATACTGAGGGAAATTCTTTTACCCAAGCCCTCGAGCCTTTATAAGCTGGTGAAAAACTTGAGTTTTTATTACCTGCATAATTTGATCATTTTCCCTTTCGACTGCCCCATTACTCTGTGGATAGGCGATAGAGGCATAACATGGCTTAGTACCCGATTCTTCACAAAATTCTTAGAATTTTGTACCAAAAAATTATGTACCATTATCTGTTATGATCCATCTTGGCACACCAAATCGAGTGATCATATTTTCATCATAATTTCTTGGCTACTTCCGTTGTTATCCTGGTCACAGATTTGACTTTAATCCATTTTGTGAATATATCAATACCCACAAAAAGGAACTTAAAATCTCCTGGATCTTTTGGGAATGGTCCTAGGGTATTGAGGCCCTAGATCACAAAAGGCCAAGAAAGAGGCATGGATTGTAATGGTTGAACAGGTGGGTGTATTTGCCTGCTATGAAACTAGTGTTGTACATACTTCTTAACGAGCTCTTTAGCATCATGGAGGGCTGTTGGCTACTATAAACCTTATCGAAAGGCTTTTTCAACCAGTGTTCTGTAGGAAGCATGAGTCCCATAGATTCTTTCATGTATTTCTTGAAGGAGATATGATCCTTTTTTCTGCGATATGTATTTCATGAGAACCCCTTGAGTACCTCGTTTGTAGAGGATTTCTTCAACCAAAGTATACATTTTGGCCTTACGGGATAAACGATCAGCCTCAAGATCATCACTGGGTACAGTATCCTTCTGAAGATACTCGTAGATGAGATTCATCCAAGTATCCTCCTATTCTAGGGAGGCGGTCTCTATAGGAGATGTCTCTGGTGTTTTGACCAGGGAAGACTTCTGGAGCTATTACAAGAATACTCCTTGTGGTACTTGTGATCAGAAAGAAGCTATCCGAGCTAACTGGTCAGCAAAGAAATTATCCTTTCGAGGGATATATTGTACATTGAAACCGACAAAATGCTTTTCAAGCTTCCTGGCCTCCTAATAAGTACCGAGACATGTTAGGAGCGGCGTAGGTGGGACCACTAGGCTGGCTGGCTGGAGCAGGAGCCCTAAGCGGTGTGGTTGATGTGTTACCTCTGCTTCAAGGGGCAACATAGAATGGTCAATAGCTAGGAACTGGCCCCCTTGGGTCCCCAACCTTTCGCTTGTAGCTGGCTTCAAAGGTCTTGCGCACGTTTTCGAGGAGCAGTGCTTTGTTGACCAGATGCTGGAAGTTGTGAAAGTCTTAAACAATCAACTACACTCGCAGTCCATCACGCAGCCCTTGCATGAAATGATCGATCTTTTCCCCCTCATCAGCTATGTCACTCTGTGCATAGTGCGCCACCTGAGTGAACCGTGTCAGGTACTCACCCATTGTAGAGTTGCCCTACTTCAAGGCTCGGAACACATTTCCCTTCATACGCATGAAAATAGAGGGAACGTAGTTGGTTCTGAATACCTCTCCGAACTCAGTCCATCCAACTTCTGGTGCAGTTACATCCACTGTATCCTGTGCTTCATCTACCTCATCTTTAGATGTTTTGTAACACCCTGGCTATTCGGAAGCCAAAATATTACCTAAAGAATCTACATACAACCACAATGCGGACGAATTTAA
The DNA here is from genome assembly GCA_036346395.1 of Hsuehochloa calcarea. Lineage (NCBI taxonomy): Eukaryota > Viridiplantae > Streptophyta > Magnoliopsida > Poales > Poaceae > Hsuehochloa > Hsuehochloa calcarea. The sequence goes on from JAYEVG010000105.1 coordinate 91,770, forward strand.
TCTGAACTTCTATAATCAATAGAAGAGTTCAATGGTAATACTAGCATAACAGGAATAAAGAACGAATCCATCAGCATATAAATAGTGAGAACTTCAGAGAAGCCACTAACAGCAATTACCAGAACTAAATAACAGGTAGTCTTAACCTTATTTATTACAGTTCCTCATTTGACAACTGAAAGACATAATCGAACTTAACAAAGAAAATGAATAATGGTGAACTGAGTGAAATGTGCTTGACTAATCCCTTCCCACAAGGCATCATCAACGTTCACCTAAATGAATACAGAAAGCAAGAATGAGTCGAAACTCAGCAAGTACCATACAAGATAAATCAAGCATAGAGTGGACAAGCCAACTCAATTGAAGTATGAACAATTATTGGAACACATACATGAATGAATGGAATGAATACATGAATGAATGGAATGAAAGGATGCATTGAAGGAATGGACTGCTCAACAGCTTATACCGGTATAGCGAGTGATACACCCGTCGGTGCTCACTTAAGCCCGTACTTAAGAAAGTCCGGGGATCCAATCACGTATGAAGAACGTTTCATACGGGTGTCCGAAATTGCCCACATTGGAGTGGTGGCCAACATTGCCCACATTGGAGTGGTGGGTCTTACGTGCCCATACTGGAATTGATGGGACTTACAATTTTTCACTTCCGTGGTCAGCTTGAAACAAATGCGTGAACGGAATGAACTTCATGCAGTGAACTCTTATCACATCATAATGAAGAAATATACATGGCATACGAACATGAATAGCAAGACAAACAATTCATCCACACACAATTATCACCATTCATTATGATAAGACAAGGTACTTGCCTTCCGCGCTGTGACGTGTTAGGAGGCAACGAAGGTGCCCCTCCACTCACCGCTTCACTGCATACAAAAATATTTATTTGAAATAAGGATAACAAGGTAAGACAAACTACAAGTGTCCTACCATAACCCTCTAACTATCCAACACAATAAACGGGTTCAAACTGACAATCTAACTAATCAGCCAGATTACAGCCCTACTGGGTAGCGGTACAATAAAAACCATAATTAAATATATGTAACTCGGAATGACTTGAAACTAGTTCTCAATGAATTATAACAAACTAGGCTATGAAACTCTAGTTGACGGGGTTCTCTGATTCGGCCAAAACAGTTGTCTAAATAGTCGTTGAAAACAATGACAGACATCTGTCCAGATTACAGAATAGCAATAGATAAAATGGCATAACTTTCATTCTACTGATCCAATGGAGGTGATATTTATCAACCTGGAATCATGGTGAAATTATCTTCAAAAACCGTTTTGGGTGGCCGTCCTGGATCTGACTCTAACTATATCAAAACCGAGGAACAAACTGACAGTCCCTAATTCTCAGACAGACAGAACAGTGTGAGGTTAAAATTCCATAACTTTTGATTGCTAACTCTAAAAATTGTATTCTTTATCAACTTGGAAAGAATACTGAATTCTATACAACATTCATTTTGGGTAGCATTTCTGATTCGGCTTCTAAATAATTCATAATGGCCAGACAAGCAAACTGCCAAATCCCGTCAGCTCTGCTGAATAGTCACACGAAAACGGCCAAAGATCCTAAACCGTAACTCCAAATCAGATGATATCAGTGCCTAAAGAAAGCTAAGACCAAGGGCTACAAGTTTCTAAGAGGTGGATAAATCAGAAAACGTACAGAACTTACCCAAATCTGACGAACAAATATGGCACAGGGGGAAGGAGAAAGTGGCGCACAGCAGGGAGGAGGGTGGCGGCTCCAAGTGGGGGAAAGGGGGAAGGGGGTTTAGGGTTTTTTTTTTTGCCAGCCCCCTCTTGGGCCACATGGGCCGTGGCCCAATGCCCAGGTTGTCGGGAATTCGCGAAAACCCCCTTCAGATCACTGAAAATTGTAATCCCTGTTTAACTCTTTCTCCCGAATACTCTCCTTTTCGCCCGAATAAATTTCGGGGTATTACATGTTTCTTCCTCTTTCACTTCATTTTCTTCAATATCTGCCAATTCAGGCTCCCTACCGGCTCTGGCGGCGAAGTAATTGTCCAACAAGTCGGCAGCTGGTCCCGCAAGCTGATGTGTTGCAAATATCACCCTATCCTCCTCTCGACATCAAGCCAAGGTCAATTTCTTTTCAATAGTGTGGAGCCAATCTTCGGCTTCTAGTGGCTCACTAGCGCTAGAGAAGACCGGAGGCTTTCTGTGCATGAACTCCCCAAGTTTCGACCCTTGGCTGGCTACTCCAGGGCGCTGACTAGTTGCTATTGCTTCCAACAGCTGTGTCTGTTGAGCCATCACCTGTGCTAGTGTCGAGTGCTCTGGTGGTGGAGGTGGTAACGGGCCACTCCCATGACCTCTTCCCCCGGTGGCCCTTCTTGGAGGCATCTGATGGACCAACACTAATTAGAGCAGAAAAGTGGATTGACAAACTACTACTAAGGTGAAAGAGACTAAAACATCACATAAAAACATAAGATGACACAAAGTAGCATAACCAAAGCCAAACTCATAGAAACCATAAAGTGCATTTAAACCAAAAGCAAGATCGGTGCAACTGCCAATATTTACAAACCAAAGCACACAACAAGCTACGTCTACTACTAGTACTCTGTAAAAACAAAAGGGGCAGATGGTAGCTAATCCCAAAATACTATCCTAACTAGCTCTACTACCTACCCTAGCTACCTCTATCCTACTGATCTCCCTCAGACGGCTCAGTTGTCTCACAGAGGTAACCCCCGCTGTTTCTGCGAGTGGGCGCGGTGCAGGAGCGAGAATGGCTGAGTCTGCCATTGTGAGGGTAGGCAGGGCATACACACACACTTGTGTGTGGTAGTCCTCAGGCGGAGGGTACTGACGCGTCTTGTCACAGACCCTGAGGTGCAGTGAAGCTTCCAGTTGGGGTAGTAGTGCGCCCTGCAGCTGCTGGGGTACCTACCATGGCAATGGTGGCCACAGTTGCCCTAGCGAGCTCGGAGATGGCTGCCGCCTTCTCACACTCTTCCGTCGCTTAGGCCATCTCCCGCTTGTTGTGCTGAGAGTGGAGTGTCACGACATCCTCCTCACTAGTGGTGAGGGCCTGTGAGAGCACCATGATCCTCTCAAGCGCCTCCATGTATGCGATGTCCTGAACTTGAGTCAGCTGATCCTGGTGGGTCAGGTATGGATCGTCCCACTACAGTGGTGCTGGTGACATCGCAGTGAAGCTCCACTTCTCGAAGAGAAGGGTAGAAGAGGAAGGGGTGGAGGTTAGTAGATCCCCGTGGATCTCGCACAGGCACATAGTGTCCTGGTGAGCTGCATCCTAGACCATGGAGGTGGAGGTGCTCCGCTGGTGCTCAGTGCAGAAGGTACATGGCTCAAACTCCCCCCACGCAAGTGTAGAGGAACACCTCTACCATCCAGGCCTCCTACCTGTCCTCTCCAGTCTTTGGTCCCCTATAGATGGGACACTGGTGGTACCGTAGGTGTTGAAGTAGCTGGTGGAGCACCTCTATGAAGCCTCCACACAGGCAGGGGGTCCTCCCCATGGGTGTGGTAGTCCCAACTCTCTGACTCTGCCGGTCTGGTCATCCATAATTTTGAACAAGGACAGGGTAAGTAACTAGCAGGACCAAGAAAAGACGTAAAAAGACAAGTACAAAGCTAGGAATGACAAGTAGATATATATATATATATATATATATATATATATATATTATAATCCATCTAACTATCCTTCTTAAAGTAATCTTGAGCTCTTATCTACCGACCATGCTAGCTAAGGCCTTTACCCTACAGTTGTATGCTATAATACCAAGTCCACTTTGTAAACTTGTGCCATTTTCTGGATTAGTACATAGCACACACAGATACATCGTTGGTTCATTCATATACATCACATTCATTGTAGAATAGCATACTTTATTACATCAACAGGATGTATAGCCAACAGTCTTACAAAAGGGACTAAGTAGACCAATACAATGCACACAGTGCTTTAATATAGAAAGCAGGGATACGAGCGGAAGCAAAAGAAAAAGGGGTGGATCTATTTACTCTGTTCACAGGCAAGCGACTGGGGGTCCCGATCTAAGCTCCACCATCTTGTTCACCATCCGGCCTTGAAGCCACAAAGTAGGCATAGGTAGGCGTGAAAATAGATCAGATAGTTTCCAACTGATCCGGATGGATTTGGATTTGGATTTTCTCAGATCGGATTTTTCTTAGATAATTCTCAGATTGGAAACGAATACGGATAAAGTAGCCCTGTTATCCATCGAACACGGATACAAATACGGATTATCTGGATAACACGAAGGCCGGATATCCAAATTTCGGCCTAAAAGAGAAAATGATATTTTAATTAATTTCCAAATTTTAGAAAATGCAACAAATCAAATAGCATTTGGAAAATGCAAATATAGTTAAAAAAAAAATTCTTGAAAACATCACATAAATTCCTTGAATTATTTTAAACTTAATAAAATTAATTGCAACTTAAAGTGAGTTTTTATGTTTGGAGACAAATAATTTTTAATTTCTAGAAAATAGGAAAAACCTATTTAGAATCCAGAAAATTCAATAAATTATTTAAAATTTTCTTTTCACTTTAATTCCATTCAAATCCCAAAAAACTCAATAAAATTTATTTTTGACATAAAAAACTAGGAAATTAAATAATTGACTTTTTTTTTTATTTTTATTTTTAACCAAGAAAAAAATTTTAATATAAGAAAATACAATAAAATAATAAGTTTATTAATTTTATTTTTAGTAACATACTTTGGGATGTTACAGTCATTTGCGTATAGATTAACCATCCAGCCTGATGGATGTTAGTGTGAACTAAGTTTTATGTATGTGATAAACTAAGTGTGAATGTGTGATGACTTGTGACGTTGTGAGATATGACTTATGAGCTAAATATGGTAAACTAAGTGTTATGTTTGTGATGAACTAGTTAATGTAACTTGCTAGTGCCAAAGTTATGTGTGGTTGCTGAAAATATGAACAATTCATGAATGTTTGCATCAAATAAGCTAGTTATATATTTTTGTTAGTTTTTGGCATACAATTTACAGGGTTTTCATATTCCGGAAAATATTCGCCACCGTATTTGTTTCGATTCATATTCGCTCTATATTCGTATTCGATATCATTCGTATCTGGATCCAAAAAAATATTAAAACAAATATATCAAAGCCATTATCCATCCGCATACGATCTGTTTTCACCCCTAGGCATAGGGGTCTTGATCTAACGGCTCTGAATATTATGTATGAGCGAGCATGAGTACACAACTGTACTCATGAGATAACACAGAAAATGTAATTATTATATATGCAAGTCCAATCAAAGGAAGGTTCGTGGTTCTTTTATTTGCACAAAGCCTAGTTTGAATTAGAATAGTTAGTAAACAATTTCTAAGACTTAGCGTGTTGAATAACACAAGTTTTCATAAAACTGAGTTTTGTTGTAAATTACTAGTGGAGGCTCCAGCCTCCTATATCACTGAGTGGCTCCATCCACCCAATGCTCATGTTCTTTCTCGGCTCACATCCCATACTTATCACTAGTTCTCAACTAGGCCATCTCAACTTTCTAGACTCCAATTCAATATTTCCAATCACTGGGCTCCAACCCATCCTCTCATACCACCAACAAATTATTTTATAAAAAGGAAAGCTACTTCAAGCAAGTTCTCAGCATCGCCCGTGACCGTGGGCATGACTATCCAAATACTTTTACACACTCTACAGAGTTCGTACACTTTACCCACAAGAGGCAACCCACTTATAATGTTCATCTTGACACACTTTCATGGGTGTGCGACTAAGATGATTGTCATAAGACCTTTACAATGCCCCACCTCAACGCAACCCCATGCCGCCAGGTATTACCTCCTTGGGCCACGCCCCCAGGAGGTCTCCCACTTGAGCCGTGTAGTTCGGTGGTGTCAGGACCAGAAAATGCATCTCTGGATCCCTCTATGTATTCTGAACTATTCCCAGATCAGTAGCTAGCTCACATAGAAAATAGTGATGGAATACCATCTATTTATTCGATTTAACTAAAAATTTATCAAAAATAAAAAAATAGTAATAATAACTGGACCTTATGGTTAACGTTTACTTAACTTGCTGCGCAGGGCTAAAGAAACAAATAAACTCTTGCAGCGGAATGAGAAACTTGGAAAGGCCAATTAACAGGCCCACAGGCAATCAAGTGAAGAACGCATCCTAATCCACAAAACCTTCATAGTTTTGCTTCTGAAAGAACTCTTAAGCAGCTTGGTATTCTTCAACTAATCAACAAAGATGTAAAGCCGTGAGTACATAAAGCACTCAGCAAGCCGTAGGAAAATATATGTAAATAATATTCATGCAAGGCTTGCCAAAGGTTAGTTGCATGGTTCTTTTGCAGAAAGCGACATTTACGATAAATACAATAAATAGATTGAAATGCGAAGTTGAGAAGAATAATAAATAAGTAAACAATTTCTTTGAAACAACCAGTGAACTTCTCATTCACTTCCCAATCAACCAATGATAAGTGATCCCCAATTCATTAATCGACACAAACCACCAAATGAACTACCTGTTCACCGAACAAACATTATATTCATCAAGTGAACTTCTCATTTACACTCTGACATATTTTATGAAGAAACTCTATTTCTCGTGTGAAATCCCCAAGCACGTCCATAACCATGAACACGGCTATTCGAATAGTTTTACACTCTACAGAGATTGTACAGCTTGACCCATAAGACACGACTTCTCTAGTTTGTTTGGCATCTATCGATACCACTGCTTACTACCTTAGGTAAGTAGTCTAGAGCATGTGACAAGGCCTTTACAAAGCTATTTTTTAATCCAGTTCTGCTCGCTAAGGTTTCAACACTGAATGTCTAACCGACTAAACAGGGCCCCCCTCTTGCGCCATTGTGAGTACGTTCCCCGTAACTCACACTTCTAAGACAGAACCGGAATTAAGACATTTCTAATTAATCAGTCAGGTTCTGCCCATACAGGACATGTGGTTGTACAGTTAAGGATCAGTTCAATGGCGCAGAAGATTAAGTCCTTGACAAGTTACTCAGGTGATCTTACCACAACCCACAACGTGCTAACCACACCCTCATTCCACCATCCACTCGCCTGAGCGAAAATTATTTTGTTTAACTAAGACCAATGACATACTCTATTATGGTACACATTTTCACAACAGTGGCTAACCACCATAACTCCATATATCATTCAGTCAAGATTAATCATTATGACACATGTGATAATGAACCCATCGCAACTAATCTTAACTAAGCATTAATACGATACCTATGTTGGTAATACAAATACGTTCAACTAAAATTATCCATGCTAGGGTGACAAATGATTCATGGCATTCGAATAATCAAAGAAGGCATAATGATAACAGGTGATAGCTAATCCCAAAACAGTTGATATAAAGATAGCATGCATTTGTATAAAATAATATACTTTTGAAATCATAGGTTCAATATGATCAAAAGACTACGGCTTGCCTTAAAATAGATGCTGGTACTAGCGGTCTTGATCTTGGTGTACTCTTCCTCATCCAAAATTCCCTGAAGTAGCAACGTCTACTCGCAAACAAAGTAAATAAAATAAAAATAAAAATAAAACTAACTCCAAAAATTAAATAAAAATCTCAGATAAATAGATCTCGAATTTATATGAATTTAAAATTTTGGATGGACTCAATCAGAATTCGGATGCACAAGATATGGCCTCTCGAATATTGAAATCACATAAAATCATGAAAATCAGATTTTATGGATTTACTGAATTATTTTTCTACTGAAAAATTAATTTAATGACGTCAGCTAACGCCAAATGCAGCCAAAAAGAAAGAGATAAAGGGAATGCTGACAAGTGGGCCCCACACATCAGCGAGATGGCTCACCGTGGACCAAGTCCACTGAGGTCTAGATCTGGATAGGATGTGGGAGTGCCACGTGTGTGCTGACTCAGTGCTGACTGGACCAACACGCGAGTGACACGCAAGCGCAAGGGCTGATATGGTGCTGAGCTAGAGATGATGTGGCTTGCCACATCAGCCAAGGGAGAAAAACAGAGAGGGAGATGGAAACTCCAGCCGGCGCCTTGGAGGCAAAGGCTGGGATGAACGGTGGCAAGAGAGGCTCACTGAATTACCAAAACAGAACCCTGGGAGCACGGCGAAGCTCCAGGTGGCAACGGCTCAGCTCCAGTGGCAGCGAGCTGACGACAACGGCGAGTTAGGCGGCGGAGAGGTACACGGCCAAGGCGACGAAGTAGATTGGGTGGCGCCTGACGAATACGAAGGAGAGCACCGGGATGGCAAAGGCACGAGGATCACTGGAAGCACCTCGAGGAGGCCAGAGGTGGACCATCGGTGAAGAAATCCAGTGATGAAGACACGGCAGCGGCTCTGCTTCTTTGACAAAATTCGGCACAAAGAAGAGAAGAACAAGATTGGGACTTTAGGTTATAGGTGGAGAAGCACAAGTCGCAGAGATTGACGCGATCGGCTCTTTAAATAGGGCTAGAGGGAAGGAGTTTGACAGAAGGCCGGTGCGATCACTCGTACGCCACACGGGCACTGACAAGGAGCTTTCCAGGTTGAAGACGACGACCACTTGACAGTGCGGGGCCACCTGTCGGTGAGGCAAAGAAAAAAAGGAAGGAGGTGGCTCCGTTGGGCTTCACACGCACACAAATAGAAACGGACCAACGCTCGGCTGACTCGGCGCTGGTGGCTTGGGCCAATGCTCGGCTAGGTCGGTTCACGCGTGCGCATGGAAATAAATAAAGAAGGAGATGGGTTGGCTCGGTTGAATAGGAAAGAAATGGGCTGACTCGGTGGGAAAGGAAACAAACTGAGCTAACCGAAAATATTTAAGCCCAAAGGACATTTAAAATTTTTAATTGATTTCTGAATTAAGGAAATTGGATTAAATATAGTTGAGCTCAAATAAATAGAAAATAAATCCCAAAAAATCCATAACAACTCTGGAACACCAGGAGCTGAAATAAAACAACTTTTAATTTAATTGAAGTTTAGATTATTCAAGTTAATTTTTATTTATTTCTGAATGCCTTCAAAAATTCAAATGAACTCCAAAATAGGTGTTTTTGATTTGGTTGGGTAGGTTTTGAATTTAGACTAATTTAAAAACAAAACTCATTCGATTCAGAGTTAAAATGAGTGAGAACAAACTCTCCGAAGTTCAACCCTAGTTTAATTCTTGAAAAAAGAAAAGTAAAAAGAGAATCCTCTTTCTAAAAGTTAGGGCCCCGGAATTTCTTTTTCTTTTTGTTTTATTTTCTATTTGGAAATTGGCCTAGTGAATGACATATGGGGCTTTGCTATCATAGGCTCGGTTCATGGAAACAGTGCGTGTAGCATGGTCCATGTAACCTTGTGCCACTACTACAGAACACGTCATCACAGACGGTTCGGAACCGTCATCACAGACGGTTTCTGAACCGTCTATATTTATTCGTCTGTGATAACAGCGATTTACCACGAGACGGTTCAAAACCGTCGTGATAACACTTATCACGAGCGGTTTTTAACGTAAACCGCTCGTGATAACCACTTATCACGGACGGTTTACTTTAAAAACCGTCTGTGATAACCAATAATCACAGAGCGGTTTTTAACGTAAACAAATGCGCGATAAGTGATGATCACGAGCGGTTTACTTTAAAAACCGTCGTGATAATCACTTATCACGAGCGGTTTACTTTAAAAACCGCCTGTGATAAGTGGTTATCACAGACGGTTTTTAAAGTAAACCGTCTGTGATATGTCTAGTATCACAGACTAGTCTTCAAGGCAACATCACACTCCTGAACAATGTACTTGGTGAGCTACATTCTGAGGGAAAAACTCCTCGAGAAGATATCGAGTCGCCACATAAGTACCATTGGGGAACAAGTCGGAACCTTGCAAGAAATGGTGACCACTCTGAAGGCTAATCAAGCCGAATCAATAAGGGAGGCAGTCGAAGCTGCATTAAGTTACGCTTTGGCGAAACTTAAAGCTCAAGACCCCCACCTTAATGTGCAACCAATCGAAGCCGACTTCGACTGCCCTGAATCAGAGGCAAGTCGTCTGATTGAGGAAATGCAGTCAGTTGGCAAAAAGGTGGCGGAGAAAATGCAGCTAGGCACTCCCCCTTCAGAGTAATCTTGTAACGATTTTGTAAGGCAGACAGTTTCTGTTGACGAGAAATATATGATCCAACTTGTTTCCTGCAAATCATCTTGTCGAGTGGTTAGCAACCCGAAAGATAACTAACGAATGAAAAACCAAGGACTGAAGTTAAATTAATAACTTTATCCTAGGCCATCTTGTTTCTTGCAAATCATCTTGTCGAGTAGTTAGTAACTCAAAAGATAATAGACGAATGAAAGACTAAGAATTGAAGTCAAATAAATAACTTTATCCTAGCCCCCGACTATTTGCTTAGCTTGTTTAGACAATCTAAGTAAATAGTGTGTGAAATGGTGTTTCTGAAAACAGAGAGAGGTTTATTTAACTTATAGTTTTTGTTATGGTTGTCAAGCACTGGTCGAAAGAGTAGAAACGGCTCGACACTAGGAAGTTCCTTCTAGTGGGCAGGACCACGTGCAGAAAGGAAAGGCTTCGACTAGGTGATGTTATCATCTCCGACTAGTTTAATCGAACCAAGAATAGCAACTTGAGTTAAGCAAACGTCTTAGAGGACTTTCATAATTCGTTCGCCCTTTTTAGTGGACTCGATAAGTTTTTTCCAGTAGCAAAAGTGGGAGACTGAGCAACGCTAGGAAGTTCCTTCTAGTGGGCAGGACCACTTGCAGAGAGGAAAGACTTCGACTAGGTGTATCTCTTCCTTCGACCAGTTAAAACGAAATGAGTACACCAAAGGTGGTCGAATAAATAAGAAAGTGCACTCTACTTAGAATATTTTTCGAATTTACTGAAAAAATAAACTAAGATGGGAAGAGTTGGCTTTGAGAACATTTCGACTAGATAGAACCTGAGCTCTCTGTATTGGCAACAAAAGTGAGTAACGAGTCGATGCTAGGAAGTTCCTTCTAGTGGGCAGGACCACATGCAGAGAGGAAAGACTTCGACTAGATGATGTTACTTGCCTTTCGATAAGTGTAAAGAAAACTGAGTGTTTTTGAATCATAGTCGAAAGATTATAAAACACTACTCAAAAATAAGACACAAGAGGTAGAAGGAACCTGGACCTTTATTGCCTGAGAGGTTGGTCACACATAGAATTTGCGTAACTGGTCGATGTTCCAAGAATTTGAGAGAACCTGTCCATCTTCCATTGCTAGTCGTACCGATCCTGGCCGAGTGACTTCGACCACTGTGTAAGGACCTTCCCACTTGGGAGAAAGTTTATTCCGATTAGACTTGGATTGGCAGAGCCTCAATACCAAGTCACCTACAGCAAGGCTGCGAGGCCGGATCTTACGATCGTAGTATCTGCGTAGGGCTTGTTGGTAGACTGCTGAACGGATTAAGGCCATGTTTCTCCTTTCTTCGAGTAGGTTGATGTCATCTGCTCGAAGTTGTTCCTGGTCGGAGTTGTTGAAGGTTTCAACTCGTGTTGACCGCAATTTTAGCTCGGAGGAAGCATGGCTTGACTCGAACACTAGAAAAATGGTGTTTCTCCTGTCGCCGACTAGTGGTCGCATTTAACCGCCCATAATACGGAAGGTAATTCTTGTACCCAAGCCCTAAGCGCTAACGAGTGGTCAAGACTCGGGTTTTAATTCCTCGCATTATTTGGCCGTTTGCACGCTTATTGCCGTTGCTTTGGGGATGTGCAAAGCATAACACAACTTGGTACCCAACTCGTCGCAAAATTCACAAATTTTGCACTTGCTAATTGTTTACCATTGTCTGTAATTATCCGACTCGGAACTCCAAATCGGCTAATTACGCATCTCATCATGAACCTTTTTGCTGCTTCCGTTGTTATCCCAGTTAAAGGTTCGGCTTCGATCCATTTTGTGAACGTGTCAATAGCCACAAAAAGGAATTCAAAACCTCCTGGAGCTTTGGGAAGAGTTGGTCGGTGTATCTGTCTACCATGAAACTCGCATTGGACACACTTTTTAACCACCTCTTTAGCATCGTACAGAGCTGTAGGCCAGTAGAAATCTTGTCGAAAGGCCTTACCGACCAACGTTCTGTAGGAAGCAGCGTCCCACAGATTCCACTGTGTATATCATGAAGGAGTGTTATTCCTTCGTTTTGCGGAATACATCGCATGAGTATCCCTTGGGTTCCTCGTTTGTAGAGGACTCCTTCGACCAAAGTATACATTTTGGCTTTTCGGGATAAGCGATCTGCCTCAAGATCATCCTCGGGTACGGAACCCTTGTGAAGATACTCGTAGATGGGAGTCATCCAGGTATTCTCGTAATCTAGCGAGGCCATCTCAATAGGAGGTGTCTCGGTTCTTCGACTGAGGACGGCTTTTGAGTTGCTCCAAGAAAACTCCTTTTGGTATTGTAGATCGGGAAGAAGCCATCCGAGCAAGTTGGTCTCATGAGGAAATTATCCTTCGAGGGATGAATTGTACCTCAAACCTAGAAAATGCTTTTCTAGCTTACGTATTCGATAAGTCTCGAGACATTGTCGAGTTAGAGCACCGTACTCTTTCCGACTTGATTCACGGTAGTTAAGAGTCTCCTCTCACGAGTAGTCGATTTAATCGAGAGTGCTTTCGCACTCGTATGCCGCCTAGCAAACCTTCAGACTACGCCACGTTGTTAGTGGCACGAAAGTTTAATTGTATGGCATACTTTAAGGTTTCTCCAGAGGAGATACCAGACTACCCCATTTCGAGCCACTTAAAGTAAGTGACCCGTCAGTACATCATCCATCGGTCGTGGGAATCAGATCGGGATCCCGCGAGTTCAGATTTGTCCATTCGGCGACAAAGTCCGCCAAGATCTGGGATTTTATAGCCGTTCGGGACACGAAATGGAGGTTGAACTCCCAAGTTCGACCGCCATTTTACCATGCGCCCCATTGCTTCTTATTATGGAGGATCGCTCCCAAAGGAAACTCGGACAAGACTGACTATTTTGTGCGCCAAAGTAATGCCGTAGTTTCCTCGAAGACATGAGGAGGGCATATAGAAGTTTTTGGACCGAGGGTAACGCTCCTTAGGCCCGTAAAACTGGCCGACGAGTAAACCGGTCGTTGTGCGCTTTCACGCTCTACGACCAAGATCGCGCTTGTCTTTACGTGGCGTGGCGCCTAGGTAAATTAAGAGCGCCTCTTCGGTTTTGGAGAGACCGAGCAGAGCACTCGAAAGGTACCTCTTGACATCCTCGAAGGAAGGCGATGTTTGCCTCGCTCGACCACTCAAAACCTTCGTGTCTCCTGAGAAGTTTAAAGAAAGGTAGTCCTTTTTCTCCTAGTCGTGCGATGAAACGACTTAAAGCCGCCATGCACCCAGTGAGTTTTTGGACTTCCTTTTTTGTGATCGGAGGGCGCATCTGGAGGATGGCCTTTATTTTCTCAGGATTTGCTTCGATTCCTCGTTCAGATACTAGGAATCCAAGCAATTTTCCTGAAGAAACTTCGAACACACACTTCTCGGGATTAAGTTTTAAGTGGTCCTTTCTGAGGTTGTCGAATGTTTCTTGTAGGTCAGTGATATGATTAAATTTCTTAATGCTTTTTACGACTAGATCATCAACATAGGCTTCCAAATTCCGGCCTAATTGAGATGAAAAGTTGATTGCATCAAGCGTTGAAAAGAAGCACCGGCATTCTTTAGACCAAATGGCATTTTGACATAGCAAAAGGTACCAAATGGTGTAATGAATGCGGTCTTTTCTTCATCGTTTAGACACATATTGATCTGGTGGTATCCAGAATATGCATCTAAAAAACTTAATATTTCACAACCTGCAGTAGAATCAACCAACTAATCGATACGAGGTAAAGGGAAATCATCTTTTGGACAAGCTTTATTAAGATCGGTGAAGTCTACGCACATACGCCAATTGCCGTTTGACTTCTTGACCATTACAGGGTTAGCCAACCACTCTGGGTGGTTGACTTCTCTTATAAAGCCTGCTTTAAGTAGCTTATCCAATTCTGATTTAATAGCATCTCGTCGATCAGGGGCAAATCTCCGTAATTTTTGTTTTACAGGTACTTTATCAGTGTAAAGCTAGCTCGTGCTCGATCACCTCCACGGGACTCGGGCATGTCGGATGCTTGCCACGCGAAGACATCTGCGTTAGCTCGGAGGAAGGTGATGAGGGTGTCTTTCTATTTGGGGTCGGAAGTCTCCCCGATGCGAACAGTCTTCGAGGGCTCCTCTGCGTCCAGAGGAACCTCTTTGACTTGGTCGTTCGGCTTTGATGCAGCTTTAGGCTTCGACTTGCTAGTCGAAGGCTGACTTTCTTCTCGAGTTGGTATTTGACCAACCATCTCGAGGGATCGACGGTCGCAGTTATACGCCATCTTCTTGTCACATTGAATTGTGATCACTCCTTTGGGACCTGGCATCTTAAGACATTGATACCCATAATGAGTAGCCATTAAGAATTTTGCCAAAGTTGGTCGTCCGAGTATGGCGTTATATGCCGTATCGAAATCGACCACATCAAAGGAGATTTTCTCTGTCCTAAAATTACTTGGTGAACCAAATGTTAAAGGAAGAGAAACTTGCCAATGGGTTTGGCCGAAGACCCCGTTACAATTCCATGAAAAGAGTATCGTACCGGTCTTACCTTTGTCTTGGGTACTTGCATCTCGTCGGGGCATTGGTAAACAAGATGTTCAGGGCGCCACCATCAACCAAAACTCGATTGACCCGACAGCTTGTTGATGGTGGGTTCGACCACTGTCGGATATCGACTGATCGATTCGAAGTGATCGGCGATCACCCTTCTCAAAAGAAATGGTAACTTCCGACCACTTCGTAAATTATTGACAAGAGGAGCATCTATAGAGTTTACCTCTCGTCCGGCAGCTTTGAGTTGTCGTTTTGACTCATATGTCGATGATCCTCCGTAGATGTGCTTAACGGTATGTTGCGGATCTTGGAACGGCATCTCTTCATCATCTGATGATTTTTGACCACTCGTATGCCCAACCCGCCGGCGGTGGGGAGTGGTTCTTGTCGTTGTAGTAGTCCTCGAGCTTTCTTTGGAAAACTTCGGTAGTTCGAGGTCGTGTCCTTCTTTTTATGAAAAGGACACCACCTTGGTTTGTCGTTCTTTCGATCGTATGCTTACCTTTGGCTTGATCGAGTGCGACTTGGTGGTTCGTGGCTCTTTATCATTCACAGCCAAGACCTCCTTGGAACCACTGATTTGTGGTTTTTGACCCTTTATCTTTTTCTTGGCCTTCTTTGCTTTCTTGTCCTCTTTTCTACCAACTTCACTTGGCTCTCGAGGAGTGTACGTTTCTCGATCAATAGTGTTGTTCCACTCGACCGATCGAAGCAAATGTGATATCGATCGCCATCTCGAATAGCTCAACAATGATGTTGGGAGGATTCAAAGCAATATCCTCTGTTATCCTTCTACTACGGACTCCTTGCTTAAAAGCCCTGATCACAGATGAGTCAGAAATTTCCAGAATTGAATTACGAACCTGACTAAAGCATTTGATGAATTGACGCAAAGTCTCGTCGTTGTTCTGTTTTATCCGGTGCAAGTCGTCTTCCTTTCCAGGGCGGTTGTATGTGCCTTGGAAATTCGCCAGTAAAAGGTCGCAGAGGTGTTGCCAAGAGTAGATCGACTCGAGTGGTTGGTTTAATAACCACGATCGAGCGGATTCTTCAAGCACAGTAGGAAGGTAATTTGCCATTACATGTTCTCCTCCTCCTGCCGCTTTCGGACAAATTGTATAGATTTGAAGAAATTCGATGGGATTTTGAGATCCATCAAACTTCTCCTTGTTCACTTTGGTCGAAAATGAGGTGGCGTGAGCACCAAGGTCGGCGAAAATGCCGGCATCCGGTAATAACTTCTTGACGCCTTCTTTGCAGGAAAGAAGGGTTAATGTCACCAGGTGATCGTATACGACGATACCCAGCAACAGGCTGACCTGTCCTGTAGTAGGTCTCAGTTCTACGAGGGGAATACTCCTCATACTCCATCCGTTGCGGATTTCCTTGTCGAAGTGGCGAACGATTACCTCTCCGAGGGGCTTCTTGATCATCAGTCAATCGAAACATATTTCTCCGAGTAGGGGATCGATGCGACTTATTGCCGTGTCGATTTCTACGTGGTGAAATGTTTGATTGACTGGTAGCTGAGGAAGTCGCATTGCTACGACTACCTGATTGATGTCGACGAGGTGCTTCCAGTCTTGTCATCACGGTTTGAAGCCTTTGCGCAATTTCTTCAGCGAAGAGATCGTATCCTGGCGTTCGAGCAAGCTCTTGAGTGGGATTTTCGAGTAAGTCTTCGATGTCTTGGAGTTCTTGCACCTCCTTCGACTGATATTGGATGCGCTCAGGCAGGTTCTTCTGAGCTGCAATCTTCTTCCGTCGGATGGCCTCAAAATTCTCCTCATCAGATCCTTGAGGCCTTCTCAATGGAGTGCGAGAATGTCGAGGATTTCCTTCGCGCTCATCAGAGTATTGGTTCGTCAGTCACCGGTGGTGCCTTGCCATTACCACGAGGCGCGGTGTGTGATCTTCGGGAGTGTTCTTATCTCGGCCTCCATAAGGTGACCACGATCCGAGGAAGGACGAAGACCTCCGCTGATGATTCTCACTTGCGCCGAGGCCTCCCGCTTGAGGAGTATTCGAGAGACACCATCCGCGACTTGGAGTAACCCCCTCGGTGGGGAACTCGAGTTATAATCGTCTCCGTCCGCAAATGAGATCTGCGGAGAGACGGCCGAATTTGCAGAAAGCGTGCTTGATCCCACTCCCTCCGGAGTTATCCCGAGAGAGGATCACCGATGTTGGTGGAGTCTGGAATGGTGGCTCTCGTAACTTGTCTCACCAGCCTGACCGCCTTAGGGGACTTGGACACTTGGAGGAAAACTCTCATCGTGTTGTAAGTCCTCCCGTGCGATTCTCGCCTGATTGACCCTTGTCCTTTGAGGAATTGGCTCCTCAGTTGGACGTATTGTTGTGGGGGATAAGGATCCCTCCTCAACTCTATCGATGGGATGGTTGCCTGGAGAATGATCTTCGGAGGCGACACCACCATCAGAGGATGCATCACTCGGCTCGTAGTTGAAACCGGCATCCATGTCGACGTCTGCACAGACCGCCAAGTCAAACCAGTTCTCCTCGCTCCATTCCCGCCATGAGTGCATGAGATTTGGAAAAAGAGAGTATGTTGACAAGAGATTACCGGAAGCTCCCCACGGACGGCGCCAACTGTCGGTATATTAGAACCGATCTTACGTAAAGATTGTTTGATTCGGGGGGTCTCCTAGAGATGAAATCACGCAGAGCGATTGACACGGGATTTTTATATGAGTTCAGCCTTCTCCGGGAGAATAACAACCCTACTCCTCTGTGTGTATGGTATTGACTGTATTCTTGACAATCAAGCAAGAAACTAAGACTATTACAAAGAACAGTACTTGTGTTTCTCCTTGACTCGCTCTGTTTCGCCCCTTTCTCACCCTCTGATTGATGTCTCTATATAGCCGTGAAGGAGTAGCCGTTTCGTCCTACGGAAGAGGCGCCTAATTAATCCAGTAATGGGCGCATGATGGCAGTAATTACCAACGCATTGGCTTCTTCACGCCGTCTGGCAGTTATCTTTCAGAGGTAATAGGGTATTTAAGCACTATTACTACACGGAATAATAGTGCATGTGGACCGTCCGGATTCCTTAATTAATTGGACCCACTCGCTTGTAGGTTTGATTATAAGGTGGTCGTGGTTGACTTGATCGTAGCAGAACTTACGACTGGGTACAAGTCGTAGCAGAGCTTACGACTGGATAATAGTCGTAGAAGGACTTACGACTAGGTAATGGTCGTAGAAGGACTTACGACTGGGTAATGGTCGTAGAAGGGCTTACAACCAGGTAGTGGTCGTAGAAGGACTTACGACCATGACATAGTTGTAGTAAGACTTACGACTATGGGGATGATTGTAGGAGAACTTACCATCACTTGGTAGGCCTCCCCCTTATGAATATAAGGGGTACTTCTGGGGACTACGTGACATCATATTTACCCATAATAAGAATTATAGATAAAAGATAAAATGAGGATTATCAGATCCTCGTCAATGTTCCTTTTTATCTTGCCTAAGAACAATTCTTAGGTTGCGGGACCAATTCGCAAAATTTATTCCATTCAGTTTTTCCTTTTCAAATATCGAACGTAAAGCAAAACTAGACGTAGGTACAACAGTTGGTGCCATGATCTACAACATAAAATATGCAAAACTAAGGCATATGTTCAAGAAAAGTAACTTCTACTAAACAATTCAATAAAGTTACTCCCACTGTATGACATTTAGTGATTCAAGACCCGCAATCAGTTAATCTACTAGTGAGCTTTGGCATCACTGCTAGAAGATTAGTGAATTTGGTAAGCAACTATTTGCTAATCATATCTCTATATGACTCTTGTTGTTGGGCAGCATCTCTATGCTCCGGCACCCAACCCTATGCCCCAAAGTCTATAACTGTTATGATGACCTTGTCAAGTTAAACCAATGTTGTGCGTGTAAGTGTCCGACACAAACCCATCTAGTCAAGGAATATTAATGTCACTCTGCTTTAGCAAGACCTACCATTAAAGTACATGATTTTGGATGGTGCAGCTAATTGGGAGGGCATCAATTTAACTTAATATTATGTGAGGGAATTTTACTTCTACCATGTAAAAAGCATTTAAAGCAATTAAATAACAGGAATATGAAGGCATACACGGACAATCAAATTGCATTGTGATATAGCATGACCCTTTCACATGGTGATCTCCATCGCCGAGCTTCCTATTCGTCATGTCTCCAAGTGGCCAAATTCTCTAAGTACTCCCACAAAGCCATTACTCCTAATAGCACTAGTAATAAATTAGAAGGAGTCAAGAAGCACCACAAGTCGACACGCAGGCTGTTATACAAATATAGACAGCCTTGGCCTGCAATAAACATGACACGCACAGGTCATGAACATTACACACATACATGCATCTCATACATCATGGGTCATACTATTCACAAAAACCTGCAAAAATAAGTTAGGCATAGAATCGCATTCTATCGGGAGACATGAACACATACTACCTATAATGCGCGGTACGATTACCTAGCACGGCGTTCCCGCTAGCCGGTTAGCAGGCGGGGTTCGAAGGGGCAGCACACCGCGCCATGTTAACCCTATTCCAAACCAATCTGATCATTGCCTTGATGCGACCACACACTGCAGCAAACTCCGATGGTGGAATTCCGACCGGTAGGAGTGTTATGCGGTGTGATCATGAACAAACGCAATAAACCATATGGTCCTTTTCGATAACAACTCTGATTCGATCAACCAGATTGATCTTCGTGTGCTCCAATGGTTTTACGATCACTGTCTGCCCCGATGGCGGAAAATGACCGGTAGAGGCAAGTCGTGATACGACCATGAAAGTACGATCACGGAATAACGAACATGAACCCATCTTGCGACCACTGCGCATGGACGATCATATCGACCATCGCCAAAAACGATCTATGACATCCACAAATCACAATATGCATCTAATCCGAATCTAAAACTAGACGGGTTGGCTCTAATACCACTGTATGATCGCGGGAAGGCTACGATAGCACAAAACAAAATTTTACCGCGCAACCAAGGAACCTCCGTTAGTAATAGATCACGAGATTAGCACTAGACGCGCCGACTCATAGCGGAAGTAGAGTCGATGTAGCGAGTTGATGCGGTCATAGTTGTACTTGCCACACGTCTTCTTCTCCGAGTAGTCCTACTCGCCGTGCGTATTCTCCTACGAGTAGTGGTACTCACTGCGTGTCTGCTCCTACGAGTAGTCATACCTGCCGCACGTCTGCTCCTCCGAGTAGTCGTACTCGCCGCGCATCTGCTCCTCCGAGTGGTCGTATTGAGTTACGGATCGTCCTAGTGCTGATGCTTCGCAACAACACCTCCAAGGTATCCACACGTACGGGGCAGGGGCACCACGCGCTGGAGTGCTAGCACCAGCGGCGTGGTTGAGGAAGGAGTGGCTATTAGGGTTTCGGGAAGTTCTTCTAAAGATCATCACCCCTTGCCACCGCCCCTCTATTTATAGGCATCCATAATGGGTCTCGTACTTAAGGCCCATTAGGAACTCGTGGCCTACAAGAATTCGGATCACCATCCAAATCAAATCCTAGCCCTTTAAGTGTGCAACCATATAGGTTCATGTGTAATCAGTTGTGACTCAGAAACTCTTTTCTGACCACTAGTCATTAGCGGTACCTAGCAGCACATAACAATTCCCAAACACACATAGAATATATCGGACGAACCTTAATGCAATATGATCTATGACTAGGTCCATATCACTAACGATCAGCTCGTATCTCTATACGACCAGTTCATATTTGGTCTCGACCAATTCGTAACTCCTTACGACCAGGTTTCGACCACGTAGTGACCATGTTCGACCAGCCTACGACCAGCTCGTATCTCCATACGACTAGTTCGTATCTGATCGAACTGAAAGACCTTATCGTGTATTCTTCCTTTGCCTCACGATGTCTGGTTGAACTCTAGGTGAGATGTTTTATCATCCATGGACTGTTCAATACTTTCTCGATCAAGTGTCGAATAACTTCAAATGGTCGACACTTCGACCACTAGTGGCATGGACATGCACTTTCTTTATTCGACCACAACGTGGGGCCCAGAGACATCTCTCCTGTTATGTTAGGATGGGTAAATCCCATATCTGACCAGTCACATCCCTCCACATATTTCATAGCTGTGGATTTAATGGGGATATGTTCCAGATCTTAGGATGATGTGACAATTGGCAATGGCGTTTACGGTTTGTCGTTTCACGCGTTTTCGACAAAGTGGCAGGCTTACTGGACAGGGGCGGTCCGACCGGTCCCAAATCGGTCGGACCGGCCATGTGGGGCGGTCGGAGCGGCGATGACCAAAGTGGTCAAAACGAGCTGGGCCAAAAATAGGTGTTGTAGGCAAGTGAGGGGATCCCAATGCACTTGGTCTCATAATTTTTGGAGTCTCCAGCAAGAAGTTCTATTCGTTTTAATTTCGAAGGTTTTGAATTTGGGAGTATGAATTTTGGCTAAGTCCCAGGGGCGGTCCGACCGCTCACGAGGAGCGGTCCGACCGCTCACCTGGAGCTAGCCGACCGGTTTCTACTTGAACGTCGGCCAACTTCGTGGCGATGTTGATTTGTTAGGTCAAAGTCATTGGTATCGTGGCATATGGTTTGCATGATGCATGTTTTGACTAACATGGGTCAAGTTGTGAAGAACTTGTTCCCGAATTCGTGTTTGCTTGTCTGTGGTTGTGCAGGTTGCTTGGTGGTCAACGACGGTCAACGGCGAGGAGGATCGGGACTAGACTTGGAGAGTTGAGGTCCAGAACGATTGACGATGCCGGGTGAGGTCAACGACTCAAGCGTGACACAAGATGGACAAGGGTGACCTATTGGCAAATCCATGGTGCATGGTGAAGCGGTTTAGGTCAAAAGTTAAAGACGGCGCTTCGCGAAGCGTGCGTGTGTGACCCGTTTGTTGGTGGGCCTTAACGGGAGCCCAATTAAGTCAAACCCTAGGAGTTTTAGGCCTCCACTATAAATAGGAGGAGATGGTGACTGCACCTCTCTCTCTCTCTCTCTCCTTTTCATGTTTCAAAACCCTAATTGTCTTTAAGGGAGTTGAGGTGGAGGCTAGGGCTCTTGATGGTTTGTGGTGAATTTCGTGATCTTTGATTGTCCATCGATCCATGATGGTGTGGATGTAATCCAAAGATCAACCACTTAAATCAATCTATGCAAGGTTTGCTTGAGATAAGTCTCTTTTCGCTCTTGCTTTCAATTTCGTGTTTTTAGGGCTTTCTTTGATCCTCGAGTTTGTGATTGATTCTTTCACGTGAATTAGCTTGCTCGTGATATGTGTGAATCTATCTAGCATCATCTTGATCATCAATCACTCACGAACAAGCATTAGGATCAAGTTTTCGTTCTTGCCCGTTTTAGACCTTCGTTAATCAATTGGCAATTGCTCAAGATCGCTCCAAGAATTATCATAATATTCGATTGGAATAGGTTCTCAATAGCATATAGAAGGTGTGTGCAAAGTTTCATAAAGATTGGAGTTGAGAATCAAAAGTTTCACCTAATTGCAACTTCGTCATCGGCCGATTTTCTTGTTTCAGATCGGTTCAGATCACGGCCGATAGCCGTCATCACCGGTCGACCGATTTTTGAGCGGTCCGACCGTCGACTAACGCCGGTCGAGATCGCCCGGCAATCGGTCCGACGGTTGGGCATGAGGTCGACCGCCCATGCCGTGAGTCTTTGCAATCTTAGTTGATTTTGTTATTTTGCTTAGGGATTTAATTGGATTCAATACTAGTCTTCCATTTGTCTTGGTATATTGATCTTCATAGCTTTCTAATAGCTATGGAGTGAAATTGTATTGAGTTCATAATTTGTGAAAAGTGAGCGTGCTCTATTCACCCCCCTCTAGTCGCTTTACGGTCCAACAATAGCATACCCGAAAGCTACCTTTATAACTACCCAGTTACGAGTAGCGTTTTGCAACCCCTAAGAGTGCTACTACACATGTAGGAAACCATGCTGATGTCAGGTCTAAGGATTATACATCATCATTGCTTGAGACCAACTAATGATACATAGAATCATAACAATGTCAACAGTGTCCCAAGGTGGGTCTTTTCCAACACCATATTCTCTAACATGAGTCCATATTATTGGTTTGATATCTTCATATCCATGATGTGAGGACCCCCGGGTTATTTCCGTAAGACCGAGGTTTACCTGGTCTTAAGGAAATAAATCTGGGCCTCAAGTAAATGAATTTCCACCTTAACTCCATCCAAGTGAGGAGCCCGACCGAAACTAGAGCCCCGGTGATCATGCGCGTTGCCCCTCTGCAAGCACTACATGATTATCGATTCTCCAAACGGTCAAAGCCAACAATTAGACAAGTTAAAGTGGGATTCATAAATGAGTATGAGGCCGTGTTGGCTCTCGTGATCAGCGACCAACACGCTCATACTCTCATTCAACGTTGATCACATCCATACAACAACGTACATTATCAATCCAAAAGACATACAACATAATAGTTAAGTCTACACTATTACATAACTACCAACCGCCAAATTCAAATAAGAGTGATAAATAACAATGAAGCAAAATAAATAAACCAAAAGTCCAAAGAAGGTATGCCCATAACCCAAGGCAACCGATGGGGTTAAAAGATAGCACTACTCGTCAAGAAATCGCCTAAATCCAAGATCACGAGCTCATCTGCTCAAAATCGCCCTCACCAAAAGAAAATAAAAAGGCCCACCAACATCGGTGAGTATAAGTGCACTCGCAAGTCTTACACAAATAAAAAGTAGTATGCTAGAGGTTGTTCCAAAGGATGGCTCATATTGGCTTAGTTTTACAAAAGAGACGCAACAATTAACAACCTACACATACTAGTTTCCAAGTGCCCATTTATAAATCAGATTTGAAGTAGAAGTAAAGCTCATGAATAAGTAATAACATGAATCACAAATGAATCATAAAAGTGTCAAAGTGGCGGTCCACTTTGATACAACAACAAGTACACAATTTAACAAAGTGGTCATCCACTTTGCTACAACACAAGCATGAATATCCCATTCGTGACAATCCCAAGTTTTTCCACAAAACAAATATGTCAAAGTCTAACAATAGTAACTCCCTAACTCAAGTGTTGTCCATAACCTAGGACGAGGCTATTCGAATAGATTTATACCTGCAGGTGTACTACTTTACCCACACGACTTGATTAGCCGTTAAGCCTCCAGATGCCTCCAAAATAGCATACTTCCTATGGTATGCCGGTAGGGTAAATCAAGATATGGTCATTTTAGCAAGAAGATTTCATTATGCTAAGTCCTCAACCTTGGGCTCCTAGGCGACATAAGACGTTACGGTCTATATGCCCTATCGGCCCGCAAGGAACATAGGGTTTAACGGCCCTATGGCCTCACAAAACCACCGTGGGGCTCAACACAATAAAACCTTCCCCCTACTTAACCATACGGCTCCCAACCCGCATGTGATAGCACGAATGTACTTGAATCAACGACGTTACCAAAGTTCGGTCCTTGTTGGTCTAGACAAGACAATCCACATACCCAATCTCGCACGAAGGCACCTTCACTAGCATCCACTTGTCCGCACTCCAAATCTCATTTTAAATGACAAAATTTTAACTCTTGAAACAGATACGAAGATCTGAAATAAACTAAAAAGTTATAAAGTTTGTATGTCTCATGATTTGTCGGGTTATTCGCCAATCAAACTATCGTTCTAGACTTGCATGGCTAAGCAACACATACCACGTAAGTCACACAACTTATCCTAAGCATTTCAAGATCTGGAATAATTTAAGGATAACCACAATGACAAGACAATAGGATGTATCTAACTATTCAACACAAAAATAGCGACATTAATAAAATAGCATGCAAGCAAATATCATTGCACTAACTTAACAAAAACTGGGATCAAATATGACGCAAAAG
Organism: Hsuehochloa calcarea; assembly: GCA_036346395.1. Lineage (NCBI taxonomy): Eukaryota > Viridiplantae > Streptophyta > Magnoliopsida > Poales > Poaceae > Hsuehochloa > Hsuehochloa calcarea. The sequence goes on from JAYEVG010000105.1 coordinate 116,533, forward strand.
AAAGTTCAAATGATGCTTGCCTTTCTGTGAGTTCACTTGCTCACTCTCGGTTACGTAGTTGTTCATTTGCGACAACTCGGACTCTATAGAAATAGTGATATCGAATGAACACCGAGAAAAGCCAAAAATTCAAAGTTCTCAAAAATGAATGAAATTTTCACAGTAGCAAGATTATGATTTTAGATGAATTTAGGTGAAAGAATTATTTCATTTGGATTTCGTATGTGAAAGTTATGACAGTTTGAAAATCGGTTTTGGGAAAAATGCTGAAAATGGGCTTCGGTTACTGTTCATCCGAAATCCAATTTTTAGCATAAATTTGTAGAACAGTGGTGAAGAAAATGATTACATATATAAATAGATAATAAAATTATAAGACCAAAATAAATTGGTTCAAAACATTTAGAGTTCAAATGAATTAGTTATGAATTTTCAAAGTTAAAAGCACTTTGTAGTGTAAAAGTAATTCTTTTTCTGAAATTTCTACAACATAAAAATACTTTTTAACTCAATCGAACCTCGCCTCGTCATAATCAAAGTAACCAATCCAACCACACAATGCCCCTTTATTAATGATCTTCCAACTATACAACATATTCGATAATTGTACAAAATCCACCGACTTGTGAGCATAAGACCATGCCTAAATCCATCAATCATTCTCTGATAAATTATTTAAGCTAATACTAACTATCTAGCTCTACTAGTATCGCATCGGTAATTCATATTTGCATCCATCCAAAATTTCCACCGACCGATGTTTAATTGACTAACCGACACCTAATGAGCTTTATAATTTAAATGCACATCCAATACTTAATAGCTCACAAATCGATCAACTCATATTCATACCAACGAACTCAGTCATGAACGACCACTACCAATCCAATCATATAGGTGCCACTACGATCAACTAATAATCATTTATCTACTAATCCAATGGAGGCACAATTCCTGGGACTCGGCACATAGGACTTAACTACTACATACACGGTAATCCAAATATTTATCCGAAATCAAAGAATCCAATCATACCTTCTCCCAATTTCCAGCATACATGTCTCATGTAGCTATTACTTCGGACATCCGATCAATTTGCTCATGTTTAATTAAATCATCCGATTCAACTAATCCAACAAGGTACATAATCCGACATCCAACGAGCAACAATACACATATATATAAAAGGTATATCATTAATCATCAACACATACGCCATCCACCAAGTAATAGATTATAAAAATCTTTATACATCCTATCCTCAAAAATAACCAATCCAGTGTGACATGAAACCTCCAATTAATGTCTCATCCAAAGATCACCACTAACTTCCATGCGACTTTATATTAATACCGACCGATCAAAATAATCAACTCATAAATTTAATGTAGCATCCACCGATCAATAATAATCATATTTTGCCACAATAATCTAATTATTCGCATCCACCAATATATCGGTACATAACTACACCTACGCACAAATACAACATAACCGGATAATTATACCGGTCCTAAGCTATCAAATCATTTTTATAAATATATATGTAAAAATAGATGCCATGCTCATGACTAATATGCAACATGCACAACTAATATCGTAAACACGATTCGATACTAAAGAATTTTACCGTGGCACTAGACGTGCAAAATATCGCCGGACGTCTTCTCGGCTACGCGTCCACGTCCATCGTAGTCGTCGTCGTTCCCGTGTCCGCTCGGCCTCTCATCCGTGTCCACCGTAGTCGTCGTCGAGCTAGTCCGGCTCCTCGTCCATAACGATCGTCCTAGTGCCGTCACATGCGCCACGCCGCCTCGCCACTCGCCTCGTCGCGGCTCGTCTTTCTCGGCCGCCATGCCTCGCTTAGACACCATGCCGCTGGTCGTCACATTCCTTGCCGCTTGAGCCGAGCTCGGCCGCAACGCCGCTTGCTGCTGCCGCTTGTGCCGGCGACATGCATGCTGCTGCTCCAGCCTTGGTGTCGCTGACTCGCCGACGCCGGCTTCTCCACTCGCATGTGCCGCCACCGCTTTGACGCCGTGCCACGCCGCGCTGGCCGCGCCTCGGCCTCGCCTAGGCATCACACCGCCCGCCGAGCAACCTCGACACCGGGCCACAACGTGCCACTGCAGCACGCCGCCGCGCCGCTGCGTCCTCCATCGTCTCCGTGCCGCTGCAGCTCCCGGCCGCCCGCGTCCTCGGCGTCGTTGGGTCGCCACAGCTGCTCCTGGCCATGGAGCTGCTTCTGCGCTGCTTCTAGCTCCTGCTAGCGCAAGACCAGCCAGGAGCTACCGGGCTGCTGATTGATGCACTGTCCACTGCTCGTTGTTCGCTTGCCTCCTTCCCTGCCGAATGAACAGCAAATTTGCTACAAGCTGGCTGCTACTACTAGCTGTTTGCTACAGTGTGTGCTTTTCTCTCTCTTCTTGTAAAACTTCGAAATCAACTCGCATGTGAAATCCGAGAGCATGGATGGAAAGCTTAGGTGATGGGGAATGCAATGGTATGACATGCGTAGATCGATTCTCATTTTTCAGTGGAGAATGGAAGGAGAGAAGGGATGAACTTGTGTTGTTGTTTGGCTTTGACTAGAAATTAGTTGGCAGTAGGGAGGTGCTTCGGCTGTGTGCTGGGAACAAGAAAGGAAAGAAATGGGATGGCAGTGGAAGAGATAAGATGGCAGAGTAGGGGGGAGAAAAGGGGAAGATGGCAGTGTGGCTTATCTCTTTGGGCAAAGCAAAAGATGGTAGGGGGATATGGCAGGGTGATGGGGCTGTTCGGCTGAGACAAGAAATGGCAGGGAAAAGTGAGTTCGACTGGAAGGAAATTTTCGAATGAATAGTAATTTCAGAATTTGCAAAATGGATGAGGTGTTCACGTAATTTTTAGACATTGTTGCCTAGATCTAAAAATCACGAAATTTTTAGGAGAGGTTCCTGTCATAGGTAAAATTTTCAGAAATTTATCCAGAGTGTAATGCTCTCTAAAAATATTTAAATTTACTGTTCGGTGGAAAATGATTAGCAGTATAGTTTTTCATCTATTTTTCTTTTACGCGGTCCAAACGACCTTGCATGTGTAAACCGATTATATAAAAGGAAAGCCCTCGAGACAACGCTCGCAACGACATAACATGCGTTGTCAAATTCTTGATTTTTGTTAGTGATTGCGAGGAGAGAAGTTAGAAAATAAAGAATGGACACGCGGTATTTCATCTGCTAATTCTATTCTCGATTTTTAAATCACTCAAAGCGCTATGCATGCGAAAACAAATTATAGAAACGGGTTGCTCGTGCGATGACGATCGCGGTGGTATGACATGCATAGCTTGGTTTTGAAGTTTCGCCGAGATTTGAAGGAGAAACGACGAGGAGTTAGCGGTGGGAAAATAGGAGAGGTGACCGGAAGGAAGGGACACGCGATCGTTTCGCCGTGGTCGATCGAATGGAAAATAAGAACGGCGATACTAATATATGCATCATGATTTCTTTTTTGAAATGCAAGCGGAAACGATAAACAAAATATTTAATTTAATTGCGATCGCTCAAACAATTTGATTAAATATTGGTTATGATTATTATTGTTTTCTTTAATGCGACTTTTAAACAAATTTGATTTGACTTGGAAATGCAACCTTTAATTATCTTAATTTGATTTTAGAAGCAATCTTTTACTTAAACACGGAAAATTTTAAAACACCGCCAAATATTTATTAGATCGCCTAGATAAATATTAACATCTTGATTTTGAAAATCGGATGTTACAAACCTCCCTTAGAAAAATCTCGCCCCGAGATTGGACTAAAAGGATAGGTGTAATACCCTACCGCTTATAGCGTGGCCCATGTGGCCCATGAGGAGTTGTGTGGTGGGATTAGTCCCACATTGCTTGTCTCAAGTGAGTTGTAGTAGTATATAATGCCTGTTGATCCAAACGTAGCACCTCGGGTTAACCCTTTTACACGGGCGAGGACGAAAGTGTAAGTGAGGTGCTATGTGTGGCGGGTCCGCCACGGTGGCCGGGCATTGAACCGATTTTGGGTCGTGGTGTTACGGATGGTATCGAGCATCAACCTCGCTGACGGCGCTGCAGGACAGGGCGGGCATATGGCGATGGCGATGGGCGGAGTGGACACATGGCATGGCATATGTGCTGCACCGACGACTGACGTACCGAGGGGTGGTTCAGGCATTTGCCGCAGATGCGGTATGTATCGAGGGCGCCACCCTTAAGGGTGAGTGTAATACCCCGGCCTGCTTATAGCGTGGCCCATGTGGCCCATGAGGAGTTGTGTGGTGGGATTAGTCCCACATTGCTTGTCTCAAGTGAGTTGTAGTAGTATATAATGCCTGTTGGATCCAAACGTAGCACCTCCGTTAACCCTTTTACACGGCGAGGACGAAAGTGTAAGTGAGGTGCTATGTGTAGCGGTCGCCCCGGTGAAATTCGGGCATTGAACCGATTTTGGGTCAGGGTGTTACATAGGGGTAGAAAGACTTAGCCGCTTTATTGAAATCCAATCTTCTTCCCAGAGACTAATCGACTCGATCTTCACCAATTCCACTGCTATAGTACTATCCCAATAATATTGGTTCGGCAACAACTGATTGTTGCTCATCCAATCGAAATCCACCAATCATATTTAGTCTATAGCAAGCACACTCCAATCTATTGCTCCACCATTTTTACATTAACCACCGAAATCGCTTGCTCTGACGTAACCTTCGAAACCACCATAAATTAATAGGTTTAGTTTGATTTCCAAAAAGGACACTGACTTACTTCTCAATTTTAATAATCCATCAGAGAGCGTAAACATCTATTAATCCATTCTCACAGTATAAAATATGGTTTAACTCGATCTCGATCACATTATCGGTAATACCAATAATCCTAAGTGAAATCATCGATTGCTCACATATTCCAAAGACACTTGCTTTATAATTTCTATTATAGGGTATCTCCAATATAACTCCCAATTCATGAGTACTAAAGGACTGTATTTCAGGGTCTACAATCCACTAAGTGATATATGTTATCAACCACCCATAAATAATTTATTGGTTTCCATCAAATTTTCTCACGGCAATTTAAATTCCTAAAAGAGGGTACATCTATGCAAGATCAATTGCGTCCTCAAGAATGTCTCCATATCTCTCCGCTTAATCCTTTAGTTAGCATGATCAATCCACTTGCGATAATCAATCCATTAAAAACACCCAATTATTTTTTACTATTCGAATCCACTCATACCTACTCTAGGATCAAATTAACCTCCAAAATCAACACAATTATCCTAGGTTATCGATATACCTCTTTATCCACAGTCAACTCCAACCTAAGTAAATCAATTAATCAAAAAGGTCATCCATCCAAGGTGAGTTTGTAATCCGACTATAATCCGAATAATTTGAGTCAACACTTTGGTCTAAATCAAGTTATTCACGATAATTATCTGAGTTCAATCCAATGATATTTGCTCAATATCTTCCATAGTCTACTTATCCTCAGGTATTATCTAAATCCAACCACCACCTTTAATCATCCCGAGTTAATCGAATCGTATCATCCTTGTAACAACTATTCCCATAAAGATAAATCACATATTCAATCCTCATAGCCACCCACTATATGACCATTCAATCACATAATCATTCTTCATCTCTAGAAGTACTACGATCCCGTTATATCCTCAATTACAAATTCATAAATCTCAAATTATCATCATGTGTATCCATCAAAATTTCATAATATCATCACATTTTAAATCTTACCTTTATCACACTAGACTCGAATCGACTCACAATCTTATCGACATATCGACTAAGACATATCTAAAATCTAATATCCATAATTGAATCACAAACTTATTAATCCAATCCTATACATGTATTCCATGAGTTCCACCGCATATCTTCTAATATAAACCGATATCACCAATAGACAAGATTAAACCTCACTACAATAATTCCATTTATACTCATATCATAACCTCTGATGGTAACGCCTACGATAATCCATAATTGATCTCACAAAGGTAAATATCTTACGGCAGAAAAATCAAATTAGTTATTCTAAAAATCATATTCGATGCCCATGAGTAATAATCCAATTTCTCAATTATCAAATATCACTTTGACAATGCACAACCACCAACATCAACCAACCATAAAAGATCTAATTAAAGATAAACAAGCAGTTATTCAATCATATCATTCACTTTACCGATTCTGCTATCAATCTTTTAATCAACGTGCGACTTCCATTTAAGAGATGAGAGGGAAAAGCATAAGGTAGGGGAAACAACAGGGGTAAGGTCCTTAATTTAATTTAGAGATTTTAAGCTTCAAAACACAAGAGCCAAATCGAAATAAACGAAAAAGAAAGTAGTGTGGATAGCACATAATTCATTTTTAACATAAGGCTATGCTTTGGTATGTTTGCGAAATACAACGCCCGAAGGCAAACCGGTAAACACACTATACATAAAGAGCAACTACTTGGAACAAAAGAGAGCAACTAATCATCTTGCACAAACCAACGCCTACAAGCTAGTGAATATAATTAGAGGGTATATAATCTAACAATAATTCCTAACTTAAACCTAATATCGCAGCAAGGCATCGTCTTCTCCTCCTTTCGTCGATGCTCTTCAAGGGTGACAACTTAGTGTTTCTAGTATTGGAAAAGAGAGACGAGCAATGGAGAAAATGATTTTTGCACGATTCAAATGAATAGTGAGGTAAGAATTAGAGACTAGGATAGGTAAGGAATAAAAAGATTCATAACTTAAACTTCTGAAATTATTTTGCTAATTTAAAATAATTTGATCAAAAGACTTGCTAACACTAACGCCAGTGCTATCTCTACCCTACATCAAGATGGCTCGATACAACGTATTGTGAGGACTTCTGTTATTTCCGTAAGACCGAGGTTTACCTGGTCTTAAGGAAATAAATCTGGGCCTCAAGTAAATGAATTTCCACCTTAACTCCATCCAAGTGAGGAGCCCGACCGAAACTAGAGCCCCGGTGATCATGCGCGTTGCCCCTCTGCAAGCACTACATGATTATCGATTCTCCAAACGGTCAAAGCCAACACTTAGACAAGTTAAAGTGGGATTCATAACAATGAGTATGAGGCCGTGTTGGCTCCCGAGGATCAGCGACCAACACGCTCATACTCTCATTCAACGCTGATCACATCCATACAACAACGTACATTATCAATCCAAAAGACATACAACATAATAGTTAAGTCTACACTATTACATAACTACCGACCGCCAAATTCAAATAAGAGTGATAAATAACAATGGAAGCAAAATAAATAAACCAAAAGTCCAAGAAGGTATGCCCATAACCCAAGGCAACCGATGGGGTTAAAAGATAGCACTACTCGTCAAGATTAGTCGCCTAAATCGCATCGCCGAGCTCATCTGCTCAAAATCGTCCTCACTGAAAGAAAAACAAAAGGCCACCAACATCCGGCCGAGTACAAGTGCACTCGCAAGTCTTACACAAATAAAAAGTAGTATGCTAGAGGTTGTTCCAAAGGATGGCTCATATTAGCTTAGTTTTGCAAAAGAGACGCAACAATTAACAACCTACACATACTAGTTTCCAAGTGCCCATTTATAAATCGATTTGAAGTAGAAGTAAAGCTCATGAATAAGTAATAACATGAATCACAAATGAATCATAAAAGTGTCAAAGTGGCGGTCCACTTTGATACAACAACAAGTACACAATTTAACAAAGTGGTGTCCACTTTGCTACAACACAAGCATGAATATCCCATTCGTGACAATCCCAAGTTTTTCCACAAAACAAATATGTCAAAGTCTAACAATAGTAACTCCCGAACTCAAGTGTTGTCCATAACCTAGGACGAGGCTATTCGAATAGATTTATACCCTGCAGGGGTGTACTACTTTACCCACACGACTTGATTAGCCCGTTAAGCCTCCGGATGCCTCAGAAAATAGCATACTTCCTATGGTATGCCTAGGGTAAATCAAGATATGGTCATTTTTAGCAAGAATATTTCATTATGCTAAGTCCTCAACCTTGGGCTCCTAGGCGACATAAGACGTTACGGTCTATATGCCCTATCGACCCGCAAGGAACATAGGGTTTAACGGCCCTATGGCCTCACAAAACCACCGTGGGGCTCAACACAATAAAACCTTCCCCCTACTTAACCATACGGCTCCCAACCCGCATGTGATAGCACGAATGTACTTGAATCAACGACGTTACCAAAGTTCGGTCCTTGTTGGTCTAGACAAGACAATCCACATACCCAATCTCGTGCACGAAGGCACCTTCACTAGCATCCACTTGTCGGACCCAAATCTCATTTTAAATGACAAAATTTTAACTCTTGAAACAGATATTTAAGATCTGAAATAAACCAAAAGTTATAAAGTTTGTATGTCCCATGACCTGTCGGGTTATTCCCGCCAATCAAACTATCGTTCTAGACTTGCATGGCTAAGCAACACATACCACGAAGTCACACAACTTATCCTAAGCATTTCAAGATCTTGGAATAATTTAAGGATAACCACAATGACAAGACAATAGGATGTATCTAACTATTCAACACAAAAATAGCGACATTAATAAAATAGCATGCAAGCAAATATCATTGCACTAACTTAACAAAACGGGATCAAATATGTCGCAAAAAGAAAGTTCAAATGATGCTTGCCTTTCTGGGAGTTCACTTGCTCACTCTCGGTTACGTAGTTGTTCATTTGCGACAACTCGGACTCTATAGAAATAGTGATATCGAATGAACACCGAGAAAAGCCAAAAATTCAAAGTTCTCAAAAATGAATGAAATTTTCACAGTAGCAAGATTATGATTTTAGATGAATTTAGGTGAAAGAATTATTTCATTTGGATTTCGTATGTGAAAGTTATGACAGTTTGAAAATCGATTTTGGGAAAAATGCTGAAAATGGGCTTGATTCATCGTTCATCCGAAATCCAATTTTAGCATAAATTTGTAGAACAGTGGTGAAGAAAATGATTACATACATAAATAGATAATAAAATTATAAGACCAAAATAAATTGGTTCAAAACATTTAGAGTTCAAATGAATTAGTTATAAATTTTCAAAGTTAAAAGCACTTTGTAGTGTAAAAGTAATTCTTTTTCTGAAATTTCTACAACATAAAAATACTTTTTAACTCAATCTAACCTCGCCTCGTCATAATCAAAGTAACCAATCCAACCACACAATGCCCCTTTATTAATGATCTTCCAACTATACAACATATTCGATAATTGTACAAAATCCACCGACTTGTGGGCATAAGACCATGCCTAAATCCATCAATCATTCTCTGATAAATTATTTAAACTAATACTAACTATCTAGCTCTACTAGTATCGCATCGGTAATTCATATTTGCATCCATCCAAAATTTCCACCGACCGATGTTTAATTGACTAACCGACACCTAATGAGCTTTATAATTTAAATGCACATCCAATACTTAATAGCTCACAAATCGATCAACTCATATTCATACCAACGAACTCAGTCATGAACGACCACTACCAATCCAATCATATAGGTGCCACTACGATCAACTAATAATCATTTATCTACTAATCCAATGGAGGCACAATTCCTGGGACTCGGCACATAGGACTTAACTACTACATACACGGTAATCCAAATATTTATCCAAATCAAAGAATCCAATCATACCTTCTCCCAATTTCCAGCATACATGTCTCATGTAGCTATTACTTCGGACATCCGATCAATTTGCTCATGTTTAATTAAATCATCCGATTCAACTAATCCAACAAGGTACATAATCCGACATCCAACGAGCAACAATACACATATATATAAAAGGTATATCATTAATCATCAACACATACGCCATCCACCAAGTAATAGATTATAAAAATCTTTATACATCCTATCCTCAAAAATAACCAATCCAGTGTGACATGAAACCTCCAATTAATGTCTCATCCAAAGATCACCACTAACTTCCATGCGACTTTATATTAATACCGACCGATCAAAATAATCAACTCATAAATTTAATGTAGCATCCACCGATCAATAATAATCATATTTTGCCACAATAATCTAATTATTCGCATCCACCAATATATCGGTACATAACTACACCTACGCACAAATACAACATAACCGGATAATTATACCGGTCCTAAGCTATCAAATCATTTTTATAAATATATATGTAAAAATAGATGCCATGCTCATGACTAATATGCAACATGCACAACTAATATCGTAAACACGATTCGATACTAAAGAATTTTACCGTGGCACTAGACGTGCAAAATATCGCGGACGCCTTCTCGCCACGCTGGCCCACGCCCATCGTAGTCGCCGCCGCTCCCGTGTCCGCTCGGCCTCTCATCCGTGTCCACCGTAGTCGTCGTCGAGCTAGTCCGGCTCCTCGTCCATAACGATCGTCCTAGTGCCGTCACATGCGCCACGCCGCCTCGCCACTCGCCTCGTCGCGGCTCGTCTTTCTCGGGCCGCCATGCCCTCGCTTAGACACCATGCCGTCGGGTCGTCACATTCCTTGCCGCCTTGAGCCGGAGCTCGGCTGCAACGCCGCCGCTTGCTGCTGCCGCTTGTGCCGGCGACATGCATGCTGCTGCTCCAGCCTTGGTGTCGCTGACTCGCCGACGCCGGCTTCTCCACTCGCATGTGCCGCCACCGCCTTTGACGCCGTCAAGCCACGCCGTGCGCTGGCCGCGCCTCGGCCTCGCCTAGGCATCACACCGCCCGCCGAGCAACCTCGACACCGGGCCACAACGTGCCACTGCAGCACCTCGCCTTCGGCCGCGCCGCTGCGTCCTCCATCGTCTCCGTGCCGCTGCAGCTCCCGGCCGCCCGCGTCCTCGGCGTCGTTGGGTCGCCACAGCTGCTCCTGGCCATGGAGCTGCTTCTGCGCTGCTTCTAGCTCCTGCTAGCGCAAGACCAGCCAGGAGCTACCGGGCTGCTGATTGATGCACTGTCCACTGCTCGTTGTTCGCTTGCCTCCTTCCCTGCCGAATGAACAGCAAATTTGCTACAAGCTGGCTGCTACTACTAGCTGTTTGCTACAGTGTGTGCTTTTCTCTCTCTTCTTGTAAAACTTCGAAATCAACTCGCATGTGAAATCCGAGAGCATGGATGGAAAGCTTAGGTGATGGGGAATGCAATGGTATGACATGCGTAGATCGATTCTCATTTTTCAGTGGAGAATGGAAGGAGAGAAGGGATGAACTTGTGTTGTTGTTTGGCTTTGACTAGAAATTAGTTGGCAGTAGGGAGGTGCTTCGGCTGTGTGCTGGGAACAAGAAAGGAAAGAAATGGGATGGCAGTGGAAGAGATAAGATGGCAGAGTAGGGGGGAGAAAAGGGGAAGATGGCAGTGTGGCTTATCTCTTTGGGCAAAGCAAAAGATGGTAGGGGGATATGGCAGGGTGATGGGGCTGTTCGGCTGAGACAAGAAATGGCAGGGAAAAGTGAGTTCGACTGGAAGGAAATTTTCGAATGAATAGTAATTTCAGAATTTGCAAAATGGATGAGGTGTTCACGTAATTTTTAGACATTGTTGCCTAGATCTAAAAATCACGAAATTTTTAGGAGAGGTTCCTGTCATAGGTAAAATTTTCAGAAATTTATCCAGAGTGTAATGCTCTCTAAAAATATTTAAATTTACTGTTCGGTGGAAAATGATTAGCAGTATAGTTTTTCATCTATTTTTCTTTTACGCGGTCCAAACGACCTTGCATGTGTAAACCGATTATATAAAAGGAAAGCCCTCGAGACAACGCTCGCAACGACATAACATGCGTTGTCAAATTCTTGATTTTTGTTAGTGATTGCGAGGAGAGAAGTTAGAAAAATAAAGAATGGACACGCAGGTATTTCATCTGCTAATTCTATTCTCGATTTTGCGAAATCACTCAAACTGCTATGCATGCGAAAACAAATTATAGAAACGGGTTGCTCGTGCGATGACGATCGCGGTGGTATGACATGCATAGCTTGGTTTTGAAGTTTCGGCTGAGATTTGAAGGGGAGAAACGACAGGAGTTAGCAGGGTCGGAAAATAGGAGAGGTGACCGGAAAGGAAGGGACACGCGGTCGTTTCGCCCGTGGTCGATCGAATTGGAAAATAAGAACGGCGATACTAATATATGCATCATGATTTCTTTTTTTGAAATGCAAGCGGAAACGATAAACAAAATATTTAATTTAATTGCAGTCGCTCAAACAATTTGATTAAATATTGGTTATGATTATTATTGTTTTCTTTAATGCAGCTTTTAAACAAATTTGATTTGACTTGGAAATGCAACCTTTTAATTATCTTAATTTGATTTTAGAAGCAATCTTTTTACTTAAACACGGGAAAATTTTAAAACACTGCCAAATATTTATTAGATCGCCTAGATAAATATTAACATCTTGATTTTGAAAATCGGGATGTTACACATGACCTGTGAAACATATTCATCAACCAATACATATGCTAGTCTATTCATATGTGTTCTCATATGTTTCCGACCAGGGAACGTTTAAGAATAATCATCGCAGAAATATAGAGTTTCACAATAAAGTCACATACTTGATAATAAATATTATTGATATTATTCTATGAACAAGATAACATATTATCCAATGTTATGACCATAATGAAATATAATCATCTTTATGATTGCCTCTAGGGCATTTTTCCAACAGGTGAACCCTGGAGAGGTATGGTCGAATCCGCAGGTGAAGCAGGCTCAACCACACACCTCGTGAGGGTAACTGAAAGGTGATCATTATCAGGTGTTAATTGAGTTTCAGAATCATGGATTCCGGGACTTGCTGTGCTAGATCGGATGACCTTAGACGAGCTTGAACGTTTGGAGGAGGAACCCTCGTTGTGTTCAACACTTGCCATGAGGCGATCTTGATTCTAGTCAGTTGGACCCTTGCCCTTTGAGGGTTCTAGTTTCTCCTCTGGGCGTAATGTTATGGGGGAGAGGGCTCCCTCATCAACCTTGTCAGTGGCACAGTTCCATAGGTCTGGTGAAAGATCCCTGGAACTGACATTGTCGTTAGACAAAATGATGTTCTGCTCGTACTCATAGCAGGCATCCATGGCAAGTCCTGCATAGTCTACCAAATCGAATCAATTATCCTGATTCCACTCTCCTGCTATGAAAGCATCAGAGTTAAAAATAAAGACAATTTTTCAAAAAGGGAAGGAGAAATAGAAGATCCCCACAGACAGCACCAACTGATGATGGTTTAGTATCGATCTTGTAAATGAATGCTTGTAGCTCTCCTAGAGCAAAATCACATAGAAAAGGACATGAGAATTTTATACAGGTTCATGCCTTCTCTTGACAAAATAATAACCATACTCATGTGTTGCTATAAAAATTGGGTTTACAACAGGGAGGAAGTCACTAAAAATAAGGCTTGATGACTTGTATCTCTCACTGTGCCTATTGTTGTCAGAGAAATACCCCACACCCCCCCATGTCGCCTTGCGGTTATATTAGAGACAGAGGTTTAATACATGTAGTTATCTCAAGAATAACAACACATAACTACAGCGTGTATTAAACACAACACACACATGTCCCTAGTCGATTAGGCCCACATGTTTATAGGTTTATCGACCAAAGGGTGGTCATAACTAATTTGGTCGTAATAAGACTTACGGCCATGAAATGATCATAGTAGGACATACGATCAATAGGTGGTCGTAGAAGAACTTATGACCATGACGTGATCATAGTAGGATTTACGATCAATAAGTGATCGTAGAAAAACTTATGACTATGAGGTGATCGTAGAAAGACTTACAATCAATAGGTGGTTGTAGAAGAACTTATGACCACATAGGATGGTCGAACAACAGCTTATGACCACTAGGTGTGTATGATCTCCCTTAGTGTTAATATTGAGGGGTACCTTTGAAGGTTGTATAAGAGATATAATTATCTATAATACCACAGATAAATAACTTAATTAACTGAGGATTATTAAATAGTGCCAGTTGTCTGCCAAAAAATATGAATTAGTATCAAATTGCACATGCACATGAATAGGTTTTTATTGGTAGACCTTCTTGTGATAGGCCGAGGACTATCATGCAGCTAGGGAGGGATGTTGAGCCTTAGCTTTGGGGGTGTATAAAGAAGTGAAGTGCTTGGACCTGCAACCTTGGATGTGCTTGGACCTGCTGTTCTTGATGTATTCTTCTTGCTCCTTTGTTTCCTGTGACAAATAAACATGGCATGTCGTTGGGTTACACATCAGACACACCAGCTTGTCGCAAGAAATTTATTTTTACCTTTTCTTTGTGCCGTTAAGATGACAACCAGCTTGCCTATGACCTAGGTCCCCAATAGTTTAGATTTTCTTATTTCCCTTTTCACCCTTTTCTAGGCAACTCTTGAACCTCAATTTCCTGGTCTTCTGGTAGACCTTTTTCCAAGTGGTGGTAGCAACTGAAACCCTAGATCGACCTTGGGCCATTGACTCGTCTGTTAGTTGTTCTACTACACCTTCATATGCATCATTGAACCTTTTTCTTGTGAGTAGTATTGATGTATATAGTCATCCAAATTGATATTTCTCTGAGTAGTTTAAAACCTCCGAGCCTGATGCCTCCACTTCTGGCTCTACTATTGTTGCTACTAAATTAAAAAGAATCATTGGAATGTCTAGATTGGTAACACTGGATTGGCTAGATTGGTATCCAACATTGTCTACGATTTCAACATTAAATTAAACCCATTTCAACCACCAGCGATTATTAAATGCCTCGATCATTTGTATGTTGTCATGAATGCTTTCAACCAACCCATTGTTCCTATTGGTGCAAAAAATTTGGGCTTTCTAGCCTGAACCCCAAATTGTCCTCTCACGCAACTTATCCAGCGTATACTGATCCAGAATGACATCCCATTCCATATCTTGACGATCAATTCGGTGTGTCCTACCATCATCAAGCTGAGCAATGTACGCCGCAACTCTAACAGCTTGATGAGGACATGACCTCTATGGATATAATCATATTTGCTATGCTTGCTATTCTAATTACAAGAGCTCATACACTTCACTTAAATTATCATGTGAGCTCGTTTTTAGAAGTGTATTTATATTATATGAACTATATGATGTTACCTAATGATGAAAATGTATATTTGTGCAGCATCACATCACTTTTTTTCCCAAGCTAAGCAAGAGTTCGAGCTGGACACGTTATAAAATCCAATTCGTCCTACGGAGACAACACTGACTTCAAACGTGCATAACTTTCACATACAGAGTCCGTTTGAGCTCCACGCGGACTTGATGTTAAGCTTATCTCGTCCTCTTTCCAACGGATCCAGCCTCACATTTAAATTCCTTCTGTGTGCTCCACAATCACTAAAAGAATGTGCTGCATTAACTGTTTGGGCCAAATTGGGCCTGGTAATGCTTGGGCCCAAGGGAGGGTGTCACCCTACGCGGCTCGTACTGTTTATGAGGTACTATTCATATATAAATAGTATCACCCTCTATTTTGTTAGCTATGTGCAGCTTCCCCTTCCCTATATAAGGTCGCACCCCTCCAGTTTTCTTGGATTTTGTTTAGTTAAAAGTTGGCTTCGTTGATTGCTTATTATTTTGTTCTTGCGTGTTCTTCGATTGCATGCAGGAATAAACCTTCGTGGTCAGGTCTATCGTGCTTCTAGCAAGATTGATATCGATCTCAGAGTTGGTTCAGCGATTGCCGGGCATATTGGTCGTGCGCGATTGGTAGCCGAATCGTGAGAGTCGTCTCCACACAAATCGAGTTATCCTTCTCACCGAAAGATCGGGACACCCATTGTCGCATCAGGTGGTATCAGAGCTACAGTTCATCGGTGAGAATTTTTTCCTACAGTCCACAAAGCCATGAAAAAAAATATTAGGGTTAGTTCATCCCTGTCCGAGCCCCATTGTGCTTTGTAATTTTTCTTTTCAGTAATTTCTGCTTGTTGAATTATTGGTTACATCGTCGTGTCTAGTTGATGATTCCTAGTTTTAGTTTTTATCTAGTTTGCATCTTGATCTTCGTGTTCCTTTGCGTAGTTTTATCATTGTGTCCGACTTCGCGCCAAAAAAATATCCTGCCTCTCGCTGTCGCGGCAACCAAAACCACCTGCCATCGCTGCCGCAGCAAACAAAAACCTCTGCCATCGCTACCATGACAACCACAATCTCTGCCGCCGCCGCCACTCCCTGCCGCGGCAACCACCACCTCCTGTCGCCTTCTGCCGCGGTAAAGAAAACAACCTACCATCACTGTCGTGGCAAACAAAAGCTCATGTCATTGCTGCCGCGGCAAACACTATCTCTGTCACAGCTACCTCTCTTTGCCAATCCCTACCGCGGCACCTAAAAATGGCTTGCCACCACCGCTTATCATTGTCGTGACGCATCTTGCCCTTCTTTGTTGCTCTCGCCGGCATCAAAACGACCGCCACTACTACCTTTGTCGCCGCGGACATATATTTGCCGCTGTTGATTCCACTTCGCCGCCATGAATCGCAGCTGCGTCGCTACCACTTTCCTTCGGCTACCGTGGCCAACACAACACATCTCTTGCTGCGGCAACTATACATGCTACTAATTGCTGTCGTGGTAGACAAAACACCTGCCGCGGCAGCCACTACCGCGCTCTGCCACCGCCGCTACCAATCTCTGCTGTGGCAGCCGAAACTCCGGCCGCTGCTTGATCTTCCTTGCCATGGCAGCCCAAGTTCTCCTACCACCGTTGCTACTCCCTGTCGTGGCAGCCACTGACGCTGCCACTGCTGCCTCTTGCCGCCGCGACAATCTCGTGCCAAGCCACAGTTGCCACGCCTGCCGCGGTAACTGTTTTCATTGCCGCGACAAACTTTTTCTCTGCCGCGGCACGCTACAATATCAGCCGTCATTTTAAAGTTTTGGAAAGAAACAAGAATCAAAAGGGGAAACCCTATTTAGTTGTTTTTGGTTGTTCAAGAGAAAAAAAACACAAAAAATAGAAAGGAGAAAAAAGAGCGTCCACCTTTCCAAAAATTGAAAAGTGTGTCAAACTTTCGTCAAAACTAGTGAAAATCAGTGGAGTCCTTCTACGTATAGCCACAAGCTTGCACAAAAAAATCAGCAAGTTTGTCCCCACGGGTTTGAAAGATATAGCAGTTTAAAATTTGAACCCGAGTCGGTTTCAAGTCCGAGTACGATTCCGTTGCCAAGACACCTTTATTAAAACCGGCATAACTTTTGCATACGATATTCATTTTGGATGTTTTTTTACTTGTTGGAAAGCTAATGACGAGGGGCATCCTTTCCAGATAAGCCACTAGTCGCCCTCTAGGGCCCCCAAACTTGGCCATCTTCGGCCCCAAATTAGCGTCGTAACTTTTCAGTTTCTGTTTTTGTGTTTTCTTTTGCTTTTCCCTTCGGAATTTGGGGATCGTCTCAACTGCAAAGTTGTAGATATCATCGAAACCTTTCAAACTAGCATATATAAGCCATATAAAACTTTGCCTTTTCATCTTTTGAAGGTTGTTTACATTGCACATTATTCTGATTTTGTGCTCTACATCGTGTGAGCAATCCTGTGCCCCTACAAAAAAGGTTTGAGTACTTCCCTAGCGTCTCTCCTAGCACTTGGTGTGAGAATTTTCTTTACTTACATCAAGTCACATTGATCTTTGCGTGTGCGTTCATACACTTTTTTTGGTAGCCTTTGATTCGCTAGCTCTTTTTAGGCTAGGATCAGCAAAATTGACTAGTACTTTGAATAATTTTTCAACTTGCATTTACTGATTTGATTGTTGCTAATCCTTGCTACCATATTGAAACCTATCATAGATCCATCTCTACCATTACACAGGTACCAGTTGCTTGCAATCGCTTTGTCAATCTTCAGAGATTGTTGACACCGACACTAGTTGCCGGTCACCGCCTGTTTGCTTGGTAAGAACTTGGTATGAGCTTGAGTGTGAGTGACTTTGAGTCTCCAGATCCTAGTAGTTGACAGGAATATATATTTGTGATTTGTTTTCTTGTTTTCTACTAACCATGGCTAGTTTACGGGGTGATTACGAGCTAGATCCATATCTTCTTTGAGTCATTGAATGGGAGCGCAAGAAAGTTCACGAGGAAGATGCACATTTGAGACAAACTTCTTCACCGCGTGAGGTATATGATCGTGATAGTACATCCAGTAAAAACTAAAATCACTTTGCCATCATTTGCTGGTAAATTTGATCCTGATGCATACGTTGACTGGGAGATAGGTTTAGATAAAGAATTTGAGTATTATGAATAGTCTGATAGAAAAAAAAATTAGAGCTATCACTTTGGTGGAAGTATTTACGTAGACATGGGAGAGTTCCTCAAACTTAACATGCATTAAAGAAACTTTGAGAGATGAATTTGTTCCTAAATATTATGCTGATTATTTGCTAGCTAAATTGCAACGTTTAAACACAAGGTAGTAGAACTGTAAGGGAATACTATCATGAATTGAAAACTTATTTGTTGCGTTGTGGCTTAGAGGAACATGTTGAAGCTACAGAGAATAGATTCTTAAGTGAGCTTAATCAAGAAATTCAGGACCTTTTTGTTCACAAAGAATATAATTCTCTCTCTCATTTGTTTATACTTGCCTGTAAGATTGAAAGTCAGATTAAAGATAAATTGAGAATGCTTGATGTTAGAAAACATGATAACAAACATGTGTTTGTATCTTTTTCTGTGACTAACAATATGCAGGAAGTTGAGAACCATGCCGAAGAGGAGAATGAGCTGATTGAACCATCGATTCCATTGGTTGAGAACGAAGATGAGGAGATGAATGCACCTACATCATCTAAGGAGAGCCAAAAAGGTAAAGATTATGGTGCTATCATCACTCAAGGTGAGTATGCTTGTGAAGAACTACAATTGTCCACTGTTTATGCCATTTTAGAGCAAAAATTAGTGAAAAACAATTCTGATATGCACATATTTCATGAAGAGAATTCAGACTACATTGATTTTAGTGCACCATGTGATAAACTTATTGATTTACTTGTTGACTTGAGTGCACCATGTGAGAACATAATAGAATTGCCTGCTGTTTTGAGCGATTCATATAATGAGTCAATCGCACATAATAATCATGTAGAATTGGTTAAACATAAAGAAGTTTTGACTACAATTTCTCCTATTGACTCTTTATGTTACATTATGTTGGAGTCACCGATGAAATTATCACATGCTATGGAGAAAGTTTCTGAAATCGTATGTTTGAAATCCTTGTCTAGTGCGTACACCCTCGGATATAAGTTTAATTTGATTGAAGATTATGGTGTAGACAATCAATTTTATGTGTATCGAATATGCATAACTTGTGATCACATAGATGAATTAAAGCTTACTGTTTTCAACAACAATTCTTGTGTGCCGAATCTTGTTCATTATGAGAGAAAAATAAACTTTAGTGATCATCCAATGCCTATGTGTTTATCTCTTATTGCACTATCTAGTATTGACAATCTGCATAATAATGTTGAAGTATGGAAGAACTTTCAAATCTTTTCACCTTTGCTAGATGAATTTGCTAACGCTCAATTGAAATCTGATTATATGGATGAACTTTGTTTGATTTCAAAGGTTGTAGATTTGCCTATATGTGCTACCACTACAAGTTTACAACTTCAGATATTTGAATTGCATAAATGCTTCACTTACATTTGCAAAACTAGTTACAATAATTGTTGTGTGAGAAATTTTGTTTTGCTCGCTAACTAGTTACAAGGATTATGATATTGGAATCCATTACCATCCAGGCAAAGCTAATGTTGTGGCAGATGCCTTGAGCAGAAAAGTCTACTGCAATACCCTGTCGATCAAGGAAAATCAGCCAGCCCTTCATGAAGAATTCCAGAAGCTCAAGTTAGAGTTGGTTGAAGAAGGTTATCTAGCTGCCCTAGAAGTTCAACCCACTTTGCGGAATCAGATCAAGGAAGCTCAAGTTGAAGATGCCAATATTAAGGAAATCAAGAGCAACATGAAAAAGGGTAAAGCCCTGAGATTTTCAGAAGATGAGCAAGGCACCATTTGGTTTGACAAGCGAATTTGTATTCCAGATCAGAAAGAGCTTAAGCAGCTGATACTCAAGGAAGCTCATGAAACTTTGTATTCCATTCACCCTGGAAGCACAAAGATGTACCAAGACCTCAAAGAAATGTATTGGTGGCCTAGCATGAAGCGTGAGATTGCCGAGTATGTAGCTCGGTGTGATGTCATCCCGTGAGTAAAAGCCGAGCATCAAAGACTGCTGGACTCCTCGCAACCCTTGAGAGTGCCCGAATGGAAGTGGGAAGAAATTGGCATGGATTTTATTCTTGGTTTGCCAAGAACAAGGTCGATATGATTCTATCCGGGTAATTGTGGATCGCCTAACCAAAGTTGCTCACTTTCTCCCGATCAAGACTACTTACTCGTGATAGATCGCGAATTGTACATGGCAAAGGTAGTGTGCCAGCATGGAGTGCCGAAGAAGATCGTGTCAGATCGAGGATCCCAGTTCACCTCAAGATTTTGGCAGAAGTTGCACAGTGTTTTGGGTACTAATCTAAATTTCATCTGACTTATCATCCTCGAGACGGATGGTCGAGATGTAAAGAGTAAATCAAATCCTAGAAGATATGTTAAGGGCTTGTGCCTTAGCAAATCGCAGACGATTGGGATCAAATGCTACCTTATGCGAGTTTTCCTATAACAACGATTACAGTAAGCCTCCGGATGTCTCCATTTGAAGCTCTTTATGGAAGAAAATGCAGAACACCGTTGTATTGGAATGAAGTAGGCGAAAGACAAGTGTTTGGGCCAGATATTTTGGAAAAAGCCGAAGAGCAAGTTCGATCAATCAGAGAAAGGTCAAAACTCTGCACTGAGCGAAGAGTTATGCCGATAATAGTCCGAGATCTAGCTTTTGCACCTGGTGATCATGTGTACCTGAAGGTGTCGCCTCTTAAAGGGATGCGTCGTTTCAGAGTAAGTGGAAAGCTTGCACCAAGGTACATCGGACCTTTCCCAGTCCTAGCCCGAAGAGGAGAAGTCGCTTAACAGTTGGACCTTCCACCCGAGTATCGCCGATGTGCATAATGTCTTCCACGTGTCGCAGCTTGAAGAAGTGTTTGCGTGCCCAAGAGCAGATGCGGTGGAATCAATTGCCCGCAAGAAGACCTCACCTACAAGGAGCATCCCATCAAGATCTTGGAAGTAGCAGAACGAGTGACAAGAAGCAAGATCATCCGTTTCTGCAAGGTCCAGTGGAGCAACCACACCGAAGAAGAAGCCGCTTGGGAACGAGAAGAAGACCTGAAGGCTGAGTTTCCCCACCTATTCTCTAGCTGCACCAATCTCGGGTCGAGATTCCCTTTAAGAGGGGTAGGTTTGTAACGTCCCGTTTTTCGGAGTTTTTGAAAAAATTTTAATAGAGAACCATTTGTTTCTATTTGCCCAAAGCTTAATTTTGGAATTTCAGAATTCAATTGCATGTTTAATATGAATTAATCAAACTTCAATTAAATTAAAGTTGGTTTGATTGATTTTTCTGGAATTTAAAATCAAAATTAGTATTTTAAGAATTTTCTTGGATTTATTGGATTTTAGAAATTCATTTTCCTTTTTCCCGAAATTAAAAATTAATTTATTTGCAAAAGAAAAAGAAAATTTAAAGTTAAAAGTATTTTTATTAAGTCTAGAATAATTCAAGTAATTTATGTGAATTTTTCCAGAATTTTTGGAGTCTATTTGCTATTTTCTAAATTGCTTTTTGATTTGTTTGAATTTCTAAACTCAAAAATGCATTTAAAATCTCTTTTCTGTTTTTGGGCCGAAACTCTCCCGGCCCAATCCCTATTCCCCGCCTCCGGCCCATTCCATGCCCGCCCCCTCCATGCGGCCGCCTCCGGCGCCTCGCCCGTGCTTAGATCTTCATCAAGACGGCCCCGTCGACCGCGTCTCCCTTTTTCCCCACCGTCCGTCAAATCGGACGGCGCCTCTTTTCTTCCTCCCGCGCGCGTCTTCTCTCTCCCACGCCGCCGCCGGGCTCGCCGCGAATCCCGCATCTCCTCTCTCTCTGTCATGCCGCGAATCCCGCCGCTCTACCCACGCCGCGCCTCTGCCCGATCCCCTCACGCGCCTCCCCATCCCATCTCTCTCTCTCTCTCTCTCTCTCTCTCTCTCTCCGCCCATGCCTCTCTTGGGCGCCCGCGCTCCTCCGTGCTCCTCCTCCCCTTTAGCACGACGGCTCGCCTCCTCCTCCTCTCTCCATTTCCCGTCGCCTCTCCTCCTTGCCTCCGTTCACGGAGTTCGAGTTCCCGCCGTGCAGGCTCGAGCCCGCCGCCGCCATTAGCGCCACCTCGGTCTTCCTCTGGTGCCGCCGACCCCACCACCGCCTTCACTAGGTTGTCGCCGACCCGTCGCCTCCCTTCGCCGGACGCCCCTCCGTTCGCCACCTCTTTTCGCCACCGCATGGCCGCCGCCCTTCTCCTTCGCTGACGCCACCGCCGCCTTCCTCCTCCAAGGGTGCGCATTGCACTCCCATGATCCCCTCTACCTCCCGGTGTGCTCGCCCCGCCGCTGTGGTGCTCTCTCACGGCGAGCCCGAACCCGTCTTGTGCGCCGCTTCGGTGGCGTGGCACCGACGTGGCGCCCGCGTGGCGGCTGTGTCGGTCACAACCAGATCGGTCGTCTTGCCTACGTGGCAGCCACGTAGCGCTTGCGTGTGCGCTGACGTCAAAGTCGGAATTTCCAGTTGAAAATTAATTCCGAAAAATCCAAAAAATCCAATTCCATCATTTTATGTAATTTTGAAACTTCTTTTGGCTATAACTTTCACATCCGAACTCCGATTTGGGTGATCCAAATTTCTAAATTTATATAAATTCACCCTCTTTCATTTGGTACTGGTTTTGTAATTTTTGGAGTTCATTTGGTGCTGTTTTATTTATTTGTTGCTTTTCTCGCACGTGTAGATTCCGGCGTTTCGGAAGATTTCTTCGACCCGACGACCGAAGACCCTCTCCTCGTCAACGAAGGCAAGTCGTAGGCCTTTGACCATGTTGAACCCATTTTACAAATGTATATTGTATTAAAATATCATGCATGGCTAGTTCTATTAAAAATGGTTTTGGGAGTAGATAATTACCAAATTGCCATTATGCCTCCTTGATGAATTAAAAATGAAATGTCTCCTTGAATGACATATATCCTTGAACACCTTAGAATGGTTAATACTAGTTGGACATATTTGTATACCAACTTGGGGCGATATTGCTTAGACATGCTCTAGTTACATGATACTTTCGATCACTGTTCAATGATTAATGAAATTTGACTAATGGAACTATGGAGCAGTGGTGTGAGGCCACTTTTATTAAAGATGTTGTGCCATGGCGAGGATTGCCATTTGGTCGGGATTGAACAAAAATGATTTATGCTCGGGCTTGAGGTAGGAAGCTAGAGTGGGTGTGTGATGCACATTGGGTTGTGGTAGACTTATGCGAGCGACCAACTAAGGACTTAACTTTGCAAGTCATTGATGCAGGTCACCTCGTGCAACCATAAGTCCGGTATGGGACGGACACGCCAACTAATTAGGAAGTTTTGAGTCGGTTCTGTAGGGTTGATTATTGGCGCAAGAGGGGTCGTGATGGCGAAACCTTAGCGAGCGTAACCGAGGCAAAATGGAACTTTGTAAAGGCCTTGTGATAGTCACTTAGTCGCACACCCTCGGAAGTGTGTCAGACGGACATTACAAGTGATTTATCTCTTGTGGGTAAAGCTGTACAACCTCTGCAGAGTGTCAAAATCTATTCGAATAGCCGTGTCCACGATTACGGACATGCACAGTGATTTCGCGCAAGGGTAGTATTTTCAAAAATGTGGTTTGGTTCGATGGAAGCGTTTGGTTGGAATGGTTGGGAAGTGAACGGGATGTTCACTGTTTGATTCAAAAGAACTTGGTTATCTATGTATTATTCTTTTAAAATCCTGCTTTGCAATCTAATTATTGTATTTACTGTTAAACTTGCTTTCTGCAAATTAACCATAAAGCCATCCTTGTTTAAGCCTGTCATGAATACTATGTGCATACATTTCTACGACTTCTTGAGTACTTTATGTACTCACGGCTTCATGCCCTTTGTTGATCGGCCCAATTTGCAGAAGAACCAGAAATGTTGAGTACTTTGAAGAAGGCTACTTCGAAGACTTTGCGAACTAGGTCACGTCCACCACTCGATTGCCTGTGGGCATGTCGATTGGTCTCCACGTATTTTGAGATTTCATTGCGGATACTCTGTTGTTGTTAAGCCCGTGTGGCGACTTTTGTAGAACCTTGACCATAAGGTCTTTCTTTGTCTTAATTAATATTACTTTATGCGCTTCATTAGTTCGTCGTTGAATGGTTATGAATGCATCATTATTTGCAACCGTGCAAGCTAGCTCACGATCATGGGACTAGCTTGGTATGCACTGAGGGTCTCGGGGTTGTGTGACACCGGGCGCCGACAAGAGATAGTATCGAGCCATATCGATCGTAGGACGTAACCTTTAGCTAGATTGGTCGTCTTAGTCAAGAATTCAAAATATATTTTCTAAATCAAACCAAGCAATTAACTTGACTAGATATTCTTCTCTCATCTTATTACATTCTTTCTAGCCTTGTTCTATTCTTATCTTATCATCTTACCCTCTTATATCGTTCTTGAGTTCTTTCATCTTATCTTTTCGGAACTTGGTTTTCAAATTCAAATTTGACTCTCTCTCTGGATTATCCCTAGGATCGAGCCCTTCAAGATCAAGCAATGGAAGTTCGGAAGTTCAAGATCATGATCTGCTTCAAGTTGCCCCTCGTAAAGATTAGATTGGTAGTTGCCTCCTAGTTTTAGTATCGTTTAGTCTGCGTAATAGTGCTTTTGTGCTTAAGTGTCCCTTTTGGTTTGCTTCTTGATAGCTTTAGGCTATCCGTTCGTTAGGTAAAACCAATTTTGTCGCATTAGGTTGATCCATCTATCTCCCTTGTTCCTCGCTCATCTCCGTGCTTTCCTCGCATCTAAATTGCTTTCCTCTTCTCGTCTATTAAACCGGTGAGGCTTTGTCGCAGATGGTTCGGACATAACTCCATAAGCGAGGATGAGACTCAAGCGCCCGGTGCCCCGTCTTCCCAGCCGCGATGCAGATCCGGGTTTGAGTCGGTTCATGGCGGCCAGACGCGGTGATGAGTTCTTTGATGCGAGAACATGACTCGGATGATGAATCGCCAGAACGGACCATTCTTGCCTTCTCGCAATGATGAATCGAGCGATCAAGCGGTGCCACGCCCACGCCGCTGCTCCACCCGATTTTCCTCGGTCCAGTTGGCGAGTTTTGAGGACCCATCCGCCCACTTTCTCTAGCTCCTCGGAGCCATTGGGTATGAATGGTAGTTGCGTTCCATGGAAAGAAGCTCGCTATCACCCGTTGTGATGATCGCGAGAAGGTTACATATGCCACCCACCGGCTTGAAGGTACCATTGCGAGAATGGTGGGAGAACTATTGTGCGCCCATGGAAACCATGAGAGTATCACTTGGGCCGAGTTTTGAGAGCTTTCCGCCACTCCCATATCCACGATGGAAAGGTGGAAATGAAGAAGAATGAGTTAGTGAGTGCGGCAAGGCAACACGTCGGTGAGTGAATACCTTAACAGATTCACTCGGCTATCCGTTATGCCCCGGAGGGCGTTGCCACAGATGATGCCCGCTTGAGCGCTTCAAGAGAGGACTCAACCCGGTTTGAAGGTGCAAGTCATTGGGAATGACTATTGATTTCCAAAGACTTGGTGAACAAGGCCATGCTCATCGAGGAATCCGCCGTGAACTTGAAGAATCCGCAAGAGAAAGATGATGCGACCACGGTGCCCATCGGTCTCACTCCCAGAGTCGAGAATGAATGTGCCGCCTCCCGCCGTGTTGCTCCACTGTCACATTGAGCCCTCAGTGCGGCACCTCGCCCGGCGATTCCGGTGACCGCGGCTTCAGCGGCTCCGGCAACGGCGACCAAGGAATGTCAACCCGCGCGGGATCATCGCTTTAAGTGCCATCGGTGGGGCACTTCGGCGTGATTGCCGCAGAGGCAAGGCCCCTCTCTGCTCGTTTCAACATGGGAGCTACTCAGGCGGGACCCCGCTCCGAGTCGCACGTGGAGCCCTCGGACTCCATACGCACCGTCAAGTCTCCTCGGCCTTTTGGAAGAGGTCGTGTGAACCACACCCTTTGTGGAGGAAGCCGAGACGACCGGACGTCGTCTTGGGTAAGTTCCTTGTCAATTCAAAGACTGCCTTTGTTTTGTTTGATTACGAGCTTCGCATTCGTTTGTTTCTCGGAGTTTCTTTGAAAGGCACCAATTGGAAGTTTTGCCTCTTAAAAGTGTTTTGTTGGTTCAATCTCCGGTCGAATTGAGTACGAACCAAGGTTGCCCTAAGGTTAAAGTGACCATAGAAGGGTAGAATTCCTTGCTAATCTCATCATCATAGACACCAAGTCTCTTGATGTGATTTTGGGAATGGATTGGCTTGCCAATCACCAAGCCCTCTTGGATTGTGGTGGTAGAAGCATCACTTTGGTCATCCGGATGGAACCAAGGTAAAGTTTGAAGCCTCCCGAGAAGCTATTTGGATCTTTGTCTGCAGTGCAGTGTTGTGTCCTTGGAAGAAGTGCCGATGGTCGAGAGTTTTGGATGTCTTTCACGATGACCTACGGAATGCCACGGCATCGAGACTTGAGTTTGTCATCAATCTTGTTCGAGGCTGCTCCTATTTTCAAGAGGCCCTCTGATTGCTGTCAATGATTTGGTTGAACTAAAGAAGCAAATTGAAGAAATGCAAGAGAAAGGTTTTGTCAGACCAAGTTCTTCACCTTGGGAGCCTCGGTGATCTTTGTTGCAAGAAGGATGGTACCCAGCGGATGTGTGTGGATTACCGAGCCCTCAATGAGGTCACCATCAAGAACAAGTACCCTCTGCCCGGGATCGATGATTTGTTTGACCGGTTGAAAGGAGCCGAGTGTTTTCCAAGATAGACTTGAGGTCGAGGATACCACCAGTTGAAGATTCGTCCGAAGATATTCCCAAGGCGACTTTCTCAACCCGGTATGGGTGTATGAGTTCACGGTCATGTCTTTTGGATTGACCAATGCCCACTTACTTTATGAACTTGATGAATAAAGTATTCATGGAGTATTTGGATAAGTTCGTCATTGTCTTCATTGACGATATTTTGGTGTATTCAAGAGTGAAGAAGAGCATGAAGAGCACCTCCGTTTGGTCTGAATAAGCTTAGAGATCATCAACTCTATGCTAAATTCAGCAAGTGTGAGTTTTGGATGAAAGAAGTTACTTTCTTGGGACATGTCATGTCTGCGGAAGGAGTATCTGTTAACCCTAGCAAGGTTAAGGATGTGCTTAATTGGGAGTCACCCAAGTCGATTGCCTCAGTCGGAAGTTTTCTTGGAATGGCGGGGATACTATCGCCGATTCATAGAAGGATTCTCCAAGATAGCAAGACCCTCACTCATTTGTTGAAGAAAGAAAAGAAATTTGCTTGGACAGCAGTTGTGAGCAAAGTTTTCAAGAGTTGAAGAAGCGTTTGACCACACTCGGTGTTGATTTTGCGGATGTCAGGAAGGATTTTGAGATTTTCGTGATGCATCCCGGCAAGGACTTGGTTGTGTCCTGATGCAAGAAAGGAAGGTAGTAGCTTATGCTTCCCGTCAATTGAGGCCTCATGAAGTGAATTACCCCACTCATGACTTGGAGTTAGCTGCCGTAGTGCATGCTCTAAAGATATGGCGTCATTACCTTATTGGTAATCGCTGTGAAGTCTACACGGACCATAAGAGCTTGAAGTACATTTTCACCCAAGCTGATCTCAATATGAGGCAAAGAAGATGGTTGGAGTTAATCAAGGATTATGATATTGGAATCCATTACCATCCAGGCAAAGCTAATGTTGTGGCAGATGCCTTGAGCAGAAAAGTCTACTGCAATACCCTGTCGATCAAGGAAAATCACCTGACCCTTCATGAAGAATTCGAAGCTCAAGTTAGAGTTGGTTGAAGAAGGTTATCTAGCTGCCCTAGAAGTTCAACCCACTTTGCGAAATCAGATCAAGGAAGCTCAAGTTGAAGATGCCAATATTAAGGAAATCAAGAGCAACATGAAAAAGGGTAAAGCCCTGAGATTTTCAAAAGATGAGCAAGGCACCATTTGGTTTGACAAGCGAATTTGTATTCCAGATCAGAAAGAGCTTAAGCAGCTGATACTCAAGGAAGCTCATGAAACTTTGTATTCCATTCACCCTGGAAGCACAAAGATGTACCAAGACCTCAAAGAAATGTATTGGTGGCCTAGCATGAAGCGTGAGATTGCCGAGTATGTAGCTCAGTGTGATGTCTGTCAGCGAGTAAAAGCCGAGCATCAAAGACCTGCTGGACTCCTGCAACCCTTGAGAGTGCCCGAATGGAAGTGGGAAGAAATTGGCATGGATTTTATTACTGGTTTGCCAAGAACAAGGTCAGGATATGATTCTATCTGGGTAATTGTGGATCGTCTAACCAAAGTTGCTCACTTTCTCCCAGTCAAGACTACTTACTCTGGTGATAGATGGCGTAATTGTACATGGCAAAGGTAGTGTGCGGCATGGAGTTAGAAGAAGATCGTGTCGGATCGAGGATCCCGATTCACCTCAAGATTTTGGCGAAGTTGCCTGATGTTTTGGGTACTAATCTAAATTTGATCTGACTTATCATCCTCAGACGGATGGTCGAGACGAAAGAGTAAATCAAATCCTAGAAGATATGTTAAGGGCTTGTGCCTTAGCAAATCGCACCGATTGGGATCAAATGCTACCTTATGCGAGTTTTCCTATAACAACGATTACCAGTCAAGCCTCGGATGTCTCCATTTGAAGCTCTTTATGGAAGAAAATGCAGAACACCGTTGTATTGGAATGAAGTAGGCGAAAGACAAGTGTTTGGGCCAGATATTTTGGAAAAAGCCGAAGAGCAAGTTCGATCAATCAGAGAAAGGCTGAAAACAGCTCAGACGAGCGAAGAGTTATGCCGATAAGCAGTCGAGATCTAGCTTTGCACTGGTGATCATGTGTACTGAAGGTGTCGCCTCTTAAAGGGATCGTCGTTTGAGTAAGTGGAAAGCTTGCACCAAGGTACATCGGACCTTTCCCAGTCCTAGCCCGAAGAGGAGAAGTCGCTTACCAGTTGGACCTTCCACCCGAGCTGTCAGATGTGCATAATGTCTTCCACGTGTCGCAGTTGAAGAAGTGTTTGCGTGTGCAAGAGCGGATGCGGTGGAATCAATTGCCCGCAAGAAGACCTCACCTACAAGGAGCATCCCATCAAGATCTTGGAAGTAGCGAGCAGTGACAAGAAGCAAGATCATCCGTTTACGCAAGGTCGATGGAGCAACCACAGAAGAAGAAGCCGCAGGAGCGAGAAGAAGACACGAAGGTGAGTTTCCCACCTATTCTCTAGCTCGACTGAATCTCGGGTGAGATTCCCTTTAAGAGGGGTAGGTTTGTAACGTCCCGTTTTTCGGAGTTTTTGAAAAATTTTTAATAGAGAACCATTTGTTTCTATTTGCCCAAAGCTTAATTTTGGAATTTCAGAATTCAATTGCATGTTTAATATGAATTAATCAAACTTCAATTAAATTAAAGTTGGTTTGATTGATTTTTCTGGAATTTAAAATCAAAATTAGTATTTTAAGAATTTTCTTGGATTTATTGGATTTTAGAAATTCATTTTCCTTTTTCCCGAAATTAAAAATTAATTTATTTGCAAAAGAAAAAGAAAATTTAAAGTTAAAAGTATTTTTATTAAGTCTAGAATAATTCAAGTAATTTATGTGAATTTTTCGAATTTTTGGAGTCTATTTGCTATTTTCTAAATTGCTTTTGATTTGTTTGAATTTCTAAACTCAAAATGCATTTAAAATCTCTTTTCTGTTTTTGGGCGAAACTCTCCGCCCAATCCTATTCCCGCCTCGGCCCATTCCATGACCCGCCTCCCTCCGCGGCCCGCTCATGTAGCCTCGCCGGCCTTGCCCGATCTTCATCAAGCGGCTCTCCGATCGGTAGCGTCTCCTTTCCCCCCCGTCCGTCGAATCGGACGGCGCCTGCGCTTTTCTTCCTCCGCGCGCGTCTTCTCTCTCCACGCCGCCGCCCGGGCTCGCCTGCATGAATCGCATCTCTCTCTCTCTGTCATGCCATGCGAATCCCGCCGCTCTACCCACGTCGCGCGCCTCTGCCCGGCCCCTCACCGCGCCTCCCCATCCCTCTCTCTCTCTCTCTCTCTCTCTCTCCGCCCATGCCTCTCTTGGCGCGCGCTCCTCCGTGCTCCTCCTCCCTTAAAAGCACGATCGGCTCGCCTCCTCCTCCTCTCTCCATTTCCCGGTCGCCCTCTCTCCCTTGCCTCCGTTCGGTAGGAGTTCGAGTTCCCGCCGGTGCCGAGCTCGCCCGCCGCCATTAGCGCCACCTCCGGTCTTCCTCTGGTGCCGCTGACCCCACCACCGCCTTCACTAGGTTGTCGCAGGCCGTCGCCGCCCCATCGCCGGACGCCCCTCGTTCGCCACCCCTCTTCGGCCACGCGCATCCGCCTTCTCCTTCGCCGCGGCCACCTTTGCCGCCTTCCTCCTCCAAGGGTGCGCATTGCACTCCCATGATCCCTCTACCTCGGTGTGCTCGCCTCCGGCCAGTGTCTCTCTCCGCCGGCGAGCCTTCGGCCCGTCTTGTATGCTTCGGTGGCGTAGACCGAAGCGTGGCGCCGCGTGGCGCCAGTCGTGGCCGCGTCGATCGTCTTGCCTACGTGGCAGCCACGTAGCGCTTGCGTGTCTTGGCGACGTCAAAGTCGGAATTTCGGTTGAAAATTAATTCGAAAAATCCAAAAATCAATTCCATCATTTTATGTAATTTTGAAACTTCTTTTGGCTATAACTTTCACATCAGAACTCCGATTTGGGTGATCCAAATTTCTAAATTTATATAAATTCACCCTCTTTCATTTGGTACTGGTTTTGTAATTTTTGGAGTTCATTTGGTGCTGTTTTATTTATTTGTTGCTTTTCTCATGCGTGTAGATTAGGCGTTTGGAAGATTTCTTCGACCGACGAGAAGACCCTCTCCTCGTCAACGAAGGCAAGTCGTAGGCCTTTGACCATGTTGAACCCATTTTACAAATGTATATTGTATTAAAATATCATGCATGGCTAGTTCTATTAAAAATGATTTTGGGAGTAGATAATTACCAAATTGCCATTATGCCTCCTTGATGAATTAAAAATGAAATGTCTCCTTGAATGACATATATCCTTGAACACCTTAGAATGGTTAATACTAGTTGGACATATTTGTATACCAACTTGGGAGCGATATTGCTTAGACATGCTCTAGTTACCCGATACTTTCGATCAATTGTTCAATGATTAATGAAATTTGACTAATGGAACTATGGAGCAGTGGTGTGAGGCCACTTTTATTAAAGATGTTGTGCCATGGCGAGGATTGCCATTTGGTGGGATTGAACAAAAATGATTTATGCTCGGGCTTGAGGTAGGAAGCTAGAGTGGGTGTGTGATGCACATTGGGTTGTGGTAGACTTGTGCGAGCGACCAACTAAGGACTTAACTTTGCAAGTCATTGATCAGGTCACCTCGTGCAACCATAAGTCGGTATGGGACGGACCGCCAACTAATTAGGGAAGTTTTGAGTCGGTTCTGTTAGGGTTGATTATTGGCGCAGAGAGGCCGTGATGGCGAAACCTTAGCGAGCGTAAGCGAGGCAAAATGGAACTTTGTAAAGGCCTTGTGATAGTCACTTAGTCGCACACCTCGGAGTGTGTCGACGGACATTACAAGTGATTTATCTCTTGTGGGTAAAGTCGTACAACCTCTGCAGAGTGTCAAAATCTATTCGAATAGCCGTGTCCCGATTTACGGACATGCACAGTGATTTCGCGCAAGGGTAGTATTTTCAAAAATGTGGTTTGGTTCGATGGAAGCGTTTGGTTGGAATGGTTGGGAAGTGAGCAGGATGTTCCTTTGTTTGATTCAAAAGAACTTGGTTATCTATGTATTATTCTTTTAAAATCACGCTTTGCAATCTAATTATTGTATTTCTTGTTAAACTTGCTTTCTGCAAATTAACTATAAAGCCATCCTTGTTTAAGCCTGTCATGAATACTATGTGCATACATTTCTCTACGACTTGCTGAGTACTTTATGTACTCACGGCTTCATGCCCTTTGTTGATCAGCCCCAGCAGAAGAACCAGGAAATGTTGAGTACTTTGAAGAAGGCTACTTCGAAGACTTTGCGAACTAGGTCACGTCCACCACTCGATTGCCTGTGGGCATGTCGATTGGTCTCCACGTATTTTGAGATTTCCGCTGCCAGATACTCTGTTGTTGTTAAGCCCTGTGTGGCGACTTTTGTAAGAACCTTGACCATAAGGTCTTTCTTTGTCTTAATTAATATTACTTTGTCTGCTTCATTAGTTCGTCGTTGAATGGTTATGAATGCATCATTGTTGCAACTGTGCAAGCTAGCTACTGATCATGGGACTAGCTTGGTATGCACAGAGGGTCTCGGGGTTGTGTGACACCCGGGGCGCCGACAATGAGGATATGACCCCTATGGATATAATCATAGTTGATATGCTTGTTATTCCAATTACAAGAGCCCGTACGCTTCACTTAAATTATCAGGTGGGCTCGTTTTTAGGCGTGTATTTATATTATATGAACTATATGATGCTACCTAATGATGAAAATGTATATTTGTGCAGCATCACATCACTTTTTGTCCAAGCTAAGCAAGAGTTCGAGCTGGACACGCTTTGAAATCCAATTCGACTTCCGGAGACAATATTGACTTCAAACGTGCATAACTTTCACATACGGAGTCCGTTTGAGCTTCACAAGGACTTGATGAAAAGATTATCTCGTCCGCTTTCCAACGGATCCAGCCTCACCTTCAAATTCCTTCTATGGGCTGCACAATCACCAAAAAAAGTACTACATCACTTGCTTGGGCCAAATTAGGCCTTATAGTGCTTGGGTCCAAGGGAAGGCGCCATCTTAGGTGGCTCGTACTGTTTATGAGGCACTATTTCATATATAAACAGTGATATAAATAGTATCACCCCCTATTTTGTTAGCTATGTGTGGTTTTCCCTTCCCTATAAAAGGAGGTCGCACCCCTCTAGTTTTCTTGGATTTTGTTTAGTTAAAAGTTAGTTTCGTTGCAACTTCGTGTATTGGCTTGAGTTGATTAAACCAACCATAATACTACTTCAAAATCCCAACTTTATCAAATATTTCAACCCTATTTGCAATTTCAGATTGCTTATTATTTTGTTCTTGCGTGTTCTTCGATTGCATGCAGGAATAGACCTTCGTGGTCAGGCGATTGTGCTTCTAGCAAGGTCGATAACGGTCTCGGAGTTGGTTCAGCGATTGCTGAGTATATTAGTCGTGCGTGATTGGTAGCCGAATCATGAGAGTCGTCTTCACCCAAATCGAATTATCCTTCTCACCGAAAGATCGGGACACCTATTGTCGCATCACAGCTACTGTAAAAGATCGGTCTAAATCAATAGGCTCATCGATCCTACTTGAGATTGCGAAATTAAAATAAGTTAGGAGCGTACTATTTTGTTCTTCGATCCGTTCGGATCTACTTCAAATACAAGCGAAAAACAACTTGAAAGGGTGTTGACAAGAGAAGTTACATATCCGTTAGGATCTATCGTGCACTCTCCACAATCCCTCAAGCTCAACCCAAATCCATCAAACAAACAACCTAGGGTTTTCATGTATTCAATCAATCTATTACAAGGAAACTCGACGAGGGGGTTAGAAATAGAGAGAGAAAACCAATCCAAACGATGACATTACCTCAACCGAAGCATCCGTCGCCGGGGAAGGGGATAGCATCGCCGCCTAGGATTCCTTAGCAGTCAGCAGAAGGGGGGAAGTGTGGCGCGGTCGGTGCGTGCAACGGGGCCAACTGGACCATATGCCTTGGGCCAAGGGGCAGAACTGTCATTTCATGTGGGAAAAAATACAAAAAGGAATTAGAAATTACGATAAAAGTGGAGAATAGCAAATAAAACAATCCAAATATTAAAAACAGTACAAATAATCAACTGAACCGAAAATAATACCAAAAGGATCTATTTTCCCAAAGAAAAATCCACCAACCCCGGGGAGGAAAATTAATAAAGCAGGAGAGCAAGCTCACACGGCCAGGCAGCCGGTGGCAGGTGGTCCCCGCCGCGCGCGTCCCCAGCGGCCAGCGGTTAGCCAGTCCACTTCCCGTGAGGTAGCACTCAGCTGGTCGCTCCACCACACCGACACGAAACGGCGAAAGTCTTCCCTTCCCTTTTACTGACTTGCGAGGAGGAGCACCTGCTGCTATTGAGAGCCCCAAGCCCTCAACCAACTCCCACTCCCACTCCCACTCCCAGCTGACCCCACCCCACCCCAGAGCAAGAGCAAGAGCAAGAGCAATGGCGTCCATCATCGTGCAGGTGGCTGTCATCCTCCTCGACATCCTCGCCTTCGGCCTCGCCGTCGCCGCCGAGCAGCGCCGCAGCAAGGCAAGGCGCCCAGCAACCCCCAGAAATCTCGTTTCATAATTGTTCCTCCTGTTGCTTTTCTTGCCCTGCTAACGCGAATGCTGCTGCTGCAGGCGACGGTGAAGCCGGACCTGGCCAAAGAGTACGACTACTGCTTCTACGACTCCGACGTCGCCACCGGCTACGGCGTCGGTGCGCTTCTCCTCCTCGCCGCCGCGCAGGTCGTCGTCATGCTCGCCAGCCGCTGCTTCTGCTGCGGCCGCGGCCTCAAGCCTGGGGGCTCGCGCGCCTGCGCCCTCATCCTCTTCCTCTTCTCATGGTAGCTAACTACTACTAATCAACTGTTTGTACCCCTTAATTTACCACTTGCTGCTCTACTCGAGATCTCGGGCTGTTTTTGCCCCCTCCCCCCCTTCCCCCTGTCATTTCGTTCTCTCCTTGATCTGGGTCGGCGGTAGTGTAATTGTTGCAGCAATTTGAACGGGATCTGTATTTCCTTTGTGGTTTGAACCGATGGTTCGCAGCTTCAGTTTAGATCCGTTTGCTACTGGGCGATGTGGGACTGGATCTTGTGGTTTGAATTCATCTTCTGCAACAGAGGCCACTTCTGAGATTTTTTTTATATGTTGGATGGCTACTAATTTAGAGCTAAGAACCACTCTATTAAAATGGTTTTGTCCACTTCCTAGCTAATTTACTAGGCCTAGCCTTGATGCTGTTCAATCTTGCCAAGATTGGCCCTTTGAAAACAGTTGGGGTTCTATGTCTATGTGGTGAATTGAGTAGTCGTTCGCACTGTTGTTAGGTGAAGTATCTCTTAGATCTGTTAGGCGAGGTATCTCTTTGTTGCTTACCAAAAGAAAATTTAGCACATAACTGCTACTTCATTATACTGATTGGGGGTGAGCGGTGGGATTAAATTGGCGCATACTCAAAGTGGCAATTACCTGCCCTACCAGAAGGAAATTAGTCGCGGTTTTTTACAGTTCCCACAATAGTGTTGTATCCTGTCGTGGCTTTGCTTTACAACAGTTGCATTGTCAGCTTAAGGCTCAACAGTCAAAACTCAAAACTGATATGTGTTCTTCACTTTTATCATTGCCGTATTTTGGCATTTCAGTACCCTCATAGAATCTCTGCATACAATCAAGCACTTTTCTGGGATTTGAAGCTATGTCCTGCTCAAAAATCTAATTCATTCTAGGTTGGAATAGTTGACTTTAATACATGTGGTAGATCTCCTGGGTATCTATATTATAGATGCCCAACTGCTAATGTACTTGTACCGCAAAGCAAAATGCTTAAGATGGGCTACTTTATAGAATTTAATGTTTGACGGAGTATTTCTGTAGCAGTTGAGCTAGATAACTTAAGAATTATTTTGTAATATTATGGAGATGTTTATAGTATATTTTCTGTCCTGTCCTCTTATTTTGTGGGGTGTAGCTATGCTAATCAGTAGCCCATTGACTTAACAATAAAATAAGGACACCATGTGACGTACCTTGGTACAGCTCAACATACTAAGCTTTTGTGACCGGAGGGGGGAGTACTTAATAGTAGCCGACAGCTTATGATTATTTGTTTACACATTAATTGACTTCTGTTAAGTTTTTCAATGAACTGTTGAACTCTTCAGTTCTTTGATAGTGTGTGACTCAATTGTTTATCTGATCTTCCTTGAAACCAAGCATTGGGATCTTCTAAGCTGTTCTCAAGTCAACGTCAATTAATAGCTTTGCTTTTCTTAGAGTCCTTGGCTAGGCAAGCCTTCAACTAATTTAGACCTGCCATAGTCTCGCCAGTTAAATTTCATTGAAACCAATTTTACTCATCTGACTGTTTCTGAGTGTGTCCCTCACTACTTGTATTGTAACCTGAACCGGATGATCTGTCAGTTTCTAGCTGTTCTGACATCAACAAATGTTTTTCAGTACCTACAGATTAGAGATATTGAGGTACGCATACGTCAAACAGTTTTTGTTGCTAATTCTTTTTTGCTGGTGCATTAAAAATTTACAAACACTTGTTTTGAATATTCTAACCATTCGTTCAGCATATGTCTGTTGATGTTTGGTTGAATAAGCCATACCAGGGCAGATTGTTTAATCTGCTTCTCTTTTCTCTGTGCCTTTGAAGTTAATTGTTACTGTCAGAACTTGTAGTGCAGAAAAAAAAACAATTGCATCAACAAAGTCATATCAGTTGCAATTCCCATAGAAATTTTAACCAGCAAGATGTTTGCTTCCCATTCGCAGGTTGACCTTCCTCATTGCAGAGGCATGCTTGCTGGCAGGATCAGTCCGTAACGCGTACCACACCCGGTACAGGGGGATCTTCAACGGTGACCCGCTCTCTTGCGAGACGGTGCGCAAGGGTGTCTTCGCTGCTGGTGCAGCCTTCACCTTCTTCACGGCCATCCTCAGCGAGTTCTACTACATTAGCTACTCCAAGTCCCGCGATGCTGGTGATGGTGCTCCCTACGGCGGCTCCAGCATTGGCATGGGCCCTTACAATTAAGGAGCTTGCTGAATGCTGATGCAGTGGTTCAGTACGTTTCAGGGTGGATCATGTAGTCGTGGGGTTCAGTGTTCTTGTTAACATTACCTTGGTTACGGTGTAATTGGTGATTGGGTTTACTATTTCATTAGGTTCATGTATGAGATTACTCGGTTGGGCTGTACACTATTTGGATTATTGGATTGGTTCTGGACATGGAATACACGTATCCTAGTATGATGTGCTGATATAAATAGACTATGCTAAGACTTCTGGAAACGGCAAACCATGAATTCTGCTTCAAACTGCTCTTCGTGTCTGTCCAACTTCTCCAAGAAGGCCCCTTTCGATCTCAGTCTCGATCTTGTTGCCTCCATCTTTATTTATCATCCACGCCAGATCTTTCCTCCAACTGATGACAATTCCATATCAACAAAGCCTTTCTATTCCAGTATTTCCAAAATCGGATTTCCTGTCTTGGTGGTTATTC
Organism: Hsuehochloa calcarea; assembly: GCA_036346395.1. Classification (NCBI taxonomy): domain Eukaryota; kingdom Viridiplantae; phylum Streptophyta; class Magnoliopsida; order Poales; family Poaceae; genus Hsuehochloa; species Hsuehochloa calcarea. The sequence continues at coordinate 154,233 of JAYEVG010000105.1, forward strand.
TGATCCATCCCCGTTAACTTGGTCTTCCTGACTTTCTCCAATTTTCTGTTGACGTAGCTGACTATTCTTTCTGCTAAAATTAGGCGGCGACAATTAGTACTGATACCTAAAAAAAACTCCCGAAAGTGTTTTTAAATATAAATCTCTTGTGGTACTATACCAAATATGTAAGTTTATTCAAGTGCATAGAGCGGTAGAGGGGTTATATTATATGAAAAAGACATGCGTCTACTACTGAGTTGGCCTCACAGCACAACGTAGAAATAGGGATGTGTTGTTTTTCTTAGGACAAACTAGCAGAAAGAAGTAATTCAAACCGACGGCGGAGTTGAAAGCCGAGAGTGCCTACCTCCTCGGAGCCGAGAGTGCCCGCCCTTCTTGAGAACTGCTATTTAATCGTCTGTTGAGTTATCAGGTAAAACATCACGTATATATATGAATCAGAGTGTATTTACGTTTGTGAACGCTAAATCGGTCGCATTGCTCGATTAGTCGGCTGCTTCCATATAATTGCCCGTATAATCCGTTTAATAGACCAAATTCAGCCATTTAGTCAAGTTAGAATTCAGCCCGTTACAACAAGCCTAATAACAGCTCAGTTAGAATCCTAATATACTTAAGCACAAAATACTTTATTCAGAGCAATTGATTCATATATAACCATCACAAAATCAGACTGTTAACAATGATTCAGAGTAACTGATTCTCTCGTGGTTGTGGGTCATTTTGTGTACTTAAATTTAAAACTTAGTTCTTTTGGTTGTCGCCTCGTCCTCGTCCGTGTGTTAAGTTAGTTTAATCTATATGATAATGTGTGCTTTTAATCTATTGCTTAAACTCGTTGCAAGTCGTACCTTGGTGCAGAGCTATAATAGTCTACCGATCAATCTTGTTATCTTTTGAGTTAGTAATGAAGTTAATTATCATATACAATTGGAGGATGGTACAAGTCTTTTCGATAGTATTGATAATATATTGTGTTCAAATATCTTTTAAACTAGCTTTATCATCAAATATGTAAGAACATCAAATTGTCCACATAATTTCGATTATTCATCCTTATTCCGATTAATCGCCTGATGGGACTGTATTATGCTGTCTGTCGCTGCCAACTCACCCAAAAGCCAATGGCCACCGCCGCTCTCACTAGAAACCTAAAGTCATTCTAGATCAAACAATAGTACAGGCCGGACCAACGAGTGATTCGTAGTTGGCCTTCATAGGCACCATGATCCATGGGCCATGGCGACAGCACAACGCCGCGACGGCCGTGACCGTAAGCGATGGCGGTCATGGAGAGGGGTAGGGAGCGCGTAGTAGCGGCACACAGTGGTGGCCCGCCCGGCAATGGCGAACCGCCGAGCCCAAGCCGACGAGAAGGCAGTGGGCTGCAGCGTTACTACAAACTACACAGGGGCACATGTGAATTCACTATTTCACTGAATTGATTCTCAATTCCCAAACCGATGAACCTAGTAACCAAATCAACATTTTTATTTTGTATTAATTGTGACCGGTGAACCTTGTCTTTTTGTTTTTGTGAATTGTAGATCATAGAGCCTTGAAAAATGAAAAAGAAGTATGTAGGTTTGAAATTTCTCCAAAATAAGAAGTATGTATTTTTTTTATAATTATTTTGTAATTTCTCTAAATTATTTTAGATGTTGTCTCTAGTGCGAATAATTTGTACATTGATTCTTGCTACTATGGACATATATGTTTTACATTGAGAAAATATTTTTATAACTTCGAACGCCCATTCTGAAAATGATGGGTTCACCACTGCAGGTGACAGGCCTGGGACATGCCTAGGGGTGTGTTGCTTGGTTGGAAACATGCGCTTGATAAAGTAAGCTATGATTACATTTCTGTAATAACATTTTTAAATTTGAGTAATAACTTTAAAAATAGAAAAACTACCTATGTCGTCACATCCAATTCTTACAGAATAGGTAGACACCGCTCGATCAAACCCCCTTGCACGAATCGCAGGGCACATTCCCTTCCACCTCTCTCCCCCATTACGCTTTCTCTCTCCCCGCAACTACCCACCTACTCCTCTCTCTCTCTCCCCTCCGCCAGTAGATCGCTGCCAAGCGCATTGCGATCCCCTACTTCGGTGGCCGGGATCTCATCAGTCCTTCGCCTCCCGGCCAACAAGGCCATCTGCACGAGTTTTTGCTTTATATGGTACTAATTGTACTTTTGGATTTCTTCCGACATTAATGCTAAAAATAGCATTCTTTATCATGCCCTAAGGAGCTGGACTCCCCAGCGTACGTCACGTGTGAAATCTGAACCCTGGTGCACGGAAGTGGCGAGTGAAATAAAAAAAAATCGATTAAAAAATATTTATAATACTATTTGGCACTATTTAACACTATTTAACATAATTCGAAGCATTTTTGAAATATTAAAAAAAAATATTTTTTTGGGTTTTTTATTCTTGTTTTTTACCTCGTACTTGCAGCTTCAAATGTATTATCACGTGTACCAGAAAAAAATCACAAAAATTTTCATATGAAATCACGGCGCAGCACAACACACGCTGCTTCAAACATGGATGTCAATCGTCGACATCGCAACCCTCGGTGGCTCAATGAGTCGATGAATGGTGCGAGTGAAATACTATTTAACGACGCGACAGTGGGCAGTAGTACACCGTCACCGATCATAGTAGCGGACAGTAGTACACCGTTACCGATCGAGTCGCAAGGGGGGCGACTAGCCAACTGACTAGTTGCGACTAGCCATGACTAGTCGCCAGACTAGGAAGTATATAAATAGGGTATGTAATATACTAAGTTGTAGCCACAATTAAACACATATACATATTGTACAACATGAAATGAAGAGAAGAACAACATAAGCATGATGATAGGTTGATGACTTACTTGTTTTGATTTTAACATATATTTCTTGATGAATGTCTTTTCTTTGAAATTGAGAAGCAACGCCATGGAAGTTGAAAAAAAACAGCAAATTGTTGGTCATCAATGTCTATCATGGTACCAGACTCGCTGCAGATGGTGAAATGGAGTTGTCTAATTGTGATATACTGCTACTAGTAGTAGTAATACTAGTACTACTGCTACTACTACTTCAGTATTGCTACTACTAGTACTATTGCTACCACATAAAAAAACAAAGCATTAGTGAGCAGAGGCAGAGTGCAGCAAAAAAACAGCACAAGCAAGGAGCAGAGAAAGGAGAGGACAGGGAGAGGGGTGCTCACCGAGGCTGGGGTCGACGGCGATTGGCAACGGCGGCGTTGTGGACGGGGTAGACAGGGGAGGGCTGAGGAGGAGATGGTCGACGGTGACTGGCGGCGGTGGGGGGCTAGGCTCCCGCTCGGCGCTCGTCCTCGTAGCACAGGCGGCGGAGGCGGTGTTGTGGACGGGGGATGGGGGAGATAGGGGAGGGCTGAGGAGGATGGAGACGACTGGCGAATTCTGGACTATTTTAGCCCCACTGCGCAACAAAAATTTCAAAAATAGCCCCGATAATTTCAAAATTCCAAAAATATCCCCCCCCGTCGTACTAGCTGCCGTCGGGGACGGCAGCACGTTGGTGCTGCCCCACGTGGGGCAAAAAAAAAATTTTAAAAAAAATAATTAATAATATTTTTGGACTATTTTTTTAAATATGCAAAATGAGCTCAAACAATTATGAAATTTTTTGTAGAGCCTTCTGGCATAGTTTTTCTGCTTTTGAAATTTTATACATTCTTTTTTTTTCTCCAAAATTCTTTAAAGTCTAATGTTTGTAGGAATTTTCTAATATAGCAAATGAGGTCCAAACATTATGAATTGTTTTTGCCATACTCCCTACATAGTGGACTTGATTGTGTAAATTTTATATAATTTTATATACTCTGAAATTGTCTCGACAAATTCAGGGTTTAGGTCTCAAAAAATAAGACGAGACGTTCCGGAAATTAGGGTTTCATGATTTCATGTGACTTGAAATGTGCGAAGTTTGGTACGACATGACTACTCTTGACCGCTATGGTTCTTGATCATATTTCTTCTGTACGAAGCAGAGTACATATATCCCATTCTTTGGTGTTATTTTAAGGACATCTGAATAAGATTTTCTGACATCTCCTCCGCCCTTGAATTGAGATGTCAGAAAATGTTATTCAGATATGCCCTTAAAATGACACCAAAGAATGGGATGTCTGTACTCTGCTTCATACAGAAGAAATGTGATCAAGAACCATAGCGGCCAAGAGTAGTCATGTCGTACTAAACTTCGCACATTTCAAGTCACATGAAATCATGAAACCCTAATTTTCGGAACGTCTCGTCCTATTTTTTGAGACCTAAACCCTGAATTTGTCGAGACAATTTCAGAGCATATAAAATTATGTAAAATTTACACAATCAAGTCCACTATGTATGGAGTATGGAAAAAAAATTTATAATATTTGGACCTCATTTGCTATATTAGAAAATTCCTACAAACATTAGACTTTAAAAAAATTTGGAGAAAAAAAAGAGTGCATAAAATTTCAAAAACATTACATAAGCAGAAAAACTATTTTAGGAGGCTCCACAAAAAATTTCATAATTGTTTGAGCTCATTTTGCATATTTAAAAAATCGTCCAAAAATATTATTAATTAATTTTTTTTTAAAAAATAATAATAATTTTTTGCCCACGTGGGCAAGCACTTTGTCTTGCACAGAAGTCTTGCCGTCCCGACAGCTGGCTAGTACTGAGGGGGGCTATTTTGGAATTTTGAAATTTTGAAATTATCGGGGCTATTTTTGGAATTTTTGTTGCGCAGTGGGGCTAAAATAGTCCAGAACTGGCGGCGGCAGCGGGATAGGGTTCCCCTCGCCCTTGAATCAGAGGCGGCGGCGTCGTGGGGAGAGGGGAGACGAACTTATCTGGTATGGGCTTATGACTAGGGTTCCTCTCGTATAAGCTCTCCCCTTCCCTCTCAAGTTGGCTGGCTATGGGCCACAAGTCACATGGATAGCACCGGGCGACTAGTCGCGATTAGCCACCGACTAGTTAGCAAGTCGAATGATTAGCCTTTCTAGTAGAGTCGATGACTCTAGTACCGACTTGTCGACTAGTCGTGACCAAGGATTCAAAAACCGGATATGGAGAAAATATCGGACCTTCCCGTGGAACCGGTTACCGGTTTAAAACCGGCAAAAATTTATCAATCAAACATTTGAATTCTCCGTTGGTTACCGGCCAGTAACCGACCGGAATGAACCGGTAACTGGTGAACAAGGAAACAACTCTATTTGACACAAATTTTCTAGTTAGCAATCAATACAATATTACAATACGACAAAGTTCAACTACTTATATAGTTGATGAGCGCCGAGGGGGAAGTTGGGTGTTACTGATGTCGTCGATAACGAGAACCCTTTGGTAATGAAGTATCATCGGTTTGTATTGGTGCTAATTAATCATGGAATATTTCTCAACCTATTGGCCGTAATATGCTTGATAGTACGCAAAATTCATGTATACTGAGCTCAGCACTAACACTGCATTATAACCATGACCATGATATGTTGATACACTTCCTGTTGTTGTTTCATTCAATACAATTCAATTTCATTACTTTAGCTCAAATACAACCATACAGTAACACTTTTCGCTACAATTGCTTTGTATCATTACCTTCTGTACAAATTAGATGTTCTTTTTTACTTTTATCTGTCAGTGAGTTTTTTGAGGAGATACCTATGTTTGTGTTAGTTTTCAGATTAGCAGAACACAGCACAACCTTGTTAAGAGTTTGAAACAGTGGCGATGGCATTCAGACTAAGCATCTTACTCGTGTAATTGGTGACCTTTATAAATTTCACGTAAAACCATATGGAACATTAATAGAGGATGAACAGAGGAGACTGCGTGAACATTGGTAAGTAATGTTTTAATTTAGCATGTATATCTTCTTAGGGTCAGAATTCTTTTGTAGAATTGTCTGCATAATAGGTTGAACATATCGTGCAATGATCTACCTGCTGCTTCTGAGGTCCTTAGGGACAAGAAGATGCTGATAGAGAAATTAAGAAAGTTGGCGGGCCTTGAGATTGGGGAAAAGAATGTATCTGTCATGAGCGCGTGGCTTGGTCAGTCCTTTTTTCGTTGCCGAGCGCGGACGCCAGAGGGTTTGGCCGGTCATTCGGTACCGCAACCGTTTAGCCCGGTCAGCGTTGCCTCGCCCTTCTCGCCTTTTGCCCTTTTCTGCAGCGGGCTGCGTCCGGTCGTTTCTTCCCTTACCCCTCCGCCGCCTCCTTCCGGGTGACCACTCCCTCTACACCTGCCCCACCGCTCCCTCCACCCCTGCGCCTCCCCTTCCCCTTCCCCGCCAAACCGCCTCGCCCTCTCTCACCGTGGGCCTCCTCTCCCCCCGCGCCGGCGGCCGCAGCCGCTCCCTCTATCCCTGCCCCGTCGCCGTGTGGTCCCATCTTCGGGCGGTCGCCTTCCCCTTTCCCAGCGAAAACGCCTCCCCCTCTCCCGCACCGCGCTCCCTCTTCCCTCGCGCCAGCGCCTTCCCTTTTTGCTTGACCCGTCGCCATCTGCCCCCCTCTCCCCACCGCAGCTTCTCCTCCCTTTCCCATGCGTGCTCTCCTCTTCCTCGCGCCAGCCTCCCTTCGCTTGACCCGTCGCCATCTGCTCCCCTCTCCCCTCTGTTACGTTCCGCTGTAGCTTAATTGAGCTATTTGCCTTCTGATGCATTAATTGTAAGCTTGACCTTTTGGCTTTTACTCTGATAATTATTGTTATTTGTCTATTTATTAGTCATCTACGTATATGGAATGCTCTTTCATCGATGTTGCAACTGTGTGCACTAGCGTGATCCTGTACTAGTACAGTATATACAGAGGGTCCAGATTTGCATATTTCGGTCCCTACAATGGCCATGTACTTTCTTTATTCGACCACATCGAGGGGTCTAGATATATCTCTCCTATTATGTTAGGAGGGGTAAATCTCATATCCTACCAGTCACACCGCTCTGCATGTTTCACAGCATACTCAAAAGCTACCTTTATAACTGCCCAATTACGGAGTAACGTTTGGCAACCCCTAAGTATACTATTACACATGTAGGAAACCATGATGATCTCAGGTCTAAGGATTATACATCATGATTGCTTGAGACCAACTGATGACACATAAAATCATAATAATTTCAATAGTGTCTCAAGGTGGGTCAATCCAACACAATACTTTCTAACATGTGTTCACATTATTGATTCAATGTCCCCATATCCATGACCGATGAAACATGGTCATCAATCAATACATGTGTTGGTCGATAAGTTATTAGTATTCCGACCAGTGACATCCGACCAGGGATACATTTAGAACAACATTATATAAGTTAAAGAGCTTCACCAACAAGTCACATACTTGTTAATCTTTATAACCGATGATTCATTCAAGGAACATAATAACATTTATTCTTTAACTCATATACATAGACATGATACAATCATCTCTGTGATAACCTCTAGGGCATATCACCAACAGTAGGGTCCACATGTCATAGGCTCCGTGCACCATGGACTAGGTTCACGTGTATTGGATCTAGGGTTTGGGTACAAGTGGCGGCTGACATAGTGGCGAAGCTAGCGTGGTGCACACGTCGGTGGCTAACACGATGAGATCGACGACTGTGGCAGGTTTGCAACCTAGCTGGGTGGACGGCGCAACGGTGACCTTCTCCGAGGACTTCGAGGTGCACATCGGATTGTTTGGGTCGAGGTGATGCGGACGGGTGGTGTGCAGGGTCCAATGGCCGTTGGTGGAAACCAAATTACAACGGAATAGTGACGGCGAGGGCTTGATGACACGACACAGCTACGAGGCTCCTCCAGTGAAGATGACGTGAGCACCGGGTAAAACACGGCGAGGAGGTTCTAACGGTGGGGAGAATCCAATGAAGAAGGTGATGACGACGCTTGGTTTTGAGATTCCAATCCTGCGAAACGATGGTAGCTTCAGACTCTCGGTCTTGGGGAAAAGGCGACAGGATGTGTGGCTAGGGTTTCAACTCGAACGTCAAGGCTTTAAATAGGCCGGTACATGCGGCGCACAAGACGGAGTCGGTGGGTGTGTGGCACGGAGTTGAGTTCGTGTTGTAGACGATGAACAATGCGTGGGCCAAAATGTCAGCAGCAACGCACGGACATGGGCGAGACACGGCGTGATACTGCCGAGAGAGAAAAATAGAAGTGGGCCGCAGAGGAATGCGACCCACTGGCCTTCTTATATTTTTTTTTAAATAAATTTATGATTTGAGAAAATACCAAAGAATAGAAAATGCCAACAAAAATAACAAATCAACTTGGAAAATTCCCGGAACATCTGAAAAATACTTCCAAGCACAAGGAACACAAAAAATAGTTTTGGAATTAATTGATGTTTGGATTATTCACATTAAATCATTTTTACGTCTGAAATTTCCAATTACGCTTATTAAATTCAAATAAAATAGCTGAAATTTTTCAGAGGGCTAAACTACACAAAATAATTTTAAAAGCTCAAAAATTAGGATGTTACAGATAGGTGGTGGTGGACCCATGATTTCTAGGATGTGTGTTCCACATGGGTGTTCGAAGTTAACAAATATTGTTCAATGTAAAACATAAAAGATGTTCGCAATAGCAAGAATCAAAGTATAAATTGTTCGCACTGGAGGCATCATCTCAAATAATTTAGACAAATTATAGAATAATTATGGAAAAATACATACTCCTTCATTTATAGAAATTTCAAATCTACATACTTCATTTTTCAAAGATTTATGATCTGCAATTCGCAAAAACAAAAAGACAAGATTCACCAATCACAATTAACACACACAAAAAATCGTTGATTTGGTTATTGGGTTTGTTGGTTTGGGAATTGAGATCCAATTTAGTGAAATAGTGAATTCACCTGTGGCCCTGTGTAGCGTGTAGTTACGTCGCAGCCCGTTGTCTTCTCATCGATTCGGGGCTCGGCGCCTCACTGTCGCCGGTGGCCGCCACTACGCGCTCCCTACCCCTCTCCTCGACTACCTTCGTGCATGGACGCGGCTGTCGCGGAGCTGCACTGGTTTCGTGGCCCACTACCTTCGTGCATTCGACCTCCCAGCGGCTACCTCGCCCTGCTCCCTCCGTTCGCCACTCGTGCATCGCCCGACCACAGCCGCATGCCCGCTTGTCGCCTAGCCACATTGAGCCAGAGAGAGATAGAGGGAGGGAGAGAAAGAGTGGCTTGGCTGGATATTAGGGTTTGGTGTCTGGTTGCGTGGTGCATGGGGCCGTGGGAGGATGGGCCAACTTGGGTTATAGGAGCTTTGGTTGGTTGTGAGAGGGAGGTTTTGTGGGCTTAGAGGGAGAGTTGTGGGTTGGATTGGGCTGATGAGTAGAAATATGCAAGATTTGGCCCAATTAAGAGTGTATATATGTATTATACCTACTATATAGTATGTAACTAGATTTTATTTTTCAAAAAACAATAGGTGTTCAGCTGAACACCCATGAACCTAGATGTGTCCACTAGGAATGAAAACGGATCGGATACGGACGGATAATGGCTCTGTCATATTTGTTTTCATATTTTTTTCCGGATCCGGATATGAATACGGATACTCCGGATACGAATACGGATACGAATAATATCGAATACGAATACGGGTCGAATACGAATTGAAACGAATACGATCGCGGATTATTTTCAAAACATGAAAACCCCTTAAATTGTATACCAAAAATTAACGAAAACATATAACTAGTTCATTTGATGCAACACATTCATGAATTATTCATATTTTCAGCAACCACGCACAACATTGGCACTAACAAGTTGCATTAACTAGTTCATCATAAACATAACACTTAGTTTACCATATTTAGCTTATAAGTCAGAACTCACAAAGTCACAAATTATCATACATTCACACTTAGCTTATCACATACATAAAACTTAGTTCACACTAACATTGATGAGGCTAGATAGTTAATCTATACGTAAATGACTGTAACATCCTAAAGTATGTTACCAAAAATAAAATTAATAAAGTTATTAGTTTATTGGATTTTTTGAGATTTAAAAGAGTTTTCTCGGTTAAAAAGAAAAAAATAAATGAAATAAAGTCAGTTATTTAATTTCCTAGTTTTCAATGTCAAAAAAATTTATTGATATTTTTGGGATTTTATTGTATTTAAAGTGAAAATGAAAAAATAATAATTAATTTCTTGAATTTTCTGGATTTTAAAAAGGTTGTTCATATTTTTTAGAAATTAAAAATAATTTATGTGCAAAAATAAAAACTAACTTTAACTTGGAATTAATTTTATTAAGTTCAAAATAATTTAAGGAATTTTTGTGATTTTTTCTAGAATTTTTTAACTCTATTTGCTATTTTCTAAAAGGCTATTTGATTTGTTGCATTTTCTGAAATTCAAAAATCAATTAAAATCTTATTTTCCCTTTTGGGCTGAAATCCTCTTCTATTGGGCCGAAATCCGGATATCCGGACTTGTCTTATCCGGATAATCCGTATCCGTATCCGTATCCGCCGGATAGCATGCCTACCGTATTCGTTCCGTTTAGACAAAAAATCCGAATCCGTATCCGATCCGAAAATTATCCGAGAAAAATCCAATCCGAGACAATCCGAATCCGTTTTCGTCCGGATCGGTCGGAAACTATCCGATCCGTTTTCATCCCTAGTGTCCACCCCTGTTGATAGAGATCATGCTGTGAAGATTCCTGTGATGTAATGGGAACAAGGAATCAATTTTGTTCACCCTATTTGAAGTAAGTTGTCTAACATTGCATCTTTTCATTTGACTTTGCTGGTGTGTTAATTTTAATCGATTTGTTGTTTACTGTGAGTTTCAGAGCTAGAAAATGCATGGCAAACTTCTAGAAAGATGCCTAGCAACATCCGTGCTGTTGCGTGAGGTTGCGTCGAGCCTTTACCGCATAGCAGCTAGGAAGAATAGAACGGATCGGGAAGCGTTAAACGATGGAAAATGGATTGCTGATCTTAGAAGGAAGATAACGAAACTTCATCTGGTTGACTTTGTAAACCTCTTTATCAAGCTGGACCAGGTAGTATTAACGCCACATATTCCGGATGACATGACCTGGAAGTGCACACCCTTGGGGGGAATACTCTGCGAAATCGGCATACATAGCCCAGTTCATAGGATCGATCAAAGACCGTTTGAACGCTTCATATAGAAGCCGTGGGCACCACAAAAATACAAAATCGTTGTATGGCTTCTTATTCAACACCGACTACCATCGGCGGACATCCTAGCAGTCCAACATATGCCCAATGACTATTGGTGTCCACTTTGTAACAACCAGGAGGAGACATCAATCCATCTATTCATTGGCTGTACCTGTGCCAAAAGAATCCGGATCTTGACAGCAACCTGGTTACAATGGAACAACCTAGGTCCGGCACAGTGGAACGCACATGAAAGTGTAATTGATTGGTGGTCGGAGAGAGTGCAGCCTGAAGAGGCGGGCAAGCTTCTTTGATTATTCTTGTACCGGACTCGGAACAGAGACAGGGAGAAGGTGACACAGGAGCACATCTACTTGTTTAATTCCAGACACATGTATGATCAAATGCAACCCTGCGCGGCTCTGTCTGCACCTATGTATCAGCTATTCATGGCGAACCATGAGAAGTTCCACAAGGAGGCGGACAAGCAGTACTGTGAGGCGATCGCGGAGCTGGTGCCGCACGAGATCCGGGGCTGGCGAAGCGGGGCAAGAAGGAGCAGGAGAAGCAGCCCAACATCGTGGTGGTGCAGGGGCCCAAGCCAGGCAAGCCCACCGACCTCTACCGGATGCGCCGGGTCCTCGTGAAGCTTAAGCAGAACCCGCCGCCGCACATGGACCCTCCGCCGCCACCGGTGAAGGAGGACAAGAAGGACGGCGGCGATAAGGATGCCAAGAAGGATGGCAAAGATGCAGAGGAGGAGGATAAGAAGGATGGTAAGGACGGTAAACAAGCTGCTGGAGAGGGTGAGAAGATGACGACCGAAGACGAAAAGGCTGTGGCTGCGGCGAGTGGCAATGCCGCCGGAGCTCCCGCGATGGCAACTGAACAACGGGAAGAAGTGATTGTGGTGGTTCTTGCTGGAGATGCTGGTGAATAATACATGGAATAAATGTTTGCGAGTAGTACTTCTGTAGTTCTCAATTGATATACAATTTTGTGCAGTTTTCTTCTGAGCAAGTCAGAAGCAGTTCTTATGCTTCAATCAGTTTGTTTCTGCTAGGGATTTTATGTAAACTGTTCTGATTTTATCTTTAGGGAATTTGTTTGACTCTGCTTTTGCTGCTGTAGATTCAGAATGTCTTCAATTTTCTCCCCTTTAACCGGATGGATTTGTGAGCGGTGATATTCTTTCTTTCTTTATTTATTTTTGTTGTCTATGAAAATATGATGAACTTGGTTTCTAGATTAAATTCGCAAAGCTGCACCTAGCTCATATCCCTCTGCTCTGACAAATTGTTTGGTCAGGTCCTTGTACTTCTGTATAAAATTGCTCTTAGGAGAGTAAACTGCAAAACCTTTTATTATCTCTTTCACTCAATACTAGAGTAAACTGCAAGGCCTTTTATTCTCTCTTTCACTCAATACTGCACTTATGCTACAACTTACAACTCCGGTACCACCGAATCGGAGACGACGATATGTCTGTCGATCAGCTTGAGCTCCATCAGCACCGGCGGGTCGCCGGGTGCGATCAGCTGAGGAACCTCCGCCGACAGCAGCTCCGACTGCGAGCACGCCGGCGAGGGTACGAAGAATAATGATGCTTGCTCTTGCTCCATCGACGGCGTGCAGGCCGTGTCTATCGGAACGTCTGTGGCACGATGGTCTTCTGGCGTTTTCAATGGCACGGGGACCACCGGTGGGAGATGAACACCGGTCCTCTGCGCTCCGGAGCTGATCGGACCCGGGACGGAGCGCGATGCCGACGGCTGGTCGCACGTGTGCGCGCCGATGTAGGTTACCTCCAGCACGGACGGGTCGGCGTCGGATCGCTGCACCTGCTTCTTCGCCGAGCAGCAGCCGATGTCCGACTTATGGGCGCACTTGAAATAGCTCCTGAAAAACAGGGAAAATGTATGTACAGTTTCAGCCTTTCAGGTATAACATGTTAGCAACGGACAAATCGGTTCCACTGGTGCCGCACACGTGTCTTTCCTTTTTCCGCGAGAGCGCATCATTATATTAAAGGAGAATATAAGAAAAGTAAAAGTACAACACGATTACAAAATTGAAAACCGCCAACAGAAAAGACGACCAAAAAAAAAACCCACAAGCTCTGGCTAACGTAAACAGGATGGGAAACTTCAGCAACGAAGCTCATGGCTCCTACTTCACAACAAGGAAACCTATATTCCTACAAACTCGTGCTAGATACAAATTATGATAACAAGCAAATGGTTATACTTATTGTTGAAGATTTGTGCATTTTGTTGCTTCCATAATTCCCACATTATTACGATGACAACTATCGAAGCCCTTCCTCTGATTCTTTGGGACCGATCTTCTCGCCAACTCCCACAAATCCGTTAGCTAAGCTGAACCATCTGACGCGAGGGACTCCAAGCTTAAAGTCGCTAGAGAATCAAACCAAAATTGTCTCGCCACAACACAACTAATAAATAAGTGGCGCATTGTTTCCTGCTCTTGGGAGCACATAAACACGAAGAGATGGGTGAGGAAGGCCTCTACGTTGAAGTCTGTCAGTTGTGCAACACCGGCCTTGGATCACCGATCATACAAAAAAATTTGCATTTCAGTGGCACTTTCGATTGCTAAAACCTGCTTACATCAGGCAAGTCCAACTGAACCACGAAAGAGAGCTTTGTATGCCGATTTAGCCATATAAATGGAGGAAGAAGACCATCTTCACAAAATGATATCATCACTTCCTTCAACAACTGAACGTGTGAAAGCCTATTCTATAAATGCAAGTATTCTCTTAGGGCCAGCACTTAAAAGGCTTCCTGTAATATCTCTTACCCAAGCATAATCAGCTAGAGCTTTCTTCACTATTTTTTTGTGTCTTACTTGCTTACAAGTTTCAGCAAATACGGAGCAAGAAATACAATGACCTGACTGTCGATCCAGCAATCTGACCAAAAAAAGAGTTGATCTACCATCGCCAAACTCTACCTTTATTGACGCCTCCAACATGGTCAGCGCCACTCTTTCTTGTTTCCAAGGCATCGCTGACCAAGTTCTAGAAATGTCAACACGTTGCAAAAGGCACCATAGTCGTAGAGCAAAGCCCGAAATATACAGGTCCTCAACGCCAAGACCTCCACAATCAATCGGACAATTGTTAGACCGTGATTAGAGAGGGATGAATATAGCACTATCTCTTCTTCACTTTGATCGGATTCAACTCAATTTTTACTCTAATGGCTATAAAAGCTATAAAGATCAGAGTACAAGTACAACGAAAGTCTTGTGTTAAATCCAATCGAAACTCCAAAGCACAACAACCAAAATCACAGAAAACTCAAAGCAAGATGAGTTGAATGGTCAGACCTTTCAGGATGGGCGGTCTGACCGATGGCCAACTGGTCAGACCTCTCATAGGGAGCAGTCTAACATCTAGTATGATGAATAGTAAAATCAACACAAATTCAAAATCACGAATCGACTCAAATTTTAATCCGAAGATACAAATCCCTTCAAATTTCAACCATAGCTCATCAAGAAGGTCAGGACTCTATTCCAATCCATGACCAGGACGATCAATGCTAAAGTTCCATTAATTTCTTAGATGAGGGAGAGAGGGCACAATAACTTAGAAAAATCAAATTTTGATCCTAAAACTTGCTCGTGGGTAAAAGATGGCCAATATGATCCTAAATGCATTCTCATATATCACAGTAAGCAAGATCACAACAAAAAACCAAAAAAAAAACCAAAGATCACCAAAATCTCAATCGTCACAAAAGAGACCAAGAACAAGAAGGGACTCATCTTGAAGCAATCTAGCTTGGATTGATTTGAGATAGATGTTGGTTTACAATCACCCCACCATAGAGGACAAAAACTCAATACTTGAGCACGCAATCAATCCATCTCTCAATAGCTCTAGCCTTAACTACTCCAAAATCCCCAAATAATAAATTAGGGTTTTTCTCTTATAAGAACTTGGGAACTCCACATCTGGAGATTCTCTTTTATATTGGAGGCTATGTTTAGAGAGAATACCCTAATAGGCATCCGTTAAGCCCACGCACAAACGGATCTACACTCACGCACGCTTCTCAAAGTGGATGACGAACTAGGCTTCACGAATCTGTTCCTTCATGATCTTTATCTTCATTTGACCTAAACCACCTCTTTTCGCGTTGTCTTGCACCACGGTTAAGCCAAAGGTCACAAAGGCGATATTTTTTGTGAAGTTGCCAAAATACCCCTTCTCGATCCTTCTCTAAAGACCGAGTCAATCTTTAGAAGCAATCCCATGCTTCGCCACGTGTAGGTTAATCAACGGCTCTCTTTATGTCTGCAAGTCTCTCCCATCTAGCTCCCAACGAAGCCATCATGCCACTAGCACTAACCCCCCGCACCACTTGATGCAACCTGTCACACCAAACTTCCCATTCGATTATCCTTGTCCATTTCGTGCCATGCTTGAATCCAATAACATCACCCAACATCCTCGATCGTTCCGGACCCTAGCTCTCTAAGCCTAGTTCCGATCATCCTCGCTGGTGACCGTCGTTGACCTCCAAGCCTCCTACATAAAAATAGACTAAGAAATCAATTTCGAACACAAGTTCTTTGCAGCTTGACCCACGTTAGTCAAAACATACATTATGTAACACATATACACTGAAAATCATGAATTTTACCTAACCTATGAACATCGCCACATTGCTGGCTAGCGATAAGGGTAAAATCGGTCAGTCCGCCACACATGGCCGGTTTGACCGCGCCCCTGGCTAGTCTGATCACCCAGCATGGCCAGTTTGACTGCCAGCATAGGGACTTGGGTATATTTTCTCCCTAGAAATTCGAAATCTCTCTGGAAATTTAAAACAAATAGAACTTTTGGCTCGAAGCTCAAAAAATTATGAGACCACATGCAGAAGAATCATCTCTCTTGCCTACACCCTCTATTTTTGGCTCGACCCAAAATTCAACAAAAACATTTGGCTGGTTAGACTACCCCTTATGGCCGGTCAGACCTCGCCCATGGTCAGTCTGACCACCGGCCCTTTGGCCTACCCCTAGGCCGGTCTGACCACCAGTGGTGGCCGTTCAAACCACCAGCTAGGTCGATCTGACCGCCGCCATGGCCAGTCTGACCACCTACAACCCGACAGCATCTGAATTTTGCTTAAAAAAATGGGTGTTTCGACAAACCCGCACCACTATTGTCAATTGTATGATCATCCTAGGAACATGAGTATATCCCTGTGATATCCATAACAACACGCTTTGCCTCAACAAACCAAGCATTTCCCACCTTTAACAGATTCTTCTCCAAACCAAAGAAATCCTTTGGGCCTCTTGTAATTAACCTTAATCACCCATTTAGGAAGTTCTAAGGACATCATCTGGTACACCGGCGAAGCTGGTCATCTTTCACATGTGTCTTCGCCTCTATTCGTCAGCTCTGACTCTCATCTGTCATGTCACTTAAGTGGTCGTTTGGGTCTCTTGGATTAGACGTTAGTTTATTCTAAAAATAGATTTTATAAGGAATATGTCGGTGTTTTAGAACCAAACTTACGTAATAATTGTTTGATTTGAGGGCTCTCCAAGACTCAAATCACCCAGAGAGAATGACATCGGGATTTTTATACATGTCCGGGCCTTCTCCGGAGAGAATAACAACCCCACTCATGTGTGGCTATATTGAGGATATTGGTTACACATCAAGAGAAAAGCGCAATGCAATGTCTTGGGCTCCCTGATTGTGTCTTTCTTCCTCCCGTTTGCCATATGGTGATTCCTACGTTAATAGCATGCATGAAGTGGGCATCAATTTCTCCAGCACAAAGGGCGTATCAATTCTTCAGATGATGGACATATGAGAATGTTCACATGTGTCTTCGCCTCTATTCGACGTCAGCTCTGACTCTCATCTATCATGTCTCTTAAGTGGTCGTTTGGGTCTCTTGGATTAGACGTTAGTTTATTCTAAAAATAGATTTTATAAGGAATATGTCGGTGTTTTAGAGCCAAACTTACATAATATTTTTTGATTCGAGGGCTCTCCAAGACTCAAATCACCCAGAGAGAATGACATCGGGATTTTTATACAGGTCTGGGCCTTCTCTGGAGAGAATAACAACCCTACTCATGTATTCCGATGCGAACAGTCTTCGAGGGCTCCTGTGGATCCAGAGGAACCTCTTTGACATGGTTGTTCGGCTTCGTTGCAGCTTTCGACTTCGACTACTTCGTCGAAGACTGCTCCTTGTTTTCTTTCCGAGTTGGTATCTAGCCAACCATCTCGAGGGATCGACAGTCGCACATATGTGCCATCTTCTTATCACAGTGAATTGTGATTACTCCTTTGGGACCTGGCATCTTAAGACATTGATACCCATAATGAGTAGCCATTAAATTTTTTGCCAAAGTTGGTCGTCCGAGTATGATGTTATATGTCGTATCGAAATTGACCACATCAAAGGAGATCTTCTCTGTCCTGAAATTACTTAGTGAACCAAATGTTAAAGGAAGAGAAACTTGACCAATAGATTTAGCCGAAAACCCCGGTACAATACCACGAAAAGAATATCATACCAGTCTTACCTTGGTCCTGGGTACTTGCATCTCGTCCAGGGTACTAGTAAATAAGATGTTTAACGAGATTCCACCATCAACTAACACTCGATTTACTCGACAATTATCGATGGTAGGCTTGACCATGATCGAAAAATGACCTGGTCGAGTAGAAGGGATCGGGCAGTCACTCTTCTCGAATGAGATGGTGACTTTCGACCACTTGGGCAACTTTTTGACAAGAGGAGGATCAATGGAGTTTACCTCGCGTTCGACAGCTTTAAGCTGTCATTTTGACTCGTATGCTGATGACCCCCCATAGATATGCTTGATGGTATGCTCAGGATCTTGGAATGACATCTCCTCATTGTCGTGCGACTGTGTTTGACCACTCGCTTTCCCTACCTCTTCAAGGGTAGAAAGTGGTCCTTTATCGTTGTAGTAGTCATCGAGTTTTCATTGGAAAACCCGGCAGTTGTAAAGGTCATGTCCTTCCTTTTTATGGAAAGGGCACTACCTAGGCTTGTCGTTCTTCCGCTCGAGACGTTTACATTTGCCTCGATCGGGATATTGCTTGGAACTTCGTGGTTCCTTGTCGCTTACGGCCAAGACCTCTTTAAAACTGTTGGCTTGAGGTTTTTGGCCATTCACCTTGTTCTTGGATTTCTTGGTCTTTTTGTCTTTCTTGCCTCTTCCGTCTGCTTCTTGAGGATTCTTGTCATCTCGATAGATGGTTTTATTCCACTCGACTACTTCTGCAGCAGTTGCATATCGATCGGCCATCTCGACGAGTTCAGCGATGGTAGCCGGAGGATTTAAAGCGATGTCCTATGTAATTCTTATACTGCGGACTCCCTGCTTGAAGGCTCTGATAACATATGAGTTAGAAACCTTAGGAATTGAATTTTGAACCTAACTGAGGCGCCCGATGAATTAACGTAAGGTCTCGTGGTCGTTTTGCCTTATAATGTGTAGGTCGTCCCCGTTTCCAGGGTGATTGTAGGTACCCTGGAAGTTAGCCAGCAGAAGGTCACAAAGGTATTGCCACGAGTAGATCGACTCGAGTGGTTGGTTTAGCAACCACGACCAAGCGGACCCTTTGAGCACAGTCGAAAGGTAATTCGCCATGACGCACTCTCCTCCTCCTGCTGCTCGAACAGCGGTTGTATAAATTTGGAGGAACTCGATAGGATTCTGAGACCCATCGAATTTCTCCACGTACACTGTTCGAATAGCGGTGGCCAGCAAACTGCTCGGAGGTCAAGTAAGAATGCCCTACATCCAATAATTACTTTGTAACACCTCCTTTGTAGAAAAGAAAGGTTGTCGTCATCAGGTGATCATACACGACGATACCCGGCAGTAGGTGAACCCGACTTATGATAAGTCTTGATTCTACAAGGGTAATACTCTTCGTATCTCGTCTGCTACTACAGACCTCTCTATCGGAGTGGTGAACGATCACCTCTCCTGAGAACTTGTTTATTTTCAGGCTTTCGAAGAACCTTTCTTCAGTTAGGAGAACGACATGCCCTGTTGTCGCACTGATCTCCGTGCGGTGAGTTGTTCGAATGACTGGAAGCTGATGGAGTCATACCACTAAGACTTCCGGAATGATGACGGCGAGGGTGCTTGAGTCTGGTCATCGCGCTTCGAAGCTTTAGTGTGATCTCTTACGCGAAGAGGTCGTAGCCAAGCACTCGGGCAAACTCTCGAGTTGGGTTCTTGAGTAGATTGCTGATATGTTAAAGTTTCTGAGCTTCCTCTGACTGATACTGAAAGCGCTATGATAGATTTCTCTAAGTTGCTATTATTCTCTGTCTTCTCCAAATCGTCCATGTCTGATCCTTGAGTTTGCTTCAATGAAGTGCGATTATCTTGAGAATTTCTCGCACGCTCATCAGAGTGTTGACCCTGTTCATCACCAGAGGTGTCCTTACCACGAGGGGTCGTAATGTGTGATCATAGGGGAGTGTCCTCAATCCTGTCTCTAGGAGAGTGATCATCACTTGAGGGAAGGACGAAGACCTCCTGTTGATGACCTCTACTTGCACTCGAGGCCTCCTCGCTTGAGGAGTAGTCGAAAGACACCGTTTGGCAACTTGGAGCAAATCCCTCCAGGAATGGGAATTCTGGGTTATAATCGTATCTGTCGGCAAATGAGCCCTACGATGGGATGGTCGAACTCGTAGGAAAAGTATGTTCGACCCCATTCTCTGTGGGGCTAACCAGAGAGACAATACCACCAGGTGCTAATGAACCTCCAGAATGATGGCTTCTAGGACTTGCCGTGCCAGGTCGGACTGCCTTAGGTGGACTTGAACATTTGGAGGGGGAGGCCTTGCCATGTCCTGGGTCTGCCTCGGAGCAAACCTGATTGTGGTCGAATTGACCCTTGCCCTTTGAAGAAGTCGGTTCCTCATTTGGATGTAATTTGTGGGGATAAGGATCCCTCCTCAACTCCATCAGTGGTATGGTCTCCTAGAGAACGATCTCCGGGGGCGACATCACCATCGGATGATACAATACTCGGCTCGTAGTCGAAGTCGGCATCCATGTCGATATCTGCGTAGTCAGCCAAGTCGAACCAGTTCTCCTCATTCCACTCTCCTGCCATGGGAGCATTAGAGTTGGGAGAAAATGAAGGAAACCTGATGACCGAAGAGCCCCACGGATGGCGCTAGCGCCGGTGTTTTAGAACCGAACTTACGTAATGATTGTTTGATTCGAGGGGTCTTCAAGACTCAAATCACGCAGAAAGAATAACACAGAGATTTTTATACAGGTTCGGGTCTTCTCCGGAGATAATAACAACCCTACTCCTATGTGGCTATATTGAGGATGCTGGTTACATATCAAAAGAAAGACTAAAAACAATATCTTGTGCTCCGATTGTCTTTATCCCTTCCCATGTAAATGCGGTGATTTCTCCTTTTATAGCGTGCTCGAAGTGGCGACAATTTCTTGACCAAAGGGCATATCAATGCCGGATGATAGCGTAATTCTGGGAGATTCTTGTTGGAGAATAACGTTCCCACATCATGACGATTATCACGGGACGGAGATATTAATCGTGCAGTTATTTCAGAGAATAATAGTGTATACTGACTGTTTAGATACTCTAATGAATTAAGCATACTTGTCTGTAAGCTCGATCGATTATAGGGTGGTTATGGCGATCAGTCGTAGAAGGACTTACGACCATGAGATGGTCATAGAAGAACTTACCATCATATGCTAGTCGTAGAAGAACTTACGACTATAGGGTGGTCGTAGCTGACCTGGTCGTAGAAAGATTTACGACTATTAGGTGATCATAGAAGAACTTACAATAATGAGGTAGTAGAAGATTTTACGACTCTAACTTCTCCTTTATGAATATTAAGAGGTATACTCAAGAACCATATAATAACGTTATTATCCATAATAAAGATTATGAATAAATAATTAAACGAGGATTTCTAGATCCTCGTCGAAATCTTATTAAAAAAAACAGTTTAAGCTGTTATTCCTGTCTATAATTCCTCCAGACTAAATACACCAGCAAATCACTCGGTATGTTTTCTACGAATTGGTTTGTGCATGAAACATGGTAGAAATATCCCCACCCTTCACCGCCCGTTTCGCGGTGATCTGAATCAATCGCATTAGGAGGAAAGAACTACAGCGTACCTTGCGAATTTCGCGCCAAGAATGTCCTTTTGACCATATTTCCTCCATGTGTACGAATCATAGTCTCCATGTTGCAGTATAATAGTTCGGCATACACCGTCCCTGCAACATGTGGTCAAGAATCTCAGAAATGGCATGGCCTCCTTGATTCTTAGGGTTTTAAGCCTTAAACGTTTCAATTTTCAAGTCCAATCAACATCAGTTCTTTGTGCATTATTCGTGGACATTACTGCAATTCGATCCCGTGACTATAACGTTGATGGAGATGGAGCAGACATGAAAGTAAGGCAGGTACCTCATCCGTTGGCCACACCTCCTTGACGTTGACCTCCTTCCACCGCCGGCGCCGCTGTTCAGGTAGCCCTGTCCAGGCGGCACCGGGGGTTGCTGCTGACCGTAGGACGCGCCGAACTGCAGGGACGCGAGCGCTTGGGACAGTGAATCGGAGATGTCCGACAGGAGGGCCTCCACGGCGGCAGGGCACTCCTCTCCGCCGTCGCCTTCTGCCGCCGGCAACAGGTTCGCCAGCAGCGCCTTGAGCTGGTTGGTCGACTTCTGCCCTCTCAGGAGGAGCTTCTCCGTGGTCGCGCCGCCGCCGCTACCAGCCATCTCAAGAAGAAACTGAAAGTGCTCTCTCACAAACTCAAAACTCTCTCACAGATGAAAAGTAGATATTATTCCTTTCTGTATACTGTCAAATGCACTTTACTTGCTTCATCAATCGGCGGTCAGTCAAGATAAGAGACCAGTTAACCACTCACTGTCAGTCAAGATAAGAGACCAGTTAACCACTCACTGCGTGTCTTGTCTTAAGCACCGGGTTGCATCTGACCAGGTTGCATCTGTGTGAATTTTTCTTATAACAAAAAGCTGCGCATGTATGTTAGCAATTTTCAATTCAGTCGACGCGTTCGACGGCACACCATACGTGGTGCCGATGGACGGAAGATTTACTTTATTCCTCTAAAACAGCCACTCTGCTCAACGGAATCCCGTAGCGAGTGTGGCATCTCCTGAATGCCGCCTGACCATGTACCATTCTCCCCAATGCAGACGATACTCTGATCATCTGCAAGGCGGCACACGATCCGACATTACTGCTCCGAAGAAGCTCCTCGATCCGTTCTCTTCGGCCACCGGGTTGAACTTCAATTACAACAAAAGCATCATTGTGTCAATGAAAATGACACGAGAGTTAGTCCACTGGATCGCGGGAGCTACAGCTGCCACATGGCTCTTGACCAGGACGTCACATGGGACAGAGAGGTGATACGGCGGCTTAGCTGGTGATGAGATGGCGTCCACATCAGCACAGGAGAAAAACCGGAGGACAAAGCAGCAATGGCCGACGGCGGAGCTGACAGCATCGACTGCGAACCACGGCGGGGCGACTCCGGCGAAGTAGCAAAATGGAATGTCGAGGAAGAGGCGAAGCTCTGAGCGTCGGTGTCTTGGCCCGGGCGGCAGTGTGTCTCGGCGGCGGCGACTCCACAACTGTGACGACTTCGATGATGGGGTGATGCCCAATGGAAACAAGAGGAGCACGAGCGGCGAGATGGCAAGGATCACGAGAGCACCTCGGGAGGCGGAGGTCGACCACATCGGCAAGGAGATGATGATCGGAGACGGAAGAGATGCGCGGGGGGGGGGGGACTTCGGTGGAGGAGAAGCAACGAAAGGAAAGGGGTTTACACGAGAATAACATTGTGCACGATATGACGTGCACATAAAACAATAGGGCTCACCGGCAACGTAGATCAGGGATGAGAGGCGGCGGCCGGTTTGATGACGAAACTGACAACGGTGAAGCGGCGATCCTCAGGTGAAGATGTAGAGAGCACCACGAAGCTTGCATTGAGGCGAACCCAGCGGCGGTGGAAGCACGGGCGGAGGTGGTCCAACGGCGGCGAATTCCAACGGTGAAGGAGCTTCGGCAGCGGCGGTCGATTGCGGCGCAACCAAAGCGAAATCTGTACTGAGATTCTAGGGTTTTGGGACAGGAGAAGCGGGCGAGGAAATTGACGCAGAGGGCCGACCTTATATAGCACCGGGGTGGGAGAGTCCACGTTGAAGCCGGCGGCGCTGGCGCGGACTCGAACATGGCGCTGGAGAGTCCGGGAGGAAGACGACGACGTCTTGAGCAAAGCGGGTCCACCGAGCGTGGGAGAAGGAGCGGCAGGCGGAAGTTGGGTTCTGCGCGAGGCGGATGGGAGAATTGGGCGCGGGGTTGGGCGGCTTGGAAGCGAGAGTGGGTTTCGGATCGTTATTGTTCTGGGATATTAAAATAGGTTTTTCTTTTTAGAAAATACTGAAAATCCAAATAACAATTAGAAAATAGCAAATGAACTTAGAACAATTCTAGAAAAATCTAGAAAATATATCCAAGCACATAGAATCAAAATAAAATAATTTTAACAATAGTTGATGTTGAAATTATTTATATTAAATTATTTTTTATCTCTGGAAATTCCAATTAAGCTTTAACTTTAGCAGAAAAATTCAAATGGTTATTTTTCTTTTTAAACTTCGAAATAAACCAAATTTTTGGGATGTTACACCAAGCGGTGCCGAGTCTGTGGGGTGCGTGTTTTTTGCCTGAAGGGCCATGTGTGTCGTACTTTCACTCCTAAAATCATCTGTCGTCTTCTTCACCACAAAGCTTTGCCAGTACTCTTCCACGAATAGATACTTCTAGAAGGGCGTCAGATCCTTCTCCACGTATTTCTTGACAAGCGTGCTCTTGAAGTTCTTCCATGCTTTGCACGCTTGTAGCAACACATGTCGTTGGACAGAGTCCTGGTGTTATTCCGGGATCTTGAAGGATCGAAAAATATCCGTCAGCAGCTCACCTTTTAAGCTTTGGTCAACTCCTTCTATGAATCGTATGTGATCTTGACCCGTTCCCGTGCACTATTCCGACTGTTCTCCAGAATGAGGACGCTACTCGGCGAGGATTGTGAGGAGTCCTAGATGCATCGACCTCCATGATAGTAAATCGGCACTTAGACCTTTTCGATATTCCTCTTCTGGTACCTCGCTTGGATATTCCAGAGGACGCCGCATCAGACCCATGAGGCGACAATGACAAAGAATGAGCGGAAGACATCTTCACAAGAAATAGAAGTTCTAACACGCATGAACATATTAACATAATATTATATCTCTATGTGTATGGGTATACACACCAATTAATAAATAATTGAGATATGTAGGAAGAAATTAGGATCATTGTAATGACATAATTGACATATAAACATGTAAATCCTCCAAGTCATTTAAATGGAATAATATGCTCAAACCAAACATCATGTGAACAAATGAAATCAACATAAAGCTAAGATTTAACATTTTGATATTGATCTCAGATGTAAAGTTGCACAAGATTTAATCTTGGCATTCTCGCTAATTTAGTCTATACTCTTCATTAATTCAATTTGACAATATTAATTCAAACTTTGAGCTCTAAAATAGTGTTTTACTTATCTAACGACATGATCTTTAAACAAAAAGGCAACAGATGATACTTTCGGCCTAGAGGTTCAACCAATTAACCAACCGGAAGTAACAGAATAAATGCTAAAAATCAATCAACAGTTACCTTTGGGCGTAAATGCTAAAGATCAAAACAATTTTAGTACAAGACTATTATCATCACAGAGCATTCATCTCAAGCCCACCACACCACATTGCAATATATTCCAGCAGCAGTATCAAGCCCACCACATTGCATCAGTTACCTTTGGGCGTTGAGAAGGACGAGGGAGAACCAGAGCAGAAGGGCGCGGCATCGAAGGGGAGGCGCACCGGGCTCGGGGGAGGAGGAGGCGACGCGTGCTCAGGGGAGGGGACGAGGCTCGCCGAGCTCAGGGGAGGAGGGGTGCTGCGTTTGGGGGAGGCGGCTACTCATGCTCGGGGAGGAGGTTGCGGGCTCGGGGGAGGAGGCGCGTCGGGCTCGAGAAGGAGGCAGCGTCGAGGACGGCGGCGACGAGCTCGAGGGAGGAGGGAGTTGGAGAAACCTAATTGTTTGAGTGGGGGCGCAGGCAAACCCTAGAGTCCAAATATAAATAGGGTTCGACATCGTAGATGGTTCTAAGGTGGAACCATCTGTGATAAATAATATCACAGACGGTTCCAATAAATAACCGTCTATGATAGATTGTGTATTACAAACGATTTGTAGATGAAGCCGTCTGTGATATCTGATGTATCACAGACAGCTTATGGTAAGTAGAACCGTTTGTGATAAATAATATCACAGACGGTTTGTAGATGAAACCATCTGTAATAGATTATCACAGACGATTTGTAAATAAAACCGCCTGTGATATTCTTTTGTATTGGTAAATCTAGTTCTGCTTATTGGCTAGCTTCTGGAAATGCTAGTCATGCCCTCTGAACCAAGCAAAAACACAACAAGTATATGTATACATCCAATTCGCATTCATTTCAGAAACAAGCACATCCATTTCACAGTACAAATCAATTAACTCAAATGAACTAAAATTAACCATTCAGAACATATACACACATGTACCATTAAGTTCAATCTTATCTCAATCAAGTTCAATCTATAGTGTGAAACTCCCCATATGACATATTCCCGGCCCCTATGCAATACACACACTGTTCAATCTTTAAAAAGTAGCCCCTCGTGATGATCGACGCGTATGTAGCTTGTTTCGTCAGGTTGTTCTTCCTTAATCCTTATGTTGTTTCCAAAAGAAGGCGACTCATCAAATTGATTGTATTCTTTCTCATCCACTACATTCTCAACTCCGACAATCCTCCTTTTTCCATGAAAAACTACGTGGCATTTCCTATTTGCCTGGTCGGTTACATAAAAGACTTGAACAACTTGGTTAACGAGTACAAATGGTTTGCCTTTGTATCTAACACGTTCGAGGTCCATGGTAGTAACACTGTACTTATCGACCTTCACCTGTGAGAGATGGACCTAATGACACTGAAATAGGGGGATCTTGAAAAGTACGTAGTCGATCTCCCAAATCTCCTCTATGAGCCCATAGTAGGAGCTCCTTAGCCTATCAGTACTGAATGCATCTATACGGACACCACTGTTCTGGTTAGTGCTCTTTATATCCTGAGCCTGCGTATAGAATGTATACCCATTTATGTCGTATTCTTGCCATGTCATAACTGTAAATGTTGGTCATTTTGCCAACCAGGTCAACATATCACTTGACGAGCTCCTAGCGAGTCGCTCCTTCAACCAATTGTTGAACTGACTATTATGATGTCTCGTGATCCAAACATCTGGCTACTCCCGATTCTGTTGCCGAAGCATGTCCTTGTGCTGGTCAATATACATGTACACTTCAGTCATGTATTGTAAGACCGTGAAATGGGTTTGAGCATACACATCTATATCTGGAATGATTGCTTTCCTTCCGATGGTCCCGATAGCCTCGAGCCTCCCCTCATGACGAGACCGAGACACACCTATCGGTTTGACCTGGGCTATGTAATCAACGCAGAACTCAATGACCTCTTTGGTTGCATAACTTTCGATGATGCTGCCCTCTGGCCGAGATCAATTCCGTACATAGGACTTGAGAATCCCCATCAACCTCTCGAACGGATACATGCTACGTAGAAACACGGGCCAGGACATCTTTATCTCCCTCACAATGTGAACAATGAGATGGACTATGACATCGAAAAATGACGAAGGGAAATACATCTCAAGATCACATAGAGTTGTCATCACCTTGTCCTGCAGAGCATCTAGTCTTTCGGGATTGATGACCATTAATGACCATCTGAGTATTGTGTTAAAGAAATAACACAGCCTCATGATTGTCTCTCGGATCTTGATCGGCAAAATACTTCTAATTGTAACAGGGAGCATCTGTGTCATCAGTACATAATAATCATGAGACTTCATGCCAATTAACTTCAAATCTTCCATCGAAACAAGTTTCTTCATATTGGTGGAGTAACCTGATGAAACTTTCACGTCACGCAAGCCCTAGCACAGTTCAGTTCTCTCGGTCTTAGACAGAGTGTAACAAGTAGGAGGAAGGTACGTTGGTCCTTTATCGGTCTTTGTCGGTGCTAACTCAGGTCTGATGCCTATATCAACTAAGTCAAACCATGCGTTGACACTATCCTTTGTTTTGTCAGGAATATTCAGTAAGAGACCAATCAAGCTGCCACATACATTCTTCTCTACGTGGATGACGTCGATGCAGTGGTGAACTTCTAGGTTCTTCCAATAAGGAAAGTCCCAAAATATTGATATCTTCTTCCAGATGTTTTTCTCATGGGTCCTCGATTTACGCCCCTTTCCGAGCACAACATCTAAATCCTTAACCATATCATAGACATCTTTTCCGCTTAAATGCCTTGGAACCTACGGTAACACATGTATCACGATTTTTTGCGAGTGCTTGACTAAACACTCTCGGTATCATCTAACCCGGTGAGTACATGCTTTGGTCCCTTTTGTACTGCAGTGCGATAGGTTAGCAAGAGCAGGGTAATCATTTATGGTGCAGAACAACAAGAAGCGTAAAGTGAAGTTCTCTCGTTTGTATGCATCCCACACCTGTACCCCTCCAATCCACAGTATTTTTAGATCTTCCATCAATGGTGCTAGGTACACATCAATATCATTCCCATGTTTCTTCGGCCCTTGGATGAGTATCGACAGCAAAATATATTTCTGCTTCATACACAACCAAGGAGGAAGGTTGTAGATACAGAGAGTCACGGGCCAAGTGCTATGTCGGCTACTCATGTTACCGAAAGGATTCATTCCATCTATACTCAATCCAAATCATATATTCCTTAGTTCCGTACCGAAGTCTACAAACCTCCTATTGATGTTTCTCCACTGGGAGGAATCAATAGGATGTCTTAGCTTTCCGTCATTCTTACGCTCCTCCGAGTGCCAATGCAGCAGTTTTGCATCATTTGGGTTCAACCTCTTCAAACGAGGAATTACAGGAAGATACCACGCCACCTTACCAGGAGGTCCTTTCTTCACCTCGATTCCCTCATCATCATCTTATTGATTCTTACGCTTGTATCGAGATGCGTTGCACACCGGACATACATACATATTTGCATACTTGTTACGGTAGAGGATACAGTCGTTCAGACATGGATGTATTATTTCCACTTTCATTTCCAATTGTGGATATCGTGAGGATATGTGCATGATCTCAGGATGATGAGTCAATTGGCAATGGCTTTGTTGGTTTGTAATTTGTCGTGTTTTCGGGGTTGCTCCGAGTTTGTCAGTCACGGCGGTCCGACCGGCTGGTCGCCGGTCCGGCCGGCGATGGGAAGGTCGACCGGCGGTGCTTGCGGTCCGACCGTAAAAAGTGATGATGGAATTTGGGGCTGAGCCAAAAATAGGTTGTGTAGGCAAGTGAGGGGAGTCTCTGGATGTGGTCACACAATTTTGGAGCTCCGGTCAAAAGTTCTATTCGATTGAAAATTCGGAAGGTTTGAATTTCGAGCTGAAAATTTGGCTAAGTCTTTTGGGCGGTCCGGCCCGTTGTGGAATCGGTCCGACAGGCACTGAAATCGGTCGGACCGGTGGAGTCGGCGATCGGACCGCCGATCACTTGAAGCTTGCCCTTCTTGGCATTGTTGTGTATTGATTGTGTTTATTGTATGAACTTCAATGCCTTATTGTTGCATATTGCATTGCGGAACTAACGTGGGTCAAGTTGTGAAGAACTTGTTCACGGAGTCGATTTGCTTGTCTATTGCTGTGCAGGTGGCTTGTAGGTCAACGACGTCAATGGTAAGGTGGATCGGGACTACGCTTGGAGAGCTGAGGTCCAGAATGATCATAGATGCCGGGTGAGGTCGTGTGACTCAAGCATGGTGCAGAATGGGCAAGATGGATCGAACGGGTAGTTCGGTCTGTTGGTTGGATCGGTGGTGCGGAAGTCGGTGCGAGTCTCCGGGAGGTTCGATGGGATTGGACGGGAGAGACTTGGCGGCGTGATGAGGCACGATCAACCTACACGTGGTGAAGCAGGCGATTGCTTCAACAGTTGTATGTGTGTGGATCCCATGTGTGTGTGGGTCCCAAATGTGAAACCATAGGCCTCTCCTATAAATAGAAAGGGGGAGAGAAAAAAAAACCCCAAGCATTCATTTGGCCCCCTTCTTCTTTTTCTAGGGTTAGGAGGAGAGGAGAGGAGAAGCTAGGGTTTAGAGAGATTGTGTGTGCTCCTTGTGTGAGCTCTTGTCCTCCTTGTTGGAGTGGCTTTGTAAGCATCTTGTGAGATCAATCAATCTTGTGATGCTTGCTTGAGAGATCATTTGTCTCCGTTGTGTTCTTCTCTCTTTTGGATGAATTTGGTGCTTCCTTGATTCATGTGTTTATGCTTGGTCTCTTGACCTACTTTACCTTGCTTTGATGTGTGGGAATACTTCTAGAATCTTCTAGATCATTGAAGGACCGAAATGGCAACAGAGGGGGGGGGGTGAATGGTGCCTAAAAATTAATACTCCCCTTCACTGTATTTAAAACCAGCCTACAAAGATCTCTGAAGATCTAAAGAAAGTAAATGAAGCAAGATCAAATAACAAAAACAAGTTTGTTTGTTCTTACCGAAATCGGAAGTTAAGGCGATGGATTGCGGAAGTTCCGCTTGCGATAGTTCCATGATGTATATCGGAAGTTAAACGCATGACTACTCCATTTGCATAAAATCGGAAGCTCAGATTATCTGATCAAGAACGAGCGCTCGGGTTTTGCCCAAAAATCAAACTACTTAATCTTGAATGCTCTTCTCAGGTCAAGTTTTACAGGACATCATCCTAAACACCATCTTGACCTTATGGAGAAGAATCGCAACCAAAGATTCAATAATCGAACCAAAAATGGATTTCTTGAAGAAGGGGCAAGAAAGACCAAAACCAATGATAAGCGAGATTCTCAGATTCTTAGAGCATGAAACTTTGAGGAAGTAATAGCAATACCAAAGCGATTCTAGATATGAAGTTTCATGCTATCTCATAAAGCGAATCAAAAGATATGCCAAAACCCTAGATATTCAACATGAGCAGAGAGAGAGAGTTGCAAAATCAAATAATCGAAACCTCGATTTCATTGGATTGAAACATGGATTCTGAGGTAGCATAAAGAGGAATGATTACAATAGGTTTCAGTTCATACTCTACGTCACGGATCCACCTAGTTGATTAGATGAATCGATTGTTGGCCCAATCTTTCACGCAGTACACTCGAAGATTAGTAGCGATCTCACAAACCAATTCGGTGAATTGAATTGTAAGAAAATCAATATGCTCACAAACCAATCTAATAGATTGAATTGCAAATAGTAGCGTTACGTGAATAGTACTCCGAAACAAGAGATAGATATCTTGATCTTGCTCTCAATCTTTCTCCTCAATCTCTCCAACTCATATCACGACTCAAGAACACACGGTATGCGCCAAAGCGGCTTTTACGATTTTATTATCTAAATCATAACTTGTCCTCCATATGGTGCGGCCATGGGGGTTTATATAGCCTCCCACGCAAGCACAAAAATTGGATGAGCGATGTCCAGATTGCTCACGATGCAGTGTCCGATTTCATTCACGTGAGCGATGTCCAGAGTCGATTCTTGTTCACGTGAATGAATCCGAAACAAAAAATACTTGTTTTCTTTTAAAAAAAAATTAGAATTTAAACTATTCTAGTTTTGGAATAAAATATTAATCACCAATTGGCTGTCTGAATTGGATCCAAACTGACCCAACCCACATGCCATGTTCCTGGTGTCCTCTCCATGCATGGCCAAATCTCCCTCTTGGTTTCTCTTGTGTTGTGGGCTTTCCTCCTCTTAGCTTCTTGCACGAACTTGTTCCATGCACTTGATGCTTCTTCGGCGTAATGCAACCCTTCTTTGCCATACCACCACATATCCTTCTTGTTGCTGCCGCGCGCTAGGGTTTTATCCAGAAGAGCGTTCCCTCTCGTTGGCGAGCATCCCCATCCACCCTTTCGGCCTTCACAACATTTTGTTTTACCTTTTGCAATGCTTTGGTTGTAGATATGGCCGTATCATCCTCCCTTTCTTCAAGAAAAGACGTCCTCGTCTTTTGTGTAACCTCAGGAATCTCCGTCGAGGTAGTCTTCACGATCGTCTTTTTAGCTATGATCTCCTCAGCATGAATAGAATTCTCTGGCATAGGACACAGGGTATATGATCTTCCACGATGCACCAAAGAGTACTTGTTGGACCTCCGTGGTGCGTAGCATTGCGATCATCTTGCCACGGACGCCCCAACAACAAGTGACATGCATGCATAGGCACGGCGTCACACTCCACTTTGTCGTGATAGTCTCCTCTTGAAAAACAAACTTTGACACGATGAGTAATTTTGGTTTTCTGAGCATTATGTAACCATTGTGCATAATACGGTTACGGATGTCGCTAGGTTGTCAACCCCAAAGCTTGCACCAAATCGTTGCTAATGATATTGTTGTAGCTTCCACCATCAACGATAAGCTTGTAAACTTTGCCATTGATTTTGCACTCGATTTGAAAGCGTTGGTTATTGCCCGTTGTGAGAATGGAAGTGTTGTCAACTCGAACCGTCTTGGTCGACATACAAAGACCATCTTGTGGTGCCTCACTAGTAGTTTGTCATCATGGAGCGACACCTCTTCTGTGTTTTGGGTAGAAAGAAGGGTCGCCAATTCTAATTTCTTATGTTCTTCCCGACCAACCGTTCTTCTTCACGTTTCTTGGCCTTTAGCCTTTCTTCTTTGCTCTTTAATGTCTCCTTGGGCCTTGTCTCGTCATTTGTCTATCTTCAAAGTACCTTGGCGAGGACCAAGATGTAATGTCCTTTCGTGTTCCTCTCCATGGAAAGGAGTACCGCATGATGGCGTGATGCAACTTGATGTATGTCTTGTTCTTTCAACCAATATGCACCAATCACCATGAACATGCTCTCATATGCATAGGAATCACGTCAC
Source organism: Hsuehochloa calcarea (assembly GCA_036346395.1). Taxonomy (NCBI): domain Eukaryota; kingdom Viridiplantae; phylum Streptophyta; class Magnoliopsida; order Poales; family Poaceae; genus Hsuehochloa; species Hsuehochloa calcarea. Next base: position 186,652 of record JAYEVG010000105.1, read on the forward strand.
AAGTAACAACAATGATATACCCATCCAAAGAAAATTTTACCTCCACTTGTTTTGTGATCGGAATGTGCTTGAACCTCCAAAGCAATAGATATGGCTCCGGATGTGGCTTTGTGATCAACCCCAATCTGTCCACAAGTGTTTGGCTTGCAGCGTTTGTCAAGCTTCCGTATCGATCATCATAGCACAATCTGTGTTCCCCACTCGACACCGATTGAAGAATATGTAGCTCGGATCGTGGAGTGGATCCTCCTCACATTGATCTATAGTGTAGCTGAATTGCATGACCAACTTCATGTCCTTCGTATCGGCCATGTCGATACTTGATCTTCATGTAACAGCAATCACCGTGAACAATGAAGCTCGATACCACGATACGGATCCACCTAGTTGATTAGATGAATCGATTGTTGGCCCAATCTTTCACGGTACACTCGAAGATTAATAGCAATCTCACAAACCAATTCGGTGAATTGAATTGTAAGAAAATCAATATACTCACAAACCAATCTAATAGATTGAATTGCAAATAGTAGCGTTACGTGAATAGTACTCCGAAACAAGAGATAGATATCTTGATCTTGCTCTCAATCTTTCTCCCTCAATCTCTCCAACTCATATCACGACTCAAGAACACACGGTATGCGCCAAAGCGGCTTTTACGATTTTTATTATCTAAATCATAACTTGTCCTCCATATGGTGCGGCCATGGGGGGTTTATATAGCCTCCCGCAAGCACAAAAATTGGATGAGCGATGTCCGAGTTACTACGATGGCAGTGTCCGATTCTTCGTTCACGTGAGCGATAATCCGAGTCGATTCTTATTCACGTGAGCGATAATCGAAACAAAAAATACTTTTTTCTTTTAAAAAATTAGAATTTAAACTATTCTAGTTTTGGAATAAAATATTAATCACCAATTGGCTGTCTGAATTGGATCCAAACTGACCCAACCCACATGCCATGTTCCTGGTTTCCTCTCCATGCATGGCTAAATCTCCCTCTTGGTTTCTCTTGTGTTGTGGGCTTTCCTCCTCTTAGCTTCTTGCGAACTTGTTCCATGCACTTGATGCTTCTTCCGGCGTAATGCAACCCTTTTGCCATACCACCACATATCCTTCTTATTTGACGCGCAGCGCTAGGGTTTTATCCAGAGAAAGCGTTCCTCTCGTTGGTGACATCCCCATCCACCCTTTCGGCCTTCACAACATTTTGTTTTACCTTTTGCAATGCTTTGGTTGTAGATATGGCCGTATCACTCTCCCTCTCAACAAGCTCTCAAAAAGCAAAACAAATCCTTTTCTAGAGCTAACCTAATTTTCTCTCAAAGTCTCACCCTAACTCCGAGGTTCTCCCCTATTTATAGCCTTTGCTAATGGGCCTCCAACCCATTAAGCCCGCTACACCGAACGGAACCGCCTCCACTTTTGCCGCTTTGCGAAATGACCCTTCGCCCCTTGCGCATCTTACGGAAGCCTCCGTACACCTTGTTGTGCGACTACAACCGCTTCAAGATTCACGCCGTCTTCGACACATCCAGGCCGTTTCGACCTCAGCGCCTCCTGCGCCTAGTCCGGTCCACGTGTCTCGCCACGACTCCATCTTGATGCCTGCGATCAACACAGACAAAAACACATCACATAGCATTGCACAATATCATAGCATCAATATTTGTATAAGACTCAAACTCATACAAAATCAAAAACACAAAATATTCTTCTACGCGATTACGGACACAATCGGAAGTTCGCACTTACTGCGGAAGTTTCGATTTCGAATTATCCGCACTCGTCGAGATTATCGGAAGTTCCGCGCTCAACACTGCGGTACTTCGATCTCGAACAACCGACTTTCGGATATTTGATTCCGATTTGGTACCTCGAGAACACTCAATGTCGGTATTATCGGACACTCCGCTACCCCTTGTGCGGAAGTTCCGATTTCCTTCAATAGAACTCAAAACCCGGGAAAATCGGAAGTTCTATTTCCAACACCGGTAGTTCGATTTATCGAAACTTCAGCTCCATACAATGGTAGTTCCGATTTCACTGACTTCGGCCGAAGCAGTCCAAACCAAAACTCAACTCTCAATCTAATCAACACACTTGTCAAATACTCATCACTCAGTGGAGGACCTCTCACATGGTCTCTCAATCTCCCCTTGATGAGTATATTGACAATACCGAAAAAAGCATAAGATGAGTTTGAGATTCACAGTCAACCAAGGTCTAAACAAGAGTAGTTAAGCTCAAGACCAAGTTGACAAAAGAAAGACTTGAGATGAGATGAAAGAGCAATTTTCGCACAAAACTCAAGGCTTTTCTCGAGAATGACTTTTCTCTCAAAATTCTCCCCTTTGGCAATAAAATCATCAAGATGTAGAAAAGGGAGGAGAAGACAATGTGATGTTCAGTTTAAGCATTAGGAGCCATGTAGATTATCCAAAATGACTATTAGAGTATTACACCAAGCCATAACACAGAAGAATGCTATCAAGATCATGACAATTGATGTATAGAAAAGCTAAGTCGGAAAGTCCATAATACGATTAATGATCCAATTCTTTAGCAAGTCAAATAAACCAAGATTGAAGTCTAGCTAAAGATATCCAAAGATGATACAAGCCATGTCAAATAATCTAAGTTGAACCAAGAAGACTCATCTTGAGCAGTTTAGAGTGCTACAGTTGAAGAAGGACTCATTTTATCAGAACTTGGTCCTTTTAATGATAAGCAATTTTAGCACATTTTTTTTGAAAGCTCTTTATGGTTTTATCTTAGTAAAGCAAGCTCTGGACTAGGTGCCATCCACAAGCGCCTCCTAAGCTTCAACCAATTTTCAAATCTTAGCCATGTGCTAGATCCCAAGCCTTATCGACCACTCCAAGCAGAGACTTAAGGAGGTGATCTTAGGTCATTCAAGGCCCCCGAGTTCATGCCTAGTGCAATGGCAAGCCGTCTCATGAGAAAGATTTGGTGAGATCGGTTTTTCGCACAAAAGAGATCATTTTTGCTTTTGAAGTTTTAGACCGATGATTAGAGATAAGTCATGTTTCTTAACAAGCTGACATAGCTTACTCAAAAGTTCAAAAGAGATTGAGGACTCAACTCGACCTACTTGACATGGCGAAAATCATAAAGGATAGTTTCAACGGACTAGTCTCAAGAGCTATCATGACAAGATTTTAATTCAAGTTTAGCATTTTTAAATACCTTAGCATGGCAAAGACTAAACTACACATAAAAGTCATGATAGATCTAGCGGTTTAGCATAAATCATGGCAAGATGTAAAAGCAGTGAAAACATATCATAAGGGATAATAAACAGGACTCCATTTGATTATAATGCAATGCGGATGAAATGCACAAAATCAGATTCCCTTGAGAATGAGATGCATCTTTTAATTGGGTTGAGTTATGACAAAATTAAGAGTATGGAATAACCAAGAATAACTCCCCAGAACCAAAGGAACAAAAGCGAGAATCGATAAGTAAAAGCAGAAAAAGGGTCCTTTAGAGCATAGAAAGATATAGGAAAACTATCGCTCAGACGGGTTCTTATCTACCCCATATGATTCTAGGACTATCGGTGATCAACTCATACACTAAGGAGCAAACACTATCCTGTCTACCCAAGGGTGGCCCGACCTGCTAGAACCTATAAGAAGTGAGTAAGCTCTACTTAGAGAGAGAAGAGGCAGCTAATAAGCGACATCCTAGAAGCACAAGACAAGAAGTAGCGATCAAAGCAATGTGGCAAGAGAACCACTCTAACCTATCTTTGGAAGGACTTGACCGAAATATTAAAAGAAATGTAACGAGAAAGGAGTAAGAGTATAATATAATATAATATAGTATAATACGATAGTAGCACAAAGCTCCCCTCACGTGTCCGTAAGGACAAACCACTAAGCTCTCCCATAAAGTGAAAACCAGAAGCGTCCGAGGCTTAGTGAAGATATCACCAGCGGTGCTCACTCTCCTGGCTGGAGCACAATGTCACCCTTCTCTACATGGTCTCGAAGAAAGTGATATCGATATCAATATGCTTGGTCGAGAATGTTGCCTTGGGTTCTTGGCAATGCAAATCGCAGACGTGTTATCACGAGAAGAGTGGAGCGCGATCGATAGATAACCGAAATCTGCGGTCGAGACCATCAAAGCACTTGGCTACGACAGCTGGCTGCGACAGCGTGCTCGGCCTCTGCGGTGGATTTGCAACACCGGATTACTTCCTCGGCGACCGGAGGCGAGAAGTGCCAATGAATTGGCAAGTGCGGAAGTGCTCTTCCTATCTATCCTCTGACGTTGAAATGCGCATCGGAGAAGGCTCTAAGAGATAGACAAGAGGAGGAGAGTACGGATACCATAGTCAATGGTAGCTCGAAGGTACCGAAAGATGCGCTTCACGCTTTGACGGTGAGATCTGCGAGAGAAGCACGAAGCCGAGCACAAAGACACGAGAAAAGTGTATGTACGGTCTCGAGGTCATGAGGTACAAAGAGAGCCAATCATGCTCTGAAATCCTTTTGGTCAGCAGGTTCGCCGTCTTCATCGGATCGAGCATTTGTAGATGCCATTGGAGTTGATCTTGGCTTTCCATCATTCATGTCGAAGCGCTTGGGAGGTCTCGAGTGTATTTGCCTTGATGAAGAAAGGTACCCTCCAGAGCTGTTTGATTTGGAAGCCAAGGAAGAAGCTCAACTCGCCCATCATGCTCATTTCAAACTCAGAGCTCATGACATCGGAAAAGCGGGAAGCGAGCATGCGAGAGCCGCCAAAGATAATGTCATCCACGTAGATGCGGACGAGCGGAAGATCGGTGCCAAGGCGGCGGATGAACAAGGTTTTGTCAATTTTACCCATCTCAAAACCATGGCTCGTGAGATAGGACTTAAGCCTTTCATACCAAGCTCGGGAGCTGCTTGAGTCCATACAAAGCTTTGGAAAGCTTTGTAGACATGGTTAGGGTATTTGGGGTTCTCGAAACCGGAGGTGTCTCACATAGACTTCTTCCTCAATAAGGCCATTGAGGAAGGCACTCTTGACATCCATCTGTAAAGCTTGAAACCCTTAGAAGGCTGCAAAGGCAAGCGGGATTCTAATGGCTTCAAGTCTAGCTCTGAGGGCAAAAGTCTCTTGAAATCTAGACCCTCAACTTGAGAGTACCCACGAGCTACCGGCCTAGCCTTGTTTGAATGACTAACCCATCTTCACTTTGCTTGTTCTTGAACACCCATTTGGTCCCAATGATATTGTGACCTTGAGGGGCTCAACAAGGGACGGACCTTGTTCCTTTCAAAGTTTTCCAATTCCTCGTGCATGGCGTTAGTCCATGACTCATCGAAAGAGCATGACAAGCGTCTTTGGGCTCAAGCGAGGCAACAAAGGCGAGAATGGAGCGAGAATAGAGACATGCCGGTTTTGAGCAGTGACTCGCTCAAAGAGATCTCCAATTATCCTGCTCTGAAGGATGGTCCTTTTGAATGTCTTGGAGGTCGAGGTGAGATGAAGAAGTGGCCTCTACCTCATTAGCGAGACGAGATAGGGGCAGAGCCACTAGCTTGAGAAGAAGCGAAGGTAAGGGTCGATCTCCTCGAGTGCGGTGGAAGAAGGCACCTCAAGAGGAGGAGAAGGAAGCTGGATCGGGTAAGCAACCCTCATCTCCATCCTCCTCATCGTCCACAAAGATGGACTCGGTGCTCTAAGGAACACGAAATATCAAGCCTAGTCCTCGGTGGCCTCATCGAAGGTCACCTCACGAGATTCTAACAATTTACTAGACTCGCGATTCCGGACTCTATAGGCACGAGAAGAAGTCGAGTAACCCGGAAAGATCCCATCACAAGATCGTGACTCGAACTTATCTAGGTTCCCGGACTTGAGAATAAAACACTTGCAACCAAACACACGAAAATGCGAGGCATGGGTTTCGCCCATATCTCAACTCATAAGAAGTGCGATGCAAGAGTGCTAGAAGAAAAACTCTGTTAGAAACATGACAAGCGGTGCAATTGCCTCATTAAAACTTCCTAGGTGTAGAGTACTCATCAAGCATCGTCAGCCATCTCGACCAAGGTGCGGTTCTTCCTCTCCACAGCGCCATTTTGTTGGGGGCGTATGGAGCAGGCGGTGCTCTACACTGTCTCACCACAAAAACTCTCAAAGTAGGAATTCTTGAACTCGGTGCCATTATCGGTCGAATTGCTCGTAATGCACAGGAGCTCAACGAAAGCCTACTAAAAGACCACGAAAAAAGTAAGCGTCTCATCCTTGAGGCTAAGAAAAATACCCAAGAATACCTCGAGAAGTCATCGACCACGACAAGTGCGTACCACTTCCCTCCTCTTGTTGCACTCTATTTGGTCCTCTCGTGTCCATATGGGCGATTGACACAGTGCATCTGTCATAGTCCTTTATGGCTGGAGGATGTGAGCGGCAACCATTTTGTCGTCTTGGCAAGGAGCACAAACAAGATCCTTGACCATTTTGAGTTTTGGCAAACCACGAATGAGATCGTGGCGCTAACTCTTTCGGTCGGATGATCAAATCCTATATGACCAAGTCTCCTATGCGAGAAAGTCAAATCACGGGATTGAAGCAATTAAACATCGGAGAGGATCACGGAAGATCGGAAAAATCAACACGAAAGATCCTCCCATATCGAAATCCATAAACTAGACTACAGAAGAATCAAGAATTTTGCAATTGTTTTCTTAAAGCTCACCTCGAAACCGTCATCGGTGGTGAGAGGTAAGCAGCGATTATCTGCGGCTTACTTACTAAGGCAACATCTTTTAAAATGAAAGAATCATTAATGCTCACAGTACCTTTAGCGATGGCGCCCAAATGAAGCATCTCAGAAGGTGATCGTCTCATCACAGGCACGGGCTAGGAAGAAAACCAGCGAGAATCTCGGTCATATGGCGTGAACAACCGAGTCTACAATCCGGACCTTTCCCTTCCCGGCCCGCGACCACGAGTCAAGCAGAGTAAAGTCTCGATCTTGGGGTGAATCAGCGATGATTTTGGCACCCAATCTTGAGTAACAGCGAGCAGATGAAGTAGTCAAGCAAGGTCGACCTCTATCTACCCTCGCTCTCGTCACTCAACAAGTCAAAGATCTCGACTGTTCTTTGGATCATTGCTATGGGAGAGCGAGTCGAAGTGCGATAACATCTTGATCTTGCAGCAGTAGCTATCTCGAAAGGAAAAGCGAGATCTACCCTCGGGGCGGCGGAGATTCACGACCAAAGGGAGCATGAGGATGAAAATCGAAAACTTCGGAAAAACCAAGTCCTCGATCTTGCCCAAAATCATCGGATGGAACAAATCTAGACCTCGTGTTGGTCTTAGGTGCACTCAAGATGCAGGGGTGACCACGAATGTGCCTAAGAGACTCAACACGGTATCTGTAGCGATCTTGGCGCTGAAGCAATGATCAACTAAATGTCCATCTTTACGGCGAAGGTGCAATGATACTTACCGCCTTACGAGGGCGAAGCTGCGGTGGAATCACCTTCATCGAAATCCTTTGAACAAAACCCGCCGACTTAAAATTGACTTTCTCGATCCACAGGCTTAGTTTTGATCACACAGTGCTATGGTTTTGAGCACGACGGTGGATGCTTCCTCATATCCTCACGGATATCATATCCTAGACCACGATTAAATCGCAAATTTTAGATTTGTCTAGAATGAGATTGAGCTTCTTCTTGCCTCCTACAAACCTCTCGAGAGTGTTCATAAGATCTTGACACTCAGAAAAGAGAGGTGCAAGAAGAGCGAGGGGAAGAAGGACAGTGAAGGTAAGGGGCGGAAGAAGAACCAACAGAGGAGGAAAGATTGGCTTGTGCGCGCACAACCGACTTGGGACAGTCCTCTTGCTAGCAGATTGGTTCACGTTGCTAGGCGTCTCTACCAAACCCTTAGACTTCTTCCCGCACACACAATACAAGCGGATGATTGTGTCTCTAGAAGGTCCTTAGTTAGCTTCACACATTTTCATCCAAGGCAACAAATCACATTTTAGTTTATTACAATGATTGCATGGTGAGCTAACAAGGTCCTTAGAAGCATCTTGAGCCAATTTATTCTGTGATCAATCATTTCTTGAAGCTGCTTGAATCTGATTCTAGTTGATTAACTTAGGACAGTTTAAACAAGAAACAATAGGCTCTAGTAGCGGCTTGAAATTCAACAATTTTGTGATCTGCCCATTTTAGGTTCATCTTGAGATTATTACAATTTTCACAAGTTTGAGGCGAGATCAAGCAACATGGTATAAAGACCTCTAAGCAATTGTCCTTAACCTCACATGAGGTGCAAGCGGTAGCCTCAACAGTAGTGGATGAAGGAGGTGCTACCCTACTCATCTCTAATTCACAAGAAGGCTAATGTTCTCTACCTTAATCATGTCAAGTTCGGAGGACACACTATCATGTAAGGTCCTTAGTTTATCCATATCATCAATCAAAGCACGGCATGTGTCACATTCATCACGGGAGGGAGCGGATGTAAGTAAAGTAAGCTCCGTGATAGTCTAGCTACTTCCTTCTCAACCCGCACACTTAGCCCTAGACTTAGCATGGAATCTACCTAGCTTAAGAAAAGCATCATTAAGCTGGTCATAAGTGGGACTAACCTCATCGGGTCGAGATGCACTCATTGTCGCTCGATTCGCCCGAGGGCCATGAAGCACATCTTGGGAGAAGTTGCCGTCGTCCTTGGGATCATGATCGTCCTTCCCATCATCGTCCTCCACCCCTCCACCTCGGCTGGTGTCCGGTTCGTCGAGGCGGTGAGGCCAGCGATGGAACTTCTTTGCCTTCCCAAAGTTGCGGAACTTCTTCTTGCCTTGATCAGTCTTTGAGGGCTTCGTGTTGCGGTTCTTGTCGATGTAGTCGTTCTTGCTTGGACCGCCATAGTCACCTTTGCCCTTCCCAAGCTTGGGACGGTTGCTCGGATGTGGTTGGGGCCACCACACTCGAAACAAATCACAGGACCTCCTCTTTTACCATCCCTCCTCCTCTTGTAAGCATGGGAAAACTTCCGAGCTAGGAGGGCTAGGTGTTCATCCTCAAAGTTGCTCTAGCGATCATCGGTTATGTCACGAGAGCAGCTAGGAGAACCCACGTGTCGACTTCGAGAAGAAGATCGAAGTGGGATCGGTGACTAAAGCCATCATTGTGACTTGACCTTGAGAGACAATGTCAATCTCGTGAGTCTTGAGGCCGAGTAAAGCGCATCAAGAGTCGAAGTCGAGAGTCCGTGCTATCTTTGATGGTAGTCACTTTCATCTCCCAAACACGAAGATC
>JAYEVG010000032.1:0-292846 GCA_036346395.1 Hsuehochloa calcarea
TAATAAAAAGAAGGGACCAATTTAGAACTCAAAAGGAATGAAATGATCAGTTGTAAAACTACAGAAGTAATACCTTCAATTACTAACAGAAGTTAAATATCAACTCGTAGTTACCATTTCAGTCAACCAGATACTTAAGAGGAACCATAACAGGGTATGGCAAAGTGGACAAGAGATTTAAACCAAAAGCAAAAACACATGGATTTTTAGCATATAAGATAAACTGCAGTGCAACAAAGACCGCCATTTACCAACATCTGAAAAAGTGTTATTCTTGTTATAACTGCATTGAACTTAGTTCCGAGTTGGCCAAAATCGAATGGAGAAGATTGACTTCATTAAGCTCCAAAAAAATATCACAGTACTAAATGACAGGTGAAAGCATCTCACTGACTACCTAAAAAATTACTAAGCTGCTACTTGAAAAATCAGGTAAGTGTTAAAGATCTGATAGTACGTTACGTTTGCACACTTTTTTCTTCTCCATTACGTACACAGAACAAACCTTTTGCTTATGCCGGTGAAAAGAACCATCCGAAGTGACCGGAGTGCCACCATCACCCGCCTCTTGGATGGTTTTTGCATGTATGCTTCGAGTAATTCCACCAATCTTGAGCTTTACTTTTCTCAGCCTATTTTCACCTGGTACATTGGCATCTCTCGAGGGCAAATGTGGGCCATCAGGGGACCCAGAGTTTCTTGAACAGGTCAGTGCCAGAACACCTTCACTGCTACGCTTCACATCCTTTGACTTGCTGCCCCGATTGTGGTCATCATAGTCTCCTCCAGCTCTATCCTCTCTCTTTATCTTCTTGGACATGTCACTCCTATGTGGAGTGGAGCCCCTCATTTCAGGGCCGTTGAGGTACAGCTCCTTCCTCCGGTACCCACTGCCCTCAACGCCGGCGTCATCATCCGGGGAAATGCTCCGTGATGGCGCGCATGAGATGTCCTTGTAATCGGAAGCGAGCTGATCCTTAGGCCTCGGCTTTCTTGACGCAACACTCCTCGGCCTCTTCATTACCGCTTCCGCGGCATTCAATGGGGCGTTCCCAAGCCCCTCCATTACGACGCACACTTATCTCCCAAAGAAGGTATCGCTGTAATAGCTAACCACGGTATCTGCGTGTATTAGAAGGCGACATTACAACCATGATATCATATAAACGCAAGTCGTAGCTAGCAAACAGATACATCCAATGAACTGAGCTATCAAGCCAGGACAGCTATCAAGAGTTGACTCCTGGACATGTAAACCAGGAAAATGCTGACCCAAACCCCGCCGGTCGATCATGAAAGCGAGAGCATAAAGTGAGAGAAACAACAAGAAGAGCAACTCGAAACCCACCAGGGGAGACCAAGAGCACGGCGGCGAGCAACTTCAAACGGCAAGGTGAGGGATCAAAACTGCGCACCCCAACACTCCTCGAGGTTCCCGAAAAAACCCGCTCACCAGGAGAAATCAGACAACGCAAGAACAGGCGGCAGAGAAGAACCCCCCCGCCCAAATCGCCGAAAAAACCAAGCAGGCCAGCCACCTCCGTAGCGGACGCAAACCCTATAACGGTGACACTCGATGAGGACGGGGGAGCTTTACCTCGGAGGGGGCCGACCACCGGCGCGGCGAATCGGGGAGAGGGCGAGGCGGTGGGGAGCTAAGTGTTAGGGTTTGGGACGAGATGATGAGGAGGGTATTTGGGCTGGGCCCGTGGTGGACGATAGGGTGTGAGCGCGGACCGCCGGGTGGCCGGTGGGCTCGTGCTGGCTGGGCGACGCGTAGTTCCTCCCATCTCTCTCTCTCTCTCTCTGCCTTCCCACCCGACGCGGGCAAGACACTATCCGCTCCGATTCGCCTTTGCCTTCTCCCTCATTTGCCTCTCGCCTGGTAGAGAAACCGTCGAACCGATGATTGGAGTGTTGGGCCGATGGAGCATCATTACCAACATTTTCGACGGATGAGATCAAATCATGTGCTTGGACTCTTCGAGTGTACCGGGAATTATTGGCTACAATGCTGTGCGATAAAATAATAAAAACAAATAATCTCTCCTTGCAAGTAAAGTTTAAAAAATAGCATTGGTTTCGCACTCAAATGCCAAGGCAGGGAGCCTACTGTGCCCTGGGCATGAGGTAGGCCACATGGCGGGCTCACGTTCGGCGGCAGGCCACCTCCGCACGGTGGGGACACGGCAGGAGGTCCGGACGGTGAGGGTGCGGTAGGGGAGCACGTGTCGTCTACCAGCACGTCTGCAGTACCATTTTTGGAATTTTTCTCACGAATGGAGCTATTTTTGATATTTCATCGTGCAACAGTGTCAATTAAACCAAAAACTCGAAAGAATGTGCTAATTTTTTTTACTCTATACCTTAACAAATTTGCTATCTTGCGGTTGCCTGCATGGCGATTTTTGCGCGCACACACTAAGACGATGACATGTAGTGGTGTGGCCAGATGGGCTGCGTTGGCCCGAGGCACCGCACTGTTGGTGCGACCCATGCACGACACGACCCGCACCGTACATGGGTCGTGCTGGCATGGCCCACCTGGCTCGTGTGCAGAGGTTCGAGCGCCAAGCGCGATCGACAAGGAGGAGGCGGGCCGGGAGGAGGAGGAAGCTAGCGAGCGGGAGAGGGTGGGAGGGGAGGGTGGGCTGTGGGGCAGCGTCGGCGACCGGCGCGGAGGGAGGATAAACCGAGAAGGGGTGCCACTCAAGAGTCGGGATGGTAGGGAGGACAGGCTTGGTGTGCACGGGGAGGTGGGGCGGGCAACATGGCAAGTGAGCTCGGGCGCAAGTAGAGGAGGAGGAGGGCGGAGTCGACGACGAGGAGGGGGAGGAGGGCCAAGATGATGGGGCGGCCACCGGCATGGGGAGGATATGAGGCGAGGGAGCGGTGGAGGACGGGGTGGGCCGGGGCGGACGTGGTGGGCTCGAGGCTCACGTGGAGGAGGAGGAGGAGGGCCAGGGCGACGCGGTCGCCGGTTCGGGGAGGAGGCGAGGCAAGGGAGCGGTGGTCGGGTGGTGAAGGAAGATGGTCGGGCGTAGACGCGTAGTGTAGCAGGCTGCCAGCAGGCAGTGGCACACAGGCATTGCCGCACCCGTGGCCGTAGGGGTAGGGGACGGTGCTGGCGTGCCCGCGGGCTAGAACGGCAAGGTGGGCTGTGCCTGGCACAACACGACGACATTATAGCCGTTACAGGCTAAATGGGCACGGTGGGCCATGCCTGGCACGACACGCACTGCTTGTTTTGCCCATTTAACCCGTAACGTTCGGCTTTTTTGAAATTTTGACTATTTTTTTTTACCATTTAGGGCTTTAAAAATAGCCAAAAAAATAAAAAAAAAATCTCTATAAATAGGCTCCATACCCCCTCATTCATTCCTCGATCTCTCTTTCTAATTCTATTGTGAAAATGTAAATTCGTTGTGAGATAATTTGGTAAAAATAAAAAAAAAATATGCCAAATTTTAGAAAATTCAAATTCCGGCAGCAAGTCATCAAAAGAGGTACAATAATTTTTTTTTGCATATTTTTTGTTATTATTTGTTATGCTAAGTTGCAAATAATAATAGCGTTGCTTTTTATTTCGCATTTGTCGTAATGGAAAATTACGATATCTTTGCTCTCGGTGAGTACGGAATTTCACCAGAGGATGTTGCATCCACGGAGGAGGCTGCGACTACTTCAAACCAATCGGAGGTTTCACTAGAAGGGCAAGACAGAGTTACATCTTCAAGCTCTACGGTTGTATCTTCGTCGGCGACCACCAAAGCAAGGAGGTCAAGGTCGTCTGTATCTGGAGTCTGGGAGCGTTTCGACAGGACAACCAAAGTAGACGCACAAGGAAATGAGGTACCATATGCTGTTTGCAAAATTTATTATCGAAAATTATCTGCAAAGTCTACAGGAGGGACGGGGCATTTGCAAAGACATGTTTTAAGATGTCGGGTTAAGCTACGATTGCTGATGAGGCAGATGCAGTTGTAAGATTGAGGAGGCCGACTAGAGGGGGGGTGAATAGGCGGTTTTAAAAATCTCTTTGACTAAAAACTATTTTTAATGCGAAAGCTAACAACAAATTAGTTTTGCACAATTAAAACCTAAATCAACTAGTCTTTACTAAGTGTACCAACAATAATAGACTATTGAGAATGAAGGCAATCATACAAAGACATATAAACAATTTAATACAAGGAATATAAATAGCAATAGTAAAGCACAAGAAGAGCAAACCAAGATGACATGATAATATTTTACCGTGGTGTTCGGAGATTTGCCGGTCTCCCCTAATCCATGTTGAGGTAAGCCTAACCGCGTTGGACCGGCTCCTCAATTGAGCCAACACCTCCGAGGTAAGTCAAACCACTTGGACCGGTTCTCACAATATGAACCAACACCTCGATCCACTCGGGGTTGCTCTTTCTCCACTCCGGAGATGGCGAGCACCAAATCACTCATAACCGCTCGGGTCTTCTCACAACCTTCTTTGAGAAGATCACCGGCGCAACTCCTTCAAACCGTCTAGGTGTCGGCAAACACCAAGAGTAACAAGTCGGAGACGCTCACATGAACGAATGAAGTGTTTAAGCTCAGTGGATGCACAATCCACTACCTAATGCAACACATGCATTTAGGGTTTGCTCTCTAACCTCACTAAGTGCAATATATGCACATAAGAGATGAGATGGCTTGCTCTTTGCTCAAGAGAATGGGTAATGACACCAGAAACCTCACCCAAGGCCGGCCAAGGTGGGTATTTAGAGCCTACACACAAAAACTAGCCGTTGTGGAGAGATTCCGCTGAAAATCAGCGAAGCCCAGTCAGACCACGGGCATATGGCCGGTCAGACCGCACTTGCTCCAACAGCTATAAAACTAGCCGTTGGGCACATCCGGTCTGACCGCTAACCAATGGCCGGTCAGACTGGACCAGCTGGTCAGTCCGGTCAACACATGCCGGTCAGACCGCTCCAACTAAAATCAGAGAAACACATTGTCTAGAAAAAATTGACCGGGTCGAAGACCCAGAGGTCCGGTCAATCCGAACTTACAACCGCGGTCAGCCCGCTCCACAGTGTAACCAACAAATCCAGAAAAATACATCTTCTGGAAAAAGCTGACCGCGCGACCCTAACCGGAACCCCGGTCAAACCACCCAACACATGGAGGTCAGTCTGGTCCAGGAAACAAAAACTGATTTTGCAATTACTTCAACTCAATTTGCAAAAACACATTTGTCAATTGATGCAATATGCAAACAAAGGTTGAAGACGAGATTCTCAACAAGTTGCAAAACATATTTGCTAACTTTTAGAATCATGCTGTAAGGAATAAGGTACATGGACTTGACACATGATGATCTTCTTCACTTCGGGATCTTGTCTTGAACATCATCAACATATGATGATTTTCTTCATCCCGAGTCTTGACATGATGACGATCAACTCATGATGTCATCCAAAGTCTTCATCATCCTGGAACATGACTTAATCATCCAACTCATGAAAAATGTTAGCTTCATAATATGATTATCATTAATTACCACACCATACCATTAACTCATAATGGTGGAACAAGATATTTCAATCTTTCCCTTTTTGGTAATTGATGATAACCACTTCAATTGCACATAAATTGAATATAGATAAATAAACATAGAGCAACATGAGTATATAAGAACTACACAAGTTATATATACTCCAAGGATATGTTTCAAAGTAGAGATCCCAAGTATGTGTGTAGAATGAAATATGGATCAATACTAATGAAACCACAAAATATAGAGTGAACTCCCCCTAAATGTGTGCATACACAAATGTGTAATAAGAATATATGCACATATTCAAGTTAAACTTTTGGTGGAGTTCAACCTATATTTTGGATCCGAAGAATGCAACAATATATAATAGTATAAAATCGAATGCATACCTCCATGGTTTTCACCTTTTTATATCCAAACGAGACTACACAAAATTATACTAGATAAGAGAGTTAATCTCACAAGTAGATTTGTCATTAATCAATGAAAGATGTTAGTCTCATATTTAGATTTGTCATTAATCACTAAAATACTCTATTAACACATAATGGCGGATCTAGATTCTTCAGCGGCTGCAGTACAATTCCGATGGTACTGTACATAGCTGGGACTACGATCCTCAGGTAGCCCATCAATCCCTCTATCATTTATTTCCTTATGAGGATTTGCCGTTAGGCTTTGAAGAGTTTAATGCTTTCCAAACTTATATTAGAACTACGCATAATCCAAGATTCTCTTCCGTTTTTAGACAGACAACAACTAGCAATTTAGTAAAATACTACAATAAATGTCATGATAAATTAAGGATAAATTTGCTACGTGCACATTTTCGGTAGCGCTGACCTCAGACATATGGAGTGGCCGCACTAGGGAGGATTATCTTAGTGTAGTTGCTTATTATGTTAATGGAGAAAATAATTATATGTTTCAAATTAATTGATGTAACACACACAACTTAGAATATTACAGACTGTATTATCAAAGTCGTGGTAAACTTTGGTCTTACAAACAAAATATTCTCAATTACTCTAGATAATGCCACTGCGAACTCTAAGGCCATGTATATTCTTACTCTATTCTTCAGTACATACACTAATTCTTTCTTACTACATCAGCGATGCACTTGTCATGTTATTAAAGTTATAGTCAAATCTGGTTTGAAGAGGTTGGATGTGTATCTTAAATCTTTTCATGATACGATATCTTTCTTGATTAATTCTAAAGTAAGGATAGCGACATATAAGAACTTATGCGAGGGCAATGGGTGTGTGTCCACGAAAGTTCGGTTTGGACATACTGGTAAGACGGAACTCTACTTACCTGATGCTTAAGAGTCTTTTACCATATAAGAGTATTTTTCTGTTTTTATTCAAACGTACTATCATAGCATTGACGGTAGCGTACTATTGACTGAGCAACATTGGTTCATTGATGAGAAGATACTATTTTTTTTTATCAGGCCATTGTTGCTTTGTCCGTTGTCTACTATGCAACATCTCTTACTATTGTGCATAGTATTTTCTGATTAGTACTCATTTAAAAATGTATAAAAATGATTTAGTTTTACTCGAGGCTATTGTTACTATGAAAACTAAATACCTCAAATATTGGAGAGAAATACCTTTTCTATATGCATTTGTATTTATTTTAGATCATAGAGGTAAAATTGAAGCATTTGCTAATATTCTTGATCTTCTTAGTGATGCTACAGGGCTAGACTATTCTAACTATTTTGCAAGGGCTAGACTATTCTAACTATTTTGCAGAAGTTCATTCTCGATTACACGAGGTTTACCAAACGTATGAAAATAGCTCTGAATAGTCCGCTTGCAACGACCTCCAGTAGCCCCCTCCTCAAGTAGCAAGACAAATATGTGGGGGCAAGATCTTCAGTGACTCTTCCTCCCGATCAAGGTCTTCTTCTATAGCACTCCCTACTCAACCAAGAACAATCCCAACAAGTAGGGAACCATCCACTTATTTGGACAGCGATACGGTGGATTTCAACTCAAAAGGTTTCGAAATTTTGCAATGGTGGCATACCCATAAGTTAACATGTCCCGTGCTAACCATACTTGCACGTGATGTGTTAACTGTTCATGTCTCAACGGTTTCCTCTGAACCTGCTTTCAGGAAGAATATTAGAGGAGAGAAGAACACGTCTCACGAGTGAGATGGTGGGGATACTTCTAACTGTGAAGGACCGGGAACAAGCTGATTCGCGAACACAACACCCTGTAGAAAATACAGAGTTGTCGGACGTGTTCGAAAATATGTAACTCGACAATGACATTTAGAACAAAGATGTATGTAGAGCTATAGATTATACTCCTTTTCTTTTGCTAATATTTTCTCATTTTTAATATTAATAAAGCTATTTATTACATTTTTAATATGCTTGTCTCATATTTTACAACTTTCATATGTATTTATGATTCTACACATTTTTTCTGATTTTTTTGGAATGTTCCTATTTTTCCCTTCATTTTGCCTGTTTTTTTTTGTATTTTTCAGATTTTTTTTTGCATTTTCGAGCTAAGTGGGATGGAAACGGTCCGACAGGCCAAACGAGCTCGTGCTGGCACAACATTGAACGAAGGTCCTTCGGGGTCGTGCTTGGGCCGCCATCTAGGCACGTGGGTCGGTCCGACATGACACAAAACTTTCGCGGGCTCGACTAGGTCGTGTCCGTGCCAGGCTGGATAGGGCTACCCATTTGGCCAAGACTAATGACATGTGGTGTGCACAGTTGGATCCTTCTCTTTTTATTGTCTCTTCGCATGTGATTTGCCACCACCTTTTCCCCTTCCCTTCCGTTATTTTTCCTCCTCCTAAGGTCGAGTTCTTGGCTAAAATAATATGTTTTTTTAAAAGTAATAGCAACAATAGCCCTCGGACGAACGAAATGGCACCCTTACTGCATACCTAGACTATGGTAGACCACGTCCCGCAATCTTGTACGCGGTAGGACAAGTGGCGAGCACACAGGCAGTGGCTTGCTGTGTACCCAGACCACAACATGCCACCTGTTGCTAACCCAGTCCGTGGCAGGTGACTAGTGCATGTTTCTACCGCCAAGTGTCGCGGACTGGGTTAGCGACGGTGACTCTTTGTAGTGCAGGTGCGAGATAGGCCGTCTGCCGTTGGCTATGCGCTCGTCATGTGTCCTACCGCGCACCCAGATCGTGGCATATGGTCTGCCGCGGTCTAGGTTTGTGGTAGGGTTGCCAATTCTGTTAGTTTTTTCGTGTAGAGGCTATTTTAGCTATTTTATTTCGAAAAAAGACTAAATAAACCAAGATTTCACTATAGCTAACGTCATGTCGCCATGCTCTTCCCCCTCCCCTCCACACTTGTGGCCATGCTATATCCCCCCTTCACACGCAGCTCTAACTCCCATCAACCGATGAGGCCCATTACATGGTGCATCTAGTGCCTCCGTGCACACCTCCCGATGTTCATCTCAGCGTCGTGTGATGTCGTCGTGACCTAGGCACACTCAGCTTGTTCTTTATCGCGGGTCGCACCGCTAGGCATGGTGATGAACCGCCGTGGCATCCCGGTGAAAGCTCACAGTCCCAATTTGAAAGCTCCCTAGAAAACTAGTTGAAAGTTTTAAGCCGAGTTGGATTTTGTTTGACACCAGTTGAAAACATCTCATGATTTTCGGTTGAGAGTTCAAAATTGAGTCAAAAATGTTCATTACCCAGTTGAAAGTTCCTAGAAATTTTAGTTGAAAGTTCAAAATCGAGTCAATTTTTTATTTTCCCAGTCGAAAATTCCTCAAACTTTAGGTATACTAGATAGAGGTGCACGCTACGCTGCACCCGTATAACTATCTATGAGGGAGGGAAGGCTAGGATGAATCTAGCGTTAGACTGCGGCAATCATGGAACCATGAGCGATTTTAGCTAAGACATAGCAAGAAGACACCCAAAAAATAGAGATGTCAGCTTGGTATAAGAACATGGGTATTTCCACTTTGTTTTTTCTTTAATATGGAGATGTCACTTTGGTATCATGAAACATAGCAAGAAGATACGAAAAAATGACAATAGAGCACAATCATGGACAAAAAACTTGAAAGAGAAAAAAGGGAAATATGAAGAATAGCTCAAGAATTTCATAATTATAGCAGCACTCAATGTGGTGATTAATTGTAGTATCAGCAACACTAACCGAAATTGACTTTGGGTGGCCCTTGATTAAACACCAATAATAACTATCAACTACTACTTGGACCAAACCTCATGCTGACATCGTCAGAAACAATAAAGGATCAATGGGAGAACAAGAAATCCCAAATCCCAAAGGCGCATCTTGTTTTTTTTTTTCTCTTATCGCGTTCTTGTGTTGGCACTAAACAAACGCAAACCAGCAGCATGATGTTCTAAATCAACTCTTGTTTCTCAACGCAATCCAACCATACTAATTACTGCTCCAACAAAGCATAATTCCTTCCTACTGTCTGAATTTAAAAGGCTAAGTTGATGGAAGGTTTTTGCACCCAAAAAAAGTTGATGGAAGGTAAACTCTATTGCTAAAAAAAATTAAAAGGCATGACCTGTGATTCTAAGGATGATTCCTCCCAGCGAGGTCCAGCTATCAGAATTCCCTCGCCTTCGAAAATACCAGTATATATAGGCTAGATTATATGCTTTTAACACGGTGCTATGATACATGTGCATGTTCAGTGCCCCGACACTTCCAATTAGAATGAACCATAGGAGTACTATAGGTGCAAACAGGTACCCAACTTTATTTGTACCATAGTGTTCCATGCTAAATAATCCAATTAAAATGACCACAACAACATCTGTCAGATCCAGAGGAAACCAAAGATCAAACCAATTTACAACATCAATTTACGTAAATGATAGATTATTAGATTGTATTTTGGGATACTTGCAGTAAGATCAAGAAAGACAACTGCTGCATATGAGATCATAACACATAAAACAGATTCGGATGCACTAGATTCCTTCCATCGTTGCAGTACGAACATTCTTCTACCTATTAACACTACTTAAGGAATTTACAGAAGTTACAATATGCAAAGATCTGAATTAACCATATTGAACGCACGACATTACCAATACCCATATTCAGATTTCGAACCTTTATTCCACCTGATGCAGAAAGAACTGTGAAAAAACACAAAAATTATTTTAGATTCCAAGATCCATTCGATTTACTAAGAAGAATATGATGGTGAGTAATGCTTTAGAAGAAATTAAGCTGAGTACCTGATATAGTAGGAGTAAGGATGCCATATTCGGATTTTGAACTTTTATTCCACTGATGTAGAAAGAACTGTGGAAAACACAAAAATCATTTCAGATTCCAAGATCCATTCGATTTACTAAGAAGAATATGATGTTGAGTATTGCTTCAGAAGAAATTAAGTTGAGTACCTGATATAGCAGGAGTAAGGATGCCATCTCCAATAGCTGTACAAGTACCAATGAGAACAAGAATAAGAAGATAATTTCTTTTATACACATGTGCTTCTAGCCATCTCTTTATTTTTGCTACCAGTGAATTCTCCTCGTAAGTTTACCGACTATATGTCGTTAGATCCTCATCAATCTTGTGTTGGTTAGGTATAGCGCTGATCTTTGCATGACGGCGTTGATGAACCACAGAGGTCCTGATTTGGCCTGATCTTTCGATGAGACGATAAATTCGGTAGAAGTCGCTCAACTCTCACGATCCTGGCTACGAACTCGCAAGGCTTGAAACCACGCAATCACTAAACTTCTCGACAAGTCATTATCAACCGTACATGAATACCTGGATGACCTGATCACGAAGATCAATTATTGCATACACCGAAGAAGCACGCAAGAACAAGGTAAAACACAATCTGAAATTATAAATATGATTAAAATACTTGATAAATTGGGATTATGAAGCGGTATTATGGTTGGTCTAATCGACACAAGCCAATACACGAAGTTGCATTGTAGTTAATTTTTGACTCAACAAAATACAGGGAAACTAGAGGGGTGCGGTCTCCTTAAATAGGGGAGAAGAAGACACACATAGCTAAGAAAATAGGGGGTGTGACTATTTATGATACTGTTCATGTATGAAAAGTACCTCACGAGCGGTACGGGCGGCCTAAGGTGGCGCCTTCCCTTGGGTCCAAGCATTACAAGGTCCCATTTGGCCCAAACAGGTGATGCAACACCTTCTTTTGATAATTATGGTGCACACATAAGGAATTTGGAGGTGAGACTAGATCCGTTGGAAATAGGATAAGATAAGCTTTCCATCAAGTACTCGTGGAGCTCCAACGGACCCCGTATGTAAAAGTTATGCACGTTTGAAGTCATTGTTGTCTTCGGAGGCCGAATTGAATTAAAAAACGTGCCCAGCTCGAACTCTTGCTTGGCTTGGACAAAAAATGATGCGGTGCTGCACAAATACATATTTTCATCATTAGGTAGCATCATATAGTTCATATAATATAAATACGCTCATAAAAACGAGCTCACCTGATAATTTAAGTGAAGCTTACAAGCTCTTGTAATTGGAACAACAAACATAACAAATATGGTTGTATCTGTAGGGGTCATGTCCTCATCAGACATAGTAGTGAATAAAGAGCAAATGTATCACCTGTGAGAAAAAACAGTAAGTTGCCATCTCTCAAAATACGCAAACAAGTTATCGAGTGAAGAAGGAGCAGAATTGCTCAAGCAACAGTTGTTTGCAACGTTGGGCAATAGTAAATTGATCTCGGGCTAAAAGTTCCATCATTTGCGGCTAGTTTTTTTAAGTACCAAGCATATCATTAGAAACAAGTCACAACGTGTTATTTAGACCTTGTGAGTATTATATATCTCACCTTGGCCATTTTCATTTGCCCGCAGGACGACAAAAATATACTTCAGAAGAGGAATGAGAGTAAGGATGTATATGATCAAGGAAAGAGCTCCAATAACATCCTCATTGTCTTCGACTCCACGAGGAAAAATATAATAGAGCACATACAACAACAATGTTCCCAAGTCACAAAAGACCACCCTAAGGCTCTGAAATGCGAGCCATAGTAACAAAACTGACAAAAACTTCTGCATGAAGGGAAAGAACAATCAATAGAAATTCTTGATTTAGCAGAAGTTACTTCAATTAAAAATGGCATTAGTTTGTAGGGCTAAGGATTCTTCTACTAGTTGTTTCATTGAGGTGGAATAAGGCAAAAACAAGCGTAAAACTAAAACATCATCCCTTTTGGAAAATAGAAAATTCCATCATATGAATCAAACCAGTTTAGAGTTTACTTCATGCCCTACAAATGACAAAGTACATATTCATGTATTACAATCCATCTCAAAGCAGTGCATCTGTTCTAGATGTGCTCAAAGAACAAACTGTGTAACGAGATGAATTGGTCATATGCAGTCACCAATCTTACATCTACTGCTACTTTGTTTAAGAACTGGATTTCACAATGATTGTCGAAAAAAACTGTCAAGGGCAGTGTCAGTTGCATCATCTACATTGAGCTTTTTCATGGCCGATGGCCTACATTTTCCCCCACAAAGAATGGTTACAAAGTTGGATTAGAGAACCAACACAGTGAGATTAGTAATGTGGAAGCGAATTGACATTGTATTTGTATGACCTCTGTGAGAATCGGAGCCAAGGGAAGGATCTATAGATTCAAGTCTTGGCCGTCTAGTAGAAGGTATGTCTATTAGCTTGGGCTGCTCATTATAGGTAGCAGATTGCATGAACTGAAATGTATGAGGGAGAAATAAGAAAAGCAATATATGTAAACAGATAGTGGCACAAACCTTTTCGATTTATGTAGGTGGGGTTCGTAGATGCTGCAAATTTTGAGAGAGAGAGAGAGAGAGAGGGAGTCAGCAAAAAAGAGCGATGAAAAGAAAGATCAATGTATCGTAAGTAATAAGCTACAAATGTCTGTGGCTACATGTATCTTATATGAAAAAAATTGATGTTTGACACTTAGCATTTCAGATATGTACCGCATATACTGACTCTAGGTGAATGATGGAACAGATTGAGCGGAATGTTTCTGAAAGGAAAGCTCTACCTACCAATATATATAGCAGTGGCTATTTTTCTAAACATAAAAAAGAATAGCAGCAATGCAAAAAATAAGCTTCTATATACCAGGAGCATCATTGCAATCCATGATTCAAGAGGGGTCTTGTTTGTTGAATGTATAAGCCCATGGAGAGCGAGGGAGAGAATGTATCAGAACATGAACATGTTTATCATCTTAAGGAGGGGGGAGGGAATCATGTAATAGATTATAGTAAGAACTTCACTGTAAAAAATATAACTTATTGCAACAATAAAAAATTACTTACCTAATAGTTTTCTCGTGTTGTGTATCATGTGCACAAGCAACCATCTCTCTAGCCTTCCCACTAACCGTTCCAACCATAACCAAGCCCAAGCCAATACCGACAGCTTATAATAATCTCGATTTGACAATGTTCGGTATATTTTGATAAGACATCGAAGAATCTGAAAAAATAAAAACATGAAGTTTTGGGTTAGTTGATGAGATTCTAAAATTTTGTGTACAGTAGTTGTTGTATGACAATAACAAAAAGATATTTCTAATAAATTAGGCAATAGGCAGACTTTATAATTCCAATCTACCACATCATGCCCTTACCTCACAGATAACAGATTATTATTGCAGGAGTCACGCCAAAGGGGAAAGGAACTACTCACATAGTCTAAAAAAAGAGAGAAAGAACTACTCTACAAGTTTTTTAAAAGCTTTTTTTTGTCAGAAACATCTAATATCCGAGAACAATTACCTTAAGAACTATGATACAAAAAAACACCCACATGAAACCAAAAGGAATGGTATGACCCTTATTTCATATGGTCCAAAAGTGTACACCTTTTTCTATGAGCAAAAAGGGAAGTGTGCAAATGACAAATCTATAAAGGAAATCTTTTTCCTTTATCTTTAATTGCTATGAAGAACAATGATGCTTCTTCGGTGGACCGACAAGATCAATTTTATAGTTTACACTTAATAATGGTATTATTTTAACACAAGATCACATAGATAATATCATGTTTATATCAAAAGGAAGCTTGTTAATGCTTTTGGTAATCTTCGAAAGATGTGCACAACTTTGTTCATAGCAGATAATTTCATTTCAGACAGACCATCAACATATAGTTCATAACTTCATATGTAATTTCTAGAATGATGTATATTTGGCCATTTCTAATTCATTTGCCTCATGGACACAATTATGTTCACTAGTTTAGCTGACAATAAACTAACTACTCCCTCCCTCTTTCTTTACAACTGCACAGACTATTGGAGTGTGATATTGTTCATTAACAACAACATATTTACCTAATTACCTCCTACAGTAAGTTATGCCCGGAAGTGTATCGCCCAACCAGACATAAGTAACAAAACATCACGAGCAGCAAGTAAAGTACTCATAAATTAGGAAAATGAAGCATATATACCTTAACAGATAGGTTGGAGCGAAGGAACAGTAAGCATCCAAAGAACATAATATATTAGGTTTACCTTGTGGACTCCAGCTAGTGCTGGCTTAAAAGCATTCATTTGCTGCTCTGATGGAAGAGACGAGTAGATAGGCGTAATCCATATCTTACTATTCTGCGCTGGAAGTTGACGAATACACTCCTCAATAAGTCTCTCTAGTGATTTAATCTCCTCTTGGGCAGTTAGAAATGCAAGAATGTTTACACGTTCTTCCTCCAAATGGATCTAACAAAGCAAACATCTAAACATGAAGTTTATTCACAAAGAGCTCACTACATTAATTCACAGTTGAAACAATAGGTTTTGATAATTCGAGAATATGAAAATTAGTCCCAAAGAAGATTACATATTCACTCACCATGGTTTCTGAAGCAAAAATTTCTTGTAGAAATCATATTTTATTTGGATTTCAATTTACTTTCCTCCTCCCTAATTCATCCACCATAGAACTTATTTAAAAAATGAGGAGTTATAGATTAGGCAAGTTCATGCAACCTTAGAAGCACCTCAATGGATGATTCCAATGGTAGCAATTGAGTTGTTCCCTCAATCTCTCTGTCATGTGCCTGCAGCTCTACTTGCTTGTCCTTCTTCCTCTTTGCTACTGAGCCACGCACACAATCAATGAGAACATCTTACAATACAAAATATACTAACACAAAGCAATGAAACCCTAGTTTAGGTCAATCCAGGAGATGAAATCAAAATAATAGAAAGCCAGCAACAGATCACGAGCCCAAACACACCCACACCAAAATCCCATATCCAACCTGCAAGGCAACGACGGACGCACACACGCGGCAGTAAACCCTAGATTGGTTCAAATGAAACAAATCAATATGCAAAGGATACGGACTGGGAGAGAAGGTACCAATGACGTACGGAGTAGGGGAAAGGGCGAAGGGGCGACGGCGACGCGTAGGTCAGGCAGAGCGAGAGGGAGAAGGGGAAACGTCGGCGGAGGGGAGGGGAGAGGAGGGGCCGACGTCGTGAGGAAAAGAGGAAAGGACGGAGGGCCAGCAATGCGTAGGTGAGCCAAAGCGAGAGGGAGAAGGGGAGGAGGGGGCTGCAGGGGCATCGCGGGGAACGGGAGGAGGGAGCGACGAGTGAAGGGAGGAGGAGGGCGGCGAGGCTTGAGGGGCAGCAAGGGAAGCGCGGACGAAGGGGGGAGGTGGCCGGCGGGGGTGACGCGGGCGAAGGGGACGAGCGGCGCACGAGGAAGAGGACGCGGGACTGGAGTCCTGGACTAAATTAGCCTCATTGCGCAATAAAAATTCTAAAAATAACCTTAAAAATTTTAAAATTTCAAAATATTTCTCGATGCGTCTTTGCCGTTCGAGCGGCAGCACCTTGGTGGGCCCGCAGCAGGTGCTACCGTCCACCGGAACTGCGGCTGCCGCCTCCACGTGGCTCGCCAGGGGAGCGGTGAGGCTCGCTCCTCACCTGCTCTGCGACGCGATTAAGTGAAAAAAATTTGTGCAAAAAAATCTACGAGTCAGGAAAAAACACGAGCACCTAGAAAATAAACTTTGAAGCCTGCTGCGAGCAACTAGAAAAGGTAAGTGTCATTCGCATCCGATTAGTATTATCGGTAGTTTTAGCAATGTGATTAGGATGCAATTAGATGAATTGTAGCAATGAGTAGTTTTAGTTGTGTAGTTAGTTTATTTTGAAGACCTAGTAGTTAACAATGTCATTATGCCGTAATTAGTTGACTTAACAGACATGTTGCTAGTAGTGTTGTAAATTTCCTTTCGGCTATTTTTATAGTTTCATGAACTTGGTCATAAAATAGCAAAATATTTGGAGGTCGTTAAGCAAAATAGAAATAGCCCCATGAGCGTTTTGTATATGTACTCTTGATCGGGCATATCGCGTTAGGTGCATGCACTACGATTATTACGCTAGAATGAGAAACCGACGCACCTCTCAAGAAGTTTTTAAATATGAAATTTAATAAAAAGAATACCTTGTCGTGGACCACACATGTCTTTGGTGTAAGCTAGGTCTAACTCGGGTATGGAAGCGTAGAAATGCAATAAGAATTTTTGAAGTGAATTATTTTTGCCTTTGTAATATCGAACTAGTTAAAAATTCGTAACTATGTAGTACCACGTAAAATTTATGAAGTGTAACATAGAATAGGCTATGGATTATTTATACTAGAAATAATATTAGCTTGGACATTTCATTGATAGAAAAATCATACGAACTCCAATCGGGATTGAAAACATATGCGACAAAGCGTTCGTGTGCGATGGGCATAACCAAATTTGTAGAAGCGTTCATTAGGACAAAAATCCGCAAATAATTCGATGGTTTCATATGCACATGTGTTAGGTACTTTATGGCGGAAATTCAAGATCTGTTCGTGTCTCTGGGGACGCTCTCGTGACGCTGACGGACCGCACGGCGCGGACTGTCAAATTGTCACCGCACGTGATCCGGCGCCGCTCACGAAGACATGAGCCTCTGAGCTAAGGCGGTGCGTGCGTTCCGCGTTCGATCGCGCCATGGAAGGAAGAAGCCGCGCATCGAGGCGTTGTATGCC
The DNA here is from genome assembly GCA_036346395.1 of Hsuehochloa calcarea. Classification (NCBI taxonomy): domain Eukaryota; kingdom Viridiplantae; phylum Streptophyta; class Magnoliopsida; order Poales; family Poaceae; genus Hsuehochloa; species Hsuehochloa calcarea. Next base: position 17,620 of record JAYEVG010000032.1, read on the forward strand.
TCGGTGGTGGGTGGTGCGAGCTAGACCGTTTGGCAACTTATGAAGGTCACATGTGACGCTTCATGGGCCAACTACATGGGGTTGTTTGCAACCCGCGCTGCGATATATGCGTGGCCGATGGTCTCGTTCGATTCTTGGAAATGCACGGGACATCCGCGGGTGGTTCCGGTGAAGGTGAAGGCTGCGGTGAGGAGGAGCGTTTGTGGTGCAGTGTTGGAGGAGACGTGGGCGATGGAGACCTGAGGGGGCGTGCGGTCAATTTTGAGCCCAACGAAGGGGCGGAGAGATGGTGGTCAGCTCGTATTGATTGTCACGAGTACCTGACCGACCAGGTGGATGAGGTGGAAAGCGAGGAGGACGTGGAAACAACTAGTTCGGAAGATGACGAAGACGGAGAAGCTGCTGCGAGGGGAGGTGCACTTGGTGGTTTTGTGACCACTGACATTGCTTACGTCCCCTCACGATTGGACGATGTTGCGATGACATCGTTGGTTCTGCCACGTCCGGAGGGTCCTGAGTGGGGGTTCAATGAGGACACCCTTTCGTGAGCGGCCGCTTTCCTAACAAGATCGGCGCACAACATGCTATTGCAAGATACGCTGTTAACATCGGACGGACGTATCGGGTGCAGAGGTCCAACCCCGACACGTACATCGTCAGGTGTGTTGATGAATCCTGTGCTGGCAAGGTCCGTGCGCAGAGGTTCACGACCGCTGCCATGGGCTTCCGGATAACGGTGCTGAAGGACCACACATGCGAGTTAGCTGAGCCGCTACACAGGCACCGCAACATGACGTCCTCGTATGTTGCCAGCTTGATAAGCCACCTCGTCGGCGTAGATGTGTCCATTTCGCCAAAGCTCCTGCTGGCGGATGTTGCCAATATGGTGGGATTCCCTGTCAGCTACAAGACGGCATGGCGTGCGAAACGCAGGGTTCTGGAGCGAATGTTCGGCACATTCGAAGAGGCTTACAACCTAGTACCAAGATTACTGCATCAAATCGCGGAATCTAATCCCGGACGTACGTAAACAAGCTTGAGCGGGTGCATCCGACGGAGGGGCCCAATTGTTTTGTTCTTGAAAGGGTCTTACGGGCCTTCCGTCGAGCGATCGAAGGGTTCAAACATTGTCGTCCGTGCTCACGATGGATGGCACCTTCCTATGTGGAAATGCATGGGTACCATCCTCACCTGCCGTGCGGCCGTCGCGAATGACCGATTAGTCCCGTGGCGTTCGCAATTGTTGAGAGCGAACACGGAGAGCTGGTTGTGGTTCTGTGCAATGTGAAGCGGCGGTCGTGCAAGATCGGCGGATGTATGTGTCATCTCGGATCGCAATCTTTGGGTTGTTGTCTGCGTTGTGCATGATGCAAAATGGGGCGCACCGCCGCATCAGTGGAGCGATGTTATGAGCCGTTGGTGCATGAGGCATCTCGCGCCAACTTCCACAAGGTTTGAGCAAGGACCTCATGAAGATGTTCAAGAAGCTCGCATGCAGAACCAAAGGAGGAAGTTCAAGCGGTGTGGAGACGGCTCGATGAGGAGGCCGGAAGCATGTAAGGGACTCGGCGCATGCGAGCGAGGCAGGGCGCGCTAGAGGTCCGCGAGTTGGGGAGTCACACAGTGGGTTAACTCGCACGCACCGACCGGAGAAATGGTCTCTGCCGCACACACGGACGGTGCAAGGTGCGGGATCATGACGACCAACATGTCGGAGGTGTACAACGGTGTGCTCAAGGGTGTCCGATCTCTGCCGATCAACTGCGATCGTGGAGGAGAGCCGGAACCGTACCATCGGATACTTTGTCAATAGAGCCATGGCGGCCAAGAAGCATTTGGAGGACGGAAGCAATTCTCGAGTAATGCATGCCTACATGGAGAATAAGATCGCAAGGCTCGATCGCACGCCTCGTACCATGGATGGCGTCGAGCGAAGTTCGAGATCGAGGCTCGAGAGAAGTGCGTGATGGGCCATGTTAGAGGATCGTGGCAGTGCGCACGATTGGTGAAGCGTCGTGCACCGCAACAAGCCGCGGCTTCGCACAAACCATGCTCCCATGTGTACGCGGCATGCGCGTGGCGGCAAGCCTCGGGCGTTACATCTCCGAGTACTATGACATCCACCACGTATGCAACTTGGTCTTGAGTTCCATTCATACGGTGGACACGCACTGAGGACCTTTGGTGGGGACGGTGAAGTGGGTGCCCAATGACGCACTAAAGCACCCGTGTGGAAGACAGCGATCCGACGCATCCGAACGACATGGGCGCGGACCGGTAGCAACGAGTTCTCGGCCCGTTCGCGCATCATGCAAGGCTGTTGGGCACTCCATCACCGCCGCCTAAACGCAGACCGGCACAAGCGATGGCCCGTAGCGAGGAAGATATAATTACTACGTCGTGATGTCGCTTGCTTATTTCAATGTCTTTGATGGACTCATTGTCGTTAATCCATGCCTTTATGTAGTACTTGTTAAGTTGTTGGGTTTGTTGTTAACTCATTATGATCATTTTGTATTGTTGAAATTTTTATCGTATGTCTTGCCTTATTTTCTGTGTCACATAATATGTTTTACATGCGTGCATCGACATGTTGTTTCCTGTTGGCGAGAGATGGCGCGAGCTCGATTGACACGCAGACGAGTTGCTCGACCCACGCCTGGGATGTGGGACACCGTTCGGGCGTGGTCGCCCGCGTCGACCCTCCGAGCACAGTCTGGCGCCCCAGAGAGATGGCCCTTGACGCGCAGACGTCCCGAGCCGGGAGGCCGGGCTCCTGCCGCGCCGGATGTTGGACCTCCCGCACTGGTGTAGTTTGACGCGGCACTCTGCTGCTCGTGGACCGTTGGAGGCAGGAGACTCACACCTTCCACTTCCGATGGGGAGATGACCATTACTCGGAGGACGTGTCTCGCTTACGAGTCTACCTCTCGCGTGGTCTTCGGTAGTGCCCTCCGAGGCGATGGTGGAAGGTCCGTTTGGCCGGCAGATTTGAGACCCGATTCTGCGAACGCGTCGGGTGTGCCACATTCCCGGCCGCGGCGGTACATGATCCGCCCCGAGCATACGACTCGGGAGGAAGTGCGGACACATTTAGTCGCGTACTGTTGTTCTTGTTCGGATGGATCTGTTTCCTACCACGCAGGAAGCTGCGTGTGCCGAAGCTACATCCATCCGCGCGATCTCGGCGGACGCCGGCCGGCGAATTCCACAATCTGATTGGGACTCTGCGGTGCTGCGCCACCTACCAGGGTTGTGTGACGCTTGTCGCAGAAGACAGGCGAGGAGCGATCCTCGCGGTGTACGCCTCCTCGATTATGGTCGTGGGAGCACTTTCGGTCGGTCGACCGTACTTCCGCACCGGCGGCACCTTACCGGTGACCACCGAGCTTTACGCAGCGCAGCTGCAGAGGCGACCCGTCGGCGGGCCTCGATAGGAACACATTGGACACGTGCTACCTAGGGTGGGCTAGGGAGACCGAGGCGCGTATACCCAGAGTTCCATAACCTTTTCGAGACTCTCCACGAGGACGAGGTCATCTGGTGGCCATGGACAGCACAGTTCCTTCACGACACGGCCCCCTTCGGATTATCGTCCCAGTGCAATCTGGACGAGGCACTCTGGATGACGACCTGCCACTTGGTCTTCGTATATGGTTGAGCAAGATACAATCCGCAATGGTCATGAGGCAATTCGGTCTTTACCAGAGGTACCACCGCCGCGGACGACCTCTCACAAAGAAAGGCTCACCGGTATGTCATTCTTTGGTGTTATTTTGAGGGCATGTTTGAGTAAGATTTTCTGACATGTAAATTCAATTGCAGGCAGACGAGGAGAGGGCGGAGGAGCGACGGCGAGGCGATACAATGACCACGACGACAGCGTGGATTGAGAGGGTTCTGACGGACGTGGTGCTCGAGTTTCGCGGCTCGCCATCGAACGTCTGCGGCGTACTTGCGGTGGCGGTACGCGTTCGCGCACTAGGTGTAGGCTTCTTGGGCGGCCGCCGCGGCGTCGATGGGCGCCATGCGGGACGACGTCGTATTTCTTTGGTCCGGACCGTCACGGGCGGCGCCTCGGCGAGACGGTAAAACATTCTTCGTATAATTCTCGTTTAGCAACACTTTTCGCACTTACTATCGGTTTTGCGGCGGTATTACCGCTTGGAGCGTATCCGCAACCAGCTCACTGAATCTATAAACCGTGGAAACAACAACACATTGGATCGGGTCATAGGCGCGATGCGCACGATGCGCGAGGACGTAATTTCTGCGATTAGATCCATAACTTGTGGTCGCCACAGCGACGTTCACGTACAGCATCGCGTACGTGGCGGGCACCTTCCACCACCTCCGCCCTCCGCACCTCCGTCAGCACCGCCCTCCGCACGCCCGTCGCACTCCGGGAGTCGTCGGAGCTACGGTCCCTCGGCCCCGACCCGCCTCGAGCCACAGGTATGTCATCTGTCAACCGGTTCTTGTCGTGAGTACCTTTCCATGCACTCATTTCGGACGTATCTGACATTACCCTTTGTTCTTGCAGCAGTTGCGAGGGGACAACACTCTGCTGCAACCATCGTCATCACGGAGGGAGGCGCAGGACTGGACTTCTTCGCACGGCGTTCAATCACACCTACGGAGCGCGACGGTGGTTCGGCGACACGTCACGGAGGGTACACCGTGCAAAGACTATGGCTCGACCGCGGCGGGAGGGTCCTCGTCAACACAACGGCCTACTCGGTACACGTGAACGCATTTTTACACCAATTTTCCGTCAGACAAAAGCAATGACTAACTCACCCCAGACGCTTCCGCGAGAAGAGCACCCGTGGGTGGGCGACATGCTCGAGCCTCACCGGACCGCCACGATGAGATCACCCAGCATTCGCCTCCCGACAGGGCCCCTACTACGGCCTTCGAGGCGTACACCACTCCCGGACAGTTCACATTCCACGAGGATCATCTACGTCGTCCGACAGCGACACGACCATGCGCCTAACTAATTTCATGGTCGTGTAAAACTTGTTACGTAATGCCATCATGCATCTCGCCTTTACGATTTATGTAATGTCCATGTGCGTTCATTTATTAGATTTATGTACACAATATGTTATCTCAAATATTTAGTACTAACAACAACAGTAACTCCGATTTAAACTTACTAAACCTTAAAGACATAACGCAATGTCGCCCACGATACCTCCTCGGCCTGCTACCTCATGACGCGAATTTTCTTCAACCAAATTACAATTTACCAACAAAGCTATATATATGCATGACTTGGTTTCCATTCCACTCACTCTTGATTCCTCTTCTCCTTCCTTCCGGTCTTAAGCGGGATGTCTACGGCCTCATCAAACTTTCGAGTGAGCAGCGATTAGAAGCACTAAAGACAAAGACTTGAATTGCCCTCGTTGCAGGATCCGGTGAATGTGTTCACCTCCCATCGCCACGAATCCATCCCGAGTGTTCATGAAGTGTTCGAATCTTACGGTAACTTATGTCCGATCATCCCCATTGAACTTCTTTCCAAACATCATATTTTTCACTTGTATTCCCAATTATTTTTATAGAACACAACATGTCGGTTCGGTGATGAAGGTATGCGGAGGTTCGAGGCATTGCAATGCAAATTGCGCCTTTAAGAGGACACACGACGTGTGGCGCATTTCGTCAAGTGCCTCGACCATCGGATGAACCAACGGAAAATAAAGATAATGTTCTTAAAGGATTGGATGAAAGGATGGGAAGGGTTGAGAAATCGCTCTGTAAATTAGTTAACATGGCGGTTTGGTAATTTTTCTTCTATTATTTCTTGTTCTTGCTAAGTAGAAGTTCGGTTTTAATAAGATTGTAATATCCACTCTTTATCTATGCATCCATGCACTACGTGATGTATGCCTTTCTTGGCGTTGTGGTACTAGTTTGTATCATGTATGCATCTATCTAATTAGTTGTGGACACTTTGCGTGTGAATTAATCAAGCAGTAATTTCTAAATCGTGCGGAACTACGCTATCTAATTTGCGGTACTTCGATTATCGTTCGCGTGAAAATTTGAAATTCAGCATGCAGAGTACCGCTCCCAACATGGCGGTAAGAACCATGCTTGTAGAAAATCAGCTAAGTCCCAAAGAGTGCTCTTTGGAAGAAAAAAGCGTTCAGCGGGATTTTGGAAGTTCGCCGAGAGGTAGTTCCGACTTATATCGTCGAACTACCGATCATCCTAACAAAGAAACATATGGCTTTCAAAACAACTTCAATTGCAAAACAAATTTACGAACTTAAGTGACAACACTTCGTCCTCTTGACTTTTCGGACCAAAATAACAAAGACTCTACTGAGTAAGGCGTGACAACTCAATGCCTCGCCCGACTTTTCAGATCGAAATGACAAAGCACTCTGCGAGTAAGGCGTGACAACTCAACGCCTCGCCGACTTTTGGACCGAAATGACAAAGACTCTGCGAGTACGACGTGACAACTCATCGCCTCGCCCAATTTTTCGGACCGAAATGACGGCACTCTGCGAGTACGACGTGACAACTCATCGCCTCCCGGCTTTTGAGGCCCGAAATGATAAAGACTCTGGAGTACGACGTGACAACTCACCGCCTCCCGGCTTTTCGGACGAAATGGCGGCCAAAGACTCTCTGAGTCGACGTGACAACTCACGCCTCCGACTTTTCGGACCAAAATGATAAAGACTCTGCAGAGTACGGCGTGACAACTCATCGCTTCCCGGCTTTTCGGACCGAAATGACAAAGCACTCTGCAGAGTACGACGTGACAACTCAGCGCCTCGCCCGACTTTTCGGATCGAAATGACGGCCTCTGCGAGCAAGACGTGACAACTCAACGCAACAACCAGACAACACTCGCCTCCGAGCTTTTCCCTGAAAATACAAGACTTAAAAAGGGGCATGACTACTCTGCGAGAAAGATTAGACAACACTCGCCAACCACGTCATGCCAACCCTCCGCTTATAAAAGGAGGTGCAAGTCATCTACGAGAAAAACCACACAACCAAACCAAACACTACACGAGCTTGCTTCACCACGCTGGGATGGACAACCTCAAGAAGCAATGGAGCGAGATCCGTGATCTAGCAAGGGCTTCAACGCGCACGGGCCGAACAAGCTAGAAATTGCGATGCCGGTCCGCAAGAGCACTTGCCGGGATGATGACTCCGCAATGAAGCCCCCGCGGCAAAGAACCCCTGTCGAGCGTTCCAAGCGAGCCTTCGCGCAACACCCGCCAGAGGGGAGACGCCCCTCTGTTGGTGCGAGGACACATGCAAGTTCTTCAAATCCAAGCACCAGCTCGGCCTCGGCATGCGTTCACGGGATGTCCTAACTACTCCTCGACTATCCGACCGTTGGGATACTGCGACTATCGGCCTGGTAAGGAGTACTAACAGTAATATATTCTCTTTCAGAGTATGCACTAACAATCTCTCCCGTCTACCCGCAGTCCCCGGAGCCGCTATGTGGCTTCCGCAAATGGATCGACCTAGAGATCCACCAACACGACCAGTTGCAGCTCGACTTCGAGGAGTGGAATGCAGAAAGGGGACGTGAGATCCGGGAGGAGGATCGTCGGACTGAAGAGCACAACGAGCGTATCCGCCGGGAGACTCGGGCCCATCTCGAGGCGTGCAGGCGCAGGGAGCGCGAGGCACGCGACAGGGAGCGCGAGAAAAAGCGGGAAATGGCGGCCGAGGCCAGGATGGCGGCGAGGACTACAATGCCGAGCTCGCAAGAAAGGGCAAATGGCCCCGGTCCACGCAGTAGGTCGGGCTAGTCCGTAGTACTCCCCCTCCTATTCGCCATGTTTTAGCTATCCCCTAAAGGCATGCGTACTTACATGGTCCGGAAGCTCGTGTCGCAAGTTACCGTAGTAGTAGCATCCATGGTAAAGTAATTAGCCGAACCATCATGCAATGTGACCACATGTAACGTGCTTTTGTCCGCACGCGGGCTGCAATGTAGTTCTGGTGCTGTGCCTCCGCTGAGCCATCAAAGTATGCCTTTTCTGGTGGAATTCCAGAGATAGCCATTCACATCGGTATCGATTCTGCTATGTTTTACGGTTTCTCCGTAATCGCAACGTTCTCAGCCCTTTCAGTTAAGTTAATTTTCGTACTCTGCTTTTCCGTACTCTACTTTCACAGAAGAAATGTGATGAAGAACCATAGCGGCCAAGAGTAGTAATGTCGTACCAAACTTCGCACATTTCAAGTCACATGAAATCATGAAACCCTAATTTTCGAAACGTCTCGTCCTAATTTTTGAGACCTAAACCCTGAATTTGCCGAGATAATTTCAGAGCATAAATTTTTTTTATAAAATTTACACAATTAAGTCCACTGTGTAGGGAGTATGGAAAAAAAATTCATAATGTTTGGACCTCATTTGCTATATTAGAAAATTCCTACAAACATTAGACTTTGAAGAATTTTGCAGAAAAAAAAGAATGCATAAAATTTCAAAAAAAGTACACAAGAATAAAAACTATGACAGGAGGCTCCAAAAAAAATTTCATAATTTTTTGAGTTCATTTTGCATATTTAAAAAATCGTGCAATAAATATTATTAATTAATTTTTTGAAAAAAATATATATATAATTTGTTGCCCACGTAAGGCAACACCTTGGTGTTGCCCACAGGGCCCTGCACGGGCAGACGTCTCGGGAGGGGCTATTTTGGGAATTTTAAAATTTTCGGGCTATTTTGAAATTTTTATTCTTGAATGGGCTAATTTAGTCGAGATTCCGAGATCGCAATGAGAGGCAGGGGATCGGGGCCTAACCTAGGTGGCGAGGCGGGACGGGGAGACGGATCTGGGCCGTCTATTCCAAAGCCGCGATCCCATGGTTGTGCACCCGTTGATTATGACCGTCGATCGCGATCCGACGGTTGTCGATCGCCGAACCGAGGACCTTGATGCGATTCTGGAAAACACGATGTTTTTTTCACAAAAATATCGACATGGATGCTCCCAGGAAGCGCCGATTCCTCCGCCTATTAGAAAGAGAATATTACTCTATGCCTTAATATACAGATTTGTCGTCTTATCTATGGATGGTACAACCTTACAAGGATGCCAGGAAGTTCCACAACTAAGGGAGCCAAATCCACCATCACTATTTAACATTATGCTTGATGGCAATATGGCATCTATTCGCAAAAAATGTAGCAAGTACATTAAAAAAAACGCGAGCAGTAGTCCATACTAAGAAAAAAAGAATACTACCGATTTCACATTTGAAATATCAAATCCAAAGTTTAGCTGCACTGTACGCATTCCGCAATTGAAGTAGCTGTGAACTTGTGATAAGCGCGCAGCACCAGCATGTCACTAACAAGATAGAGTAGTGATCTCTACACCCTAACAAAGAATATGCTCAGCTCTGTCCCACCGCCGGCGCCGTCCGCGTCCGGGCTGACCATGTAAAACGACTCCGAGTCCTTGCTCCCGGGCACCCTGTCGAACCCCGCGCGCATGTACGCCACCTCGCCGTCCGCCTCCGCCCCGGCCGGCTCGTCCAGCACGTCCCCGGGAGCACGCCGGCGCCCACGGACACTGTGCTCAGCAGCTGCATCACCGCGAGGTCGCCGTCCGTGGCCTCACGCCTCACCGCGTACCCCACGCGCCGCCCGTTCACGTACGCCGTCCACATCGCCTCCTCCAGCAGGCCCTCGTTGCCGTCCGGCGGCGACGACTTCTTGGACTTCTTCTCGCACTCGAGAGCGATGCGGACGTGCCCGCCGGTGGAGATCTCCTGCATGAGCTTCCCCGTGGGCACGCCAAGCTCGAGCAAGAGGGAGGGGAGGCTGCCGGGGCGCTCCTGGACGGCGAGGGTGATGCGCGCGCGGCGATGGCCGTAGAACGTCCCGGTCACGCGCGCTCCGCCGCCGGCGTGGCCGTCATGCGGCTTGTTGTAGCGCCGCGGGAGGGCGGACGCCGGGCGGCACGCGGCGGGCGCGATGATGGGGAGCGACCGGAACAGCGCGCGGATGGCGCGGAGCGCCCGCGACGGCTTCCGGACGGCGGCGGGCGGGCGCTTCTGCGGGGCCTGCGACGACGGCTGCCGGAGCGTGATCTCCGGCCGCGGCGTGCGCGGCGTGGCCGGCGGCGGGTGGACGCGCCCGCGCCCGCCCTCCCCGGCGTGTGCGGCGAGGCCGGGATGGCGCACTGCGGGGTGGACGGGGACGCCGGCGCGACGGCGAGGCGGCTCGGGGTGCCGCCGGCCGTGGGGGAGCGCAGCGGCGTTTCGTGCGACAGCGGGCTCGACGGCGTCGTGCGCGGCATGGTGGTTGGCAAACTGGAGGGCGGGAAGACGTGCAAGAGGTGGTAAACATCAAAGGAGTTCCGAGACTTTAAACCGGAGCGCGACGTGATGGCATGCACGTTGGAGTGCAGCGACGACTTGTTTGCGATTTGCTAATGATTGTCAGTTCAAACTTAGGTATCTGCAGAGCTTAACATCTCAGAGTATGAAATTCTTGTGGAAAAAGATGTGCTGAAGCTTGGCGATGAGGGTATGATTTCTGGCACCTTAATTCTAGTGAATTCTTTGACGTGATGGATCTGTTCGTGGCAGCCCACTTGCATCACATTACATCCACAGATTGAAAATGAACTAAACAAGGGACGATACAGTACAGTTCGTAAAGAAAAATATATAGAATCGTGGACAAGATCAGAACAGGACTTAATCGTTTCTTGTTATACCTCGGAACAGAGCCGGAGGCCAGACGTTGTTTGTTCTTTGTACCTCCTGAATCACGGGATCATGATTATGAATGAGAACTCCATGTTTACCGCAACAAAAACGGTGAAACCAAAACACAGATCAAACATGCTCAGCACGACATAAAGCCAATCCCACTCCATAGCCCGGACATTGACATAAATTTCCTGCTTCGAATATTATAGTACAGAATAAATGATAAACTGAAAGTGATAGACCTCGATCAGTTTGTACATCATACATTTGGCAGGCTTACTACAGTCTAGAGGGTAGCTTCAGTAGTTTCATCAACACAGAAGGGCCTAAATCGGCAGCCCCAAGAATAGTAGCATTCAAGGAACAAGCTACATCTCACCACACTCACTTATAACGCAGGCAAGCTTCGGTCGGTTGTTTGGTCCAGATGCAACATTTTCAATCTTCCGCACAACGAGCAGACCGTCTCCTAGCACCCTCTGAAATGACAACGGAAGGCGTTAATTAAACTCGCATAGTGATAGCCTGGAAGGGGGAAAAGCGAAGGACACCATCCAGTCTAGCACAAGACTACATAAGAACCTTTTAAACATTGATGTCACATATGTTCTTTTTACTGGGGCACATTTTCATTGTCTCCAATGTAAACCAAGTACACTGCATCACTTTACTAGGTATATATTCACTTGTTGTAATAAACGAAATATAGTGCAGCCAATATCACTGTTGAACTGTTGCCCCTTGCCCGGAAAGAATAAAGCATTCGAATTGAGGAAACTTACCCCAAAAACCATGTGCTTGTTGTCCAACCATTCACACTTTGCACAAGTTATAAAGAACTGCAAGCACAGGATAGAAAAACAAGGTTTCAATCAGGAATATTGTAGCTGAAAAGAGACTGGCAAATGGAGGTTGGCATAGAAAATAAACTAGGAAATGGAGACTGCGGATGAAATCAAAATAGACTAGTTGGTGAACTATGCACCACAGTTCTTAATAAGATTAAAACAAACTAGTTGGAGAACAAATCTGCAGTCATACAGAAAAGACTTTCAAGCAGTTATTGACAAGAAGAAAGTACCTGAGATCCATTAGAGTTAGCTCCACTGTTTGCCTGCAAAAAGTGGGGACAACTATTTACATCTAGAAGATAGAAGCTAATAATATATTTCTCGAACATATTAATGAAAATTCATTATACTGTGCAGGACACATGCACGTCAAACACGCTGAAAAATGGAAATAAAGCACCAGCAGTCAACTACACTGAAACAGAAGCATTATATAGGAACACCAACTTAATAACAAACAAAAAGTGACTAGTCCAGCAAAATGTTTGAAGTGACCACTAAAAGCAACCAAACAAAAAAAGGGAAAGTTAGGTCAGTAGCACTCCATTCGCTCGATTTTAGATAAATAACATCCAATTCACACTAGATTGCCAAATGACACTACGAAGTACGAACACGTCAAATTGTGGAAAATAACACTATGAGGGTGAATTAATGATATTGCCCTTGTACTGCATTGGAGATAGCTCGGTCTTGTCAGTGAGCACTGGTGCGGTGATGGTGGCCATGGGCGTTGTCGGAGGAGCGGTGGGCGGAGAGGAGGGCTTGGACGCGGGAGGGGAGGCGAGAGGTGACGAAGTCTTCGCCGTCAAGTCCGTCGACTGAGAGCCCGCGAAGCTCGAGCACAAGCTAGACCAGCTCACTGGCACGGGCAACCAGGGCGTGGTGCAAGTGCACATAGTGTACAAGGACGAGTCGTGGACCCACATGATAATGGACCTCTGATCCGGCCCGGGCTTGCTTGACTGGGCCCACCTCTGCCGCCGCCGTTGCGCAGCTCGCCAAGGTGCTCACGCTCTGCCACCGCAACATCAAGCCCAACAGTGTCCTCCTCGGCGTCAGGGAGGGCGGCACTCTGCGCGCGAGGCTCGCGGATTTTTGGTTAGCCGCATGAGTCAGAGCGCAGGCGGGAGCCACGTCGAGGGGCTCGTGGGGACGCCCCACTACGTGGCACCCAAGGCAGTGGCACGACGGAGGAGGTGTGGCGCGGCTCGGCTAGCCGGAGAGAGATCGCAAGAGAGACGCTGGAGTTGGGGGAGAAGGGGCAATTGTGTCTTTTTTGGAGAAAAAAAATTGTGATGGAATATTCCCTTGGAGTGTTGTTTTCCAGATTTTTTAGCCTTTTGGATGTTATTTAGTAAAGTAAAAGTTCCATCGCTATGTTATTTCTCTAATTTCAACCTTTTGCGTTGTTACTGACCTAATATGGTGCCATGAGTATTAATAAAGCACCGCTCATGGAAAGGAGATTGGGGGCAAACCCAAGTAAGGCAACAATCACCATAACTTTAAATAATACTTTACCTAGAGATGCTTTGTTCTGATTTGATGTAGATCTAACCTAACCTAACCTATTGCAAATGCTGAAGGGCAACATAGCATAGGTTGAAAATATTCAACCAAATGGCAGTATTTAGATCATTCACTTTACATCCCATATGTAATGTACAATCTCTCTATATTATCTACCATTTGCAGGTTTCTACAGCACAAGAGGCTTACTTATTTCCTCTGTTCACCCGATGACCAAAAGTCCCACACAAAAGACAGAATGAACAGAAGAAAACCGAGGAATGATACAAAATGCAAGGAGTGCAAGGAAATGGTATACAAATGACATATCTAACTAAAACGCTAAGCCCAAGCAATAGATCTCTTGCGAACACAGATTGCATAAGAAAAGTAACACTTCCTGATTGCATTTCAATTGTAAAATCAGTCGAGAGATAGAATACCATAGAGAGCAGACCAGGCCCAGTATGCTTTGCAATGAAATTTTCATCATCAAATTTGGTACCGTAAATTGATGTGCATCCAGTACCATCACCCTACAGGACATAAAACAGTGGGCTTTAGTTTATACTGAGTATCCCCTGAATCAGTTCTCGGCATGGAGATTACTGAAAAACAGTTGATCACCCAAAACTAAATCTCCATAGGGAATCAAAGAAAGATGCAGCAAAATATCAAATCGTCAAATAGCTCAAGTTTTATTGTCTATTATATACATGCCTGCCACAGCCCAAAAGCTTAGTTCTAGGATAACATTAGCTTAAAATTTATGTCAAGGTATATGATTGATGCCTGGAGCTACAAATGGGGCACACAAACCTTCAAGAAGTCACCTCCCTGAATCATGAAATCTTTGATCACTCGATGGAACTGACAACCCTTATATCCCTGTGGCAAACCAGATTTCCTGCAATCACCATGCTGAAAATAAGCATAATGTAACATTATATGACTAAATTAATGTTGCAATAATGCCTAATTGCAGTTCCAAGTTTATATTTATTTGCATAGCATCCTCAAATCAACCAAATAACAACCAACAACGGTCAAGAAAAGTAACGAAACAACCATTTTACCTAAACCAATTTATGCTCCTATGTTAACACCGTCCGTCTCACTGTTCTCTTTTTAAAAAACTATGTAGTACTATTGCACACAAAGAAAAAACATTCTACCCAAACAGTATTACATCTCCACCTGAATAACGCATTTTCCAAAAGATCCACACCCACACCCTTCAATTGCCACCAACATCAATTAAACAAAACATCAGACCACCACAAGAGCAAAAGCAAGGAACAAGCATCACTACCAAACCGCAGAAACTATAAATATATCAAGCAAAGAAGCCTAACAATTCAAATGGCAAATGTGCCGCTAAACATTCGCACTCTACAAGCTCAATTTGTCCCCAATTACAACAAACAATGGAAGTACAGTAGATGTCAAATTAGCATTTCCTAACTTCTATTCCCTTGGACACAGGCTAGTCTCCCAGTCAAAAATAACCAAGCTACTCATCATATATATACTAGCTCAAAACCAAGCAACTCTACAACAAATTCATACAAGGAAGCTAAAGGAAGTCAGAGCTGTTGGGTTTAATCTTGTTTTGGTTAGTTTCCATTTCCGTTTATATTTCTGGTTCGAAGGGAATCCGACTAGAGAAAGGTGTGCGCATCTGAGTCGGTCTCGGGTCTACATATGTGTATATAAAGCATGCCATAGTGCCATGTAAAAGTTGAGAGTCGAGAAAAGCAATAGAAAAAACAAAAAGAGGAGCAGCTGCTCCCGAAACCAATCGTGTATTCTCCTGGTTTCGAGTACTATTCATAGGTTTCGACTGGACATGGTCGAAAGGAGACTTCGACTACGTGTAGTCAAAGGAGGGTCGACTACACGGGTTCGACTACATCCTGGTCGAAAGGGTCCGACTACATACTGGTCGGAAGGTTTCGACCAACTGGTCAAAGGAGTTTTGACTACATGTGCTCGAGGAGGTTCAACCACGACTGGTCGGAAGGTTTCGACTACCCGGTCGAAGCAGGTTCAACTACAGATCCTCCGGTTCGAGCTGATGGCGCTGGCCATCCACCAAGCGGCACGGGAGAGCGGCGGCGTGCCCACCAGTACCCGATGTTGACGTCGACCAACTACACCACGTGGGCGATCAAGATGGAAGCGATCATGGATGCCCAAGGTATCTGGGAAGTAATCAAACCGACGACTGGAGTAGCTGTGGACGAGAAGAAGAACAAATCAGCACGAGCGTTCATCTTTCAGGCTGTCCCGAAGATATCCTTCTGCAGATCGCAAAGAAGAAATCGGAAAGGATGTTTGGGGATCGCTCAAGACTCGCTACATTAGTGCGATCGCGTGAAGAAGGCGCACCTCTGGACCCTAAAGAGCAAATTCGAGAGGTTACAAATGAAGGAAGGGAGATGACCGACGAGTTTGCCGACAAATTGAGTGGCATGGCAGCCAAATACGGTGTTCTTGGGGCTACTCTGGAGGATGCCACACTCGTCAAGAGGCTTCTTGATTCGGTGCCCGACAAATTCTTTCAGTTAGTGGCATCGATCGAGCAATACTCTGATCTTGATGCAATGCCATTCGAAGAGGCGATCGGTCGGTTGAAGGCATATGAGGAGCGAATCCTTCGTCGTGGCAATAATGGAAACACCGAGGACTAGCTTCTGTTCACACAAGCTGAGTGGCAGACGCGACATAAAAGCGGTAGTAGAGACTCGTCGTCCTTTTCTAAGGGACAAGGGTCCAACACTGGATCGTCGGAGGAGGACGATCATGACTCATCAAGAAGCCGCGAGCGTAGACGCGGGCGAGGCAGGGGAGGTCGTGGTGGCTTAACCACGATACGCCAAGATGGCGAAGCTGGTCGTGGGTCCGGGACGGGCCGCTACAAGAGTCACATAAAATGCTTTAACTGTGACGTGTACGGCCACTACGCCTCAGAGTGCAAGAGCAAGCGCCATGGGGAGGAGGCGCACCTCACGCACGCACAGGAGGAAGATACAAAATTGCTATTAGCGGTAAGCACGGAGTCGCGCAACCTGGTTCTATTGAATGAAGAAAAGGTGGAGCCACGACTGCTAGCCGACGGTGAAACACATGTCAGCTCTGACGTATGGCATTTCGACAACGGAGCCAGTAATCACATGTCAGCTCTACCGGCAAGGGGCACGTAAAGTTCGGCGATAGGTCCACTGTGAAAATCAAAGGAAAGGGAACGGTGTTGTTCCAATTCAAAGGAGGAGAGCAGAGGCTTCTGACTGGGGTGTATTATATACCCAACCTGTGCAACAACATCATAAGCATTGGTCAGCTAACTGAGGGAGGTAGCAAAGTTGTCATGTACAATACTTTCCTATGGCTATATGATCGGAGTGGCAGGTTGTTGATGAAGGTCAGGTGTTCCCCTAACCGCCTCTAAAAGGTACCACTGGAGACCTGCAAGCCAGTATGTTGTAAGCACGGCTGACCCGGCATGGCGCGCGCGGCAGCGTGGCTAATGGAAGCGCGCGGCGGCGTTGCTATGACGCGTAAAGCGGCGCGACGCGTCGGGCGGTAGGCTCCGTGTAGCTTGCGCAGAATGCGCATCGCGTGTAGAACGCGCAGAGGCGCGAGTCCCACGCGCATGAAGAGCGCGCATACACGGTTGGCGCAAGATGCCACGGCAGGCGATGGTTCGAGAGGACTAAGCCGCCAGGAGGCACGCATGCACGAGCATAGCATTGCTCGGGAGGCCCACATGATGCGCACGCAGTGGGCTCGGAAGATCAGGGCGGCTGCTCGAGTGGTCCAGCTGACGTGCATGTAGGTGGTCCAGGTGGTAGCTCCGGAGGTCCAGGCGGAGCGTCTCATTGGCAGAAGCCCCAGGTGCATGCAGGCGCAACAGGCGGAGTCTCGGGAGGCCCAGACGACGCGCAGCAAGGCACACAGGGCGTTGTAGGGGGCGGTGAGTCCCATGCCCATAAAGTTTCTGCTAGATGCAGCATATCTGGGGTTCTGGTGGTGGAACCAATATGCATGCAATTGCAGCAGGGGCCACTGTTGCAGGAGGCGCACACCCACACGCAGGAGGCCAAGACAGTAGCTTGGGAGGTTCTGTCTGCTGGCTCCACGACACAGAACGTGACAGACAGAGACTCGATTGGTCTTGGCGGCTGGTCCCTTCCACACGGCATGGGAGGGGAGATCGGGAGATTTTTTCAAGCAGCAACTTGCCTGGTCAACTCGGCAGGGCTCATGCACATGGAGTTGCTGCCGGAGGTAGCAGCTTGGATGGCCAAATAACTACAAGCTTAGGTGGCCAAGGAATTGACTGGGAAGATCAAAGCACACAGGAGGTGGGCCCCATCGACGAGACATCAATACAGGAGGTGTATATGGTGTGTCCTCACGGCAGCAGGAAGCTGACTTTGATGAGAAGGTTGGTTAGGGGATTGGTGATGGCTCGGTTGAAGGCCCAGCACCAAGGCGTCGCAAAGTTGTTCACGAGTATGCGGCGATCGAAGGATCGGCACCTCCGCAGCACCCAAGCGAGTGTGCAAGGAAGGACGAGTTGATCCAGTGCAAGGTGCGAAAGCGTTGGTTTGTGTATGGTTCGGGATGGAGCAAGCGCGTGATGTAGGTCGATGTCGGCCAAGAAGAAACAAGATCAAGGGGTGATTGTTGGGTTTAATCTTGTTCTGGTTAATTTCTGTTTCTGTTCATATTTTTGGTTCGGAGGGGAATCCGAGTAGAGAAAGGTGTGCATATCTGAGTCGGCCTCGGGTCTGCGTATGTGTATATAAAGCATGCTATAGTGCCATGTAAAAGTTGAGAAAAGCAATAGAAAAAACAAAAAGAGGAGCAGTTGCTCCCGAAACCAATCGTGTATTCTTCTGGTTTCGAGTATTGTTGGTTTCAATCTTTATTCGTTTTGATCTTGTTCATAGGTTTAAATGCGGGCGTGATCGAAAGGAGACTTCGACTATGTGTAGTCAAAGGAGGTTCGACTACACAGGGGAGTTTCGACTACATGTAGTTGAAGAAGGTTCGACTACACGGGTTTGACTACATCCTGGTCGAAAGGTTTTGACCACCTGATCGAAGAAGTTTCGACTACACGTGCTCAAGGAGGTTCGACCACGACTGATCAAAAGGTTTCGACTACCGATCGAAGCAGGTTCGACTACACGTGTCCAGAAGGACATTCGACTACGTGTAGTTTCGACCCAACAAGAGCTGCAGAATCAGCCCCAGACAAATCCCACAGGCCATAACAACCACCAATCGCCGGAAGCCCTTACCTGTGCTCGCCAGTGCAGAACTGCCTGAAAACAACAAAACAAAACGAATAAGAGATCCATGAAAAACAAACACATCAGCAGCAGAAGGTAACAAATGGAACCTAGGGTTTACGGGTAGTGAGGGTTCTAGTGCGGTACCGGAAGTTCTCGGCGGTCTTGGGGACGAGGTCGGCGAAGAGCTCCATCTTGATGCGGCCGGCGGGGATGGACCCGATGGTGACGTCGAAGAACACCACCGGGTTCTTCGGGTTCGGCGGCCGCTGGTGCCACTCCACCGCCGAAGCCGTCGCGGACGGCGGCGCGGGCCCCGCCGAAATGGCCGCCCCTCCGGAGGACGCCATGGTGGTGCTCGGGGCGTGCGGTGGAAGCTCGAAGGTTCGGGAGCCGACTCGGGAGCGGAAGAAGCTTCGAGGAAGGTCGGCGGCGCACGGTCGCAGACGGAGGTGCGCTTTGTGCGCCAAGATTCGTGCCCAGGTTCGAGCGTGGGCTCGAATTCGTCACATTGACATATGGGTCCTATGATAAATACAAGGGCCACATGTCGGTGTCTTTTCCCCAAGTCGGTAACCTCCGATAAGGCATGAGAACGCGAGAGAAAGAGGCGGCTACGCAGCAAGCAACCACCCCCAAATCGAAACACCACTAAGCCCCAAACCCTAGAGGGAGGGGAGGGAGGAAGCGAATCGAGCTCGGCGGCGATGGCTGCGGTGAGCCTGCGGAAGAGCAACGCGCGGCTGCCACCGGAGGTGAACCGGGTGCTGTACGTGCGGAACCTGCCGTTCAACATCTCGAGCGAGGAGATGTACGACATCTTCGGCAAGTATGGCGCCATCCGGCAGATCCGGCTCGGCAACGCCAAGGACACGCGCGGCACCGCCTTCGTCGTCTACGAGGATATCTACGACGCCAAGAACGCCGTCGACCACCTCTCCGGCTTCAACGTCGCCAACCGCTACCTCATCGTGCTCTACTACCAGCCCACCAAGATGTCCAAGAAATCGGACTTCAAGAAGAAGGAGGACGAGATCACCAGGCTCCAAGAGAAGTACGGCCTCGGCTCCAAGACCCCTTCATCCTCCTCCGGCGCATAGGCCTCATCGGAGTCGGTTCTTGGGCGAGTACATGTATTAATAATCGAGAATTGCTTAATCTATCGTGTAGTTTGTGCTCGTCAATATACTGTCTTCGTGGTAGTTGCATATCCATGGACACGACACAGTAATATGTACTTTGAGTAAGTTCTGATTGGTAACATCTGGTGGTGTTATCTTTTGTTTTGATGCTCAATTTGAATTTGAAATTAAAGTAGGTGTCAATGGTCCATTTGATTGTGATATTCGTTTGAAAATTGAGATGTACATTTGCACCTCTGAGATTTGGTCGTTGAGCGTTGAGCTTAAGCTATATGGATGCAGTTGAAATCTAGTTTTTGTTTGGCAAACCAAATATGTGACATGTTTCTGACGTGGATTCGTGGTGCTCGATGTGATGATCAGGTTATAACATGTCAATTAAAATTATGTGTTTGCATTTTGATTGGTTGTTGCTTTGCATTTCTTACTCTATGCATATAGGATTATATGCATTTGCTGTTACTCTGTGCTTATAAGATCATGCATTTGCTGTTAAGCTGGATGTGTATGCTCGTTCGTTGTTGACACCTGGGTCCCCTTCAGCAAAAGATCAACTCTAGACGTGGATCACTTTTATGTATTTTAGCAAGACGAAGCATTTGTTTGTGATATGTACCAAGATTAATTTTGCTGTTCCATCGGATGCTAAGGGTGATGCTGAGTAGATGTGTTAGTTTTGCCATTGATCTCTTAAGTGATGATAGGAGAGTAGTTGATCTTGTATCTTGTCTAATTCAAGCCTTCCTCTAATTTATCTCAACATTTGGTGGCAACTTCTATCTTACTCTTGTGAATTTGCAATTGCTAGTTAATTTGCCTGTTTTTTTTCTTGTCAGCGACATTTGTCTTGTTCATTGTGGGATCAGTGTTTCTTAATTTGCAGAGTATGATTCGTAAGAGTCGATGAACAATCCTGAATTTCATGGACTTTCTCTGAATTTGGTGCTGCAGTGAATGCTGAGCTCAGTGAGTTGTTATGTTTGGGAATGACAATTGATTTAGGTTAGGACTCCCTGAAGCTGAGGCTAAACCTGAAGGCACCTCAGCCTCAGGGAGCTCAGCAGACGGCGCTGGCCCAATCCTTTCAGTAAGATATCGTAAGCTGAAGAATCAAGCAGCACATGAGATGTGAGACTCTTGCTACCTCAGCTAAACAAAGGAGGAAGCCGACAGGAGGGTTTTTTTGTGTTGGGAATGTCCGGCAAGAGCCCACTACATAATTCTCATCACGGCCTTTCTTATCATAGCAATCTATATACTGTCGTGAGCTGCAGCTTCGGCAGTCTTATTTCTCCTCACAAAATAACTCTGACAAGCTGTTGCCCCAAGGAGTCGTATGGTGGCAAGCACGAGCAGTTCAACGGACCTTGGGGACAGGAAAGGCATGTTACCATGCTGCCACCAAGCACAATTTTACCGAATGCAAACTGCTGCAATTTATTACTTCATAGTTCACCAGAACCCCTTGCCTACCAGCTGGGGGAGCTTAACAGACCCCTCCCGTCTCTTGAAAAAAGAACAAAGTCCTCACGTCTGCATACATTCTGTTGGTTTTTGCAATTCCTGATGGTACATACAACTGCAAGAGGCACAATACAGTATCATATATAAACACTGGGGCATTTCAGCGCCAGCCACCGTGTTGTGTGGGGAATTCCTTATCAGAGACGCAGTACTCGGAAGGAAATACAATCAGCACAAGCAACATGAAGTTCAAACAAGAAGATGAGTCCGAGTCTATTACTTATTGCTGCTATCAGAGTTACATACTAAAAGAAGATGAGTACGAGTCTGTAAAGAGTCCGAGTCTATTACTTATTGCTGCTATCGTTTAGCCATAATTACATGTATAAAAGGGAAAGCACTACTCATGTATCGGGAGGAAAAAAATCAGTAAAGTCTATTTCCCTAATCTTCCAGTTCTCTGCTCCTCATCCACTTGCTTGTCGGCCTTGGCGTTCGCTCTGGCTCTGGACGCCGAGCCGCCCGGGCGCGATCACCGGTGAAGCATCGTTATCCATTGCGATCGCTGAGACATACCAATCTGGTATCAGAGCCATCCGTGGACGCCGCTATGCCGGAATCAGAGGACGCGACGGAAGAGGTATCCATGGCATAGCTGCTCCAAGACATTCAGAGGCTTACGATGTGCATAGATGGGGTACATCAACAGATGGGAGATGTGGTCACACCTTATTCTCCGGCGTTACCATCCATATTGGCTGCTGCTCATGTTGGTCATGAAGGTTTTCAAAAAACCATTCAACGTCTACGTTTGGATTTTCATATACCGCATGCGCGGAAGTTAGTACAGGACTTTGTCCGAGCATGCGTGATATGCCAACGAAATAAAGCGGGGCACTTGCATCCGGCTGGTCTACTACAACCACTGGTCGTTCCGAATTCCATATGGGCTGATATTTCGATGGACTTCGTCGAAGGGTTACCCTGTGTACATGGCAAATCGGTTATCCTTTCGGTTATCGACCGTTTTTCTAAGTATGCTCACTTTATTCCATTAGGCCATCCATATCTGACCACGACGATCGCCGTGTATTTTTGAGGATATTATGCGCCTCCACGGGATTCCACGATCGATTATCGATGGCCGTGACCCGTTTTCACCGATCTTTTTGGCAAGACTTGTTCCGTTTAACAGAACTAAGCTTCACATGAGCTCGGCATTTCACCCACAATCCGATGGCCAAGCGAGCGGTTAACAAAGCCATTGCTATGTACCTTGATTAACAGAGATCGTCGCGTGCTTGGGTTGATTGGCTACCATGGGCGAATCTTTGTTATAACGCCGTATCCTGCGGCTTTGTGTGATACTCCGTTCAAGGTGGTTTATGGCGCGCTCCTCCCTCCTTGGCGACTTATGGCCGGGGCGGCAAAGGTGGCGGCGATTGAAGCTCAACCGGGGCCGTGATGACTTCATCTGTGAGGTCCGTGAGCGATTACTTCAAGCCCAACGATCGCCAAACTATACTACGATAAACACCATCGTGAGATAACTTTTGAGGTGCATGATTGGGTATGGTCTGCGTCTACTTCATCGCTCAACGACCTCCTTACGGGGCGTCGCGCACGAGCAAACTCAGTCCACGGTTCTACGGCCCGTATCAGGTGTTAGCTCGCATTGGAACCGTGGCGTATCGCCTCCAATTACCCGATGGAAGTCGTCTACACAATGTGTTCCATGTTGGTCTTCTGAAGAAATTTTAATGGAACTCCACCTACAGCCATACCGGTTCTACCACACATTGATAGCGGACGAGCAATTCCAGTTCTGCGAAAATTTTGAAGGCAAATCTGCGTCGTGATGTTTGGCATGTCTTTGGTTCAATGGGTGGGATTACCATTGCGGACGCTACTTGGGAACCGATGGGCGAATTCAAGCGTAGGTATCCATCATTTCATTTCGAGGACGAGCCATTTCTTTGGCCGGGAGAGATGTTGTGTGGGAATTCCTTATCGAGAGCGTAGTACTCGGAAGGAAATACAATCGGCACAAGCAACATGAAGTTCAAACAAGAAGATGAGTCAGAGTCTATTACTTATTGTTGCTATCGAGTTACATACTAAAAGAAGATGAGTACAGTATGTAAAGAGTCCGAGTCTATTACTTATTCTTGCTATCGTTTAGCCATAATTACATGTATAAAAGGGAAAGCACTACTCATGTATCGGGAGGAAAAAAATCAGTAAAGTCTATTTCCCTAATCTTCCAGTTCTCTGCTCCTCATCCTGTGCTTGTAAACAGCAGCGCTACGGCTCTGGGCCAAGAGCGCGCCGGCGCGATCACCGGTGAAGCATCGTTATCCATTGCGATCGCTGAGACATACCACACCGAGATAAGATGAACCAGCCAGCAAGATGGATATCAGAGTTGCTCTCTTGGAATTGCTCTCTTGGAATGAGAAACAGTTGAAAGATGAACAAGCAAACATTTCAAGACAACAGAATAATAGTGTATGCCGATGTTATTCCACCACAAGACCAGTTCAAGTAATGATCGTGCATACACGATGGTACGGTATTTTTGCTACAACGGCTCTTCAACTAGAAACTTCACTTGATATCAAAATACCAACTAGCTAGTATTCACCATCTGATTAAGAAAGTGTCAGGCAACAATAGAGCAGATACATTATTTATCACCACTCTTGAGAAGGACAGCTAAACCCAGCGGCCAATTAAACTTCGTAGAAATCTCATGCTTAGCCACCTTGGAGGCCCTACAAAGCAAATATGAGAACAGTAAATGTCAATTGGCAACATGATATTCTACCGAACAAGTGGTTAATCAAGACTTCAAAACATGCATAATTCAGCTAAGCCTTCTGGAAAGAACTAACTCAAGTGTTTTCTTGACTGAAATTTCATGCTCATCTATGATCCTTTCGTAATAATTCATCCAAATACAGTATAACAAGGCAACAGATAAATATACAAACAGTATAATCTACAGGAACGTCAAATTACAATAAAATCATGCAAAGTGCAAGTGGAGAATCAGTCATCCATCCAATGGTACAGGCGTAATTCAAATTAGTAAGTAGCTACATCAGAAGATCCATTTCGCCAGAATAAGCTCGAGGAATTGCAACATGTGATGAAAAAACAAAAGATTTGACAAGCCAAAGAAGATTGAATCAGTACCATAACCTTGTACAGGGTAACCACGACAGGGTCAAACCATAAGACAAGATGGCTTCCCACAAGATCAAAGGGATTACATTGACAGAGCCCTTTAGCAAATATTTGGTTGGATCACAGATCATCAAAGTCCAAACTATTGGTCAAGTGCATTTTACTGGCTACCACTTACTGTCTTCTAAAGAGATACTAATAACTAGCAGTTTTGGTTGGAAGGCACTTAGGAAAACTAGATAAGCCAACTACGGGATCCAGATGACAGGTTACTAAATTAAAAGGTTTCAATCTTAGTCACCTCGATGTATAACATAAGCATCCGCAAGTATGCCTCGATAGGGCTAAGGATCCATAGCAAAATTGGATATTTATCTCTAGCTTAGAACCTTAATTCGGTCAGTACATCGATCTTGCAAATGTCAGAATCTAGCGCGCGTTGCAGACGCAGGAATTACTCCATATCACTATGGGGATAAAAAGGAAGGAAACCGCGAGGAGAGAGGCGGTCGTCGTCTTACTCGAGGAGGTGGCGGCGAACGCGGCAGCTGAGGCGGAGGTGGTGGCGGGTGGGGAGGCATGGGGAGGCAAGAGGTGGCGACCTCGGCGATGGAGGAGAAGCCCTGGCGCTGCTTGTGCTTGGGGTTGGCGGTGCAGTGGATGAAGACGATGCCACGACGCTTCACCACCTTGCAGAACCCGCACAGCCGCTTCACCGACGCGCGAACCTTCATCTTCCGTTCAGCGGCTCCTCTTCGTCTTCCTCCTGCTGCCTCTCCTCTCTGTCTTGCTCCGTGGTTTCGATCGATCCGAGCAGCGAGTCAGGTTTCTTCTTGGTTAGGGTTTGGTTCTGGAACTGGATATGTCGATGGGCTGGCAGAGTGCAGGCCCATGGGCCACTAGAGTTCATTGGTATTTGAGCGTTTTTATATATATAAAAGTAATTGAGTTATCTTTGTTTGTGTTTTATACCGAATGAATTGTAGCTACAAATGGCAGAATTTTGTGTATGTACAAATGCTATTAATACACACGAAATGCAAAGGCGAGGAGTGTTTCAGGTCCGATTCTGTCACCATTGAACATTTGTAGAAACACATTAAGTAATTGATTCCTAAAAAAATAAGTAATTAACTACAAAATGCAGCAAAAGTATTGTTCACATGAAGTAATTAAAGAACATGTAACATGAGCCGGATTCAGTTTCGACCGGCAACTGAATTACCACATGGATATAGTAAGATACACACAACAGTTCCTTGCTACTAAAGAACTCTGGTACTATCTACGCTTATACATATCGATGTTGGTGTAGAATACGATGCATACAATCTCTGAAATTTTGGACTGTTTTGGCCGTATACCGCACGGAAATTCCCGTTCTAGCCCCCTCTAGCTGCGAAATTCATATTCTAGCCCCAGTACACACTACTGCTGAGTCCGACGGCAGTGAGTAGTGCACCACCACACTATCGCTTTTTTGAAAAATCTAATTAATAATATCTGTTCGAGGAATTTCTAAATATATTAAATGAGCTCAAAAAATTATAAATTTTTTATGGAGCCTCCAGGAATAGTATGCTTGGTTTTGTAATTTTTTGGAATTTTTATCAATTTTTATTTTCTGTGCATAATTCTTTGAAGTCAAATAGTTATAGGAATTTTCTAATATAGAAAATGAGGTCCGAACATTATTTTTTTTTTGTCAGACTCCCTACATAGAGGATTTGATTGTGTAAATTTTATGTAATTTTATATGCTCCAAAATTATCTCGACAAATTCAGGGTCTAGATCTGAAAATTAGGACGAGACGTTTCGAAAATTAGGGTTTCATGATTTCATGTGACTCGAAATGTGTGAAGTTTAGTACCACATGAGTACTCTTAGTCGCTATGGTTCTTGATCATATTTTCGAAGATGCTGAGAACTTAACTAAAGAAATTTGAGCGTCGTGATTACGAAGATGCCCTAAAACATAGAAGAATCAATGTTGATGTGAATGATTATTTACGGAATTCCAGTGAAGAGGCATACTTGCAATATAGTATTGTTTTGATGGCTCAGCGGAGGCACAAAATCAGAACTATATTGCACTCCGCGGACAGAAGCACGTTATATGTGGTCACATGGCATGTTGGTTCGGCTAATTGGTTTAGTTACACACGCTACTTCTACGGTACATTGCGACACAAGCCTCCGGACCATGTAAGTACGCATGCCTTTAAGAGATAGTAAAAAACATGGCTAGTAGGAGGAGGACTACTACAGAATGGCCCGACCTACTGTGTGGACCGGGGCCATTTGCCCTTCCTCCCGAGCTCGGCGTTGTACTCCTTGCCGGCTGCCCTGGCCTCGGCCGCCATTTCCCGCTTTTTTCGCGCTACCTCTCGCGTGCCTCGCGCTCCCTGCGCCTGCACGCCTCGAGATGGCATGCGTCTCCCGGCGGATACGCTCGTTGTGCTCTTCAGTCCAACGATCCTCCTCCCGGATCTCGCGTCCCCTTTCGGCATTCCACTCCTCGAAGTCGAGCTGCCACTGGTCGTTTGGGTGGATCTCTAGGTCGATCCACTTGCGGAAGCCACACAGAGGCTCCGGAGACTACGGGTAGACGGGAGAGATTGTAAGTGCGTATTCTGAAAAGAGAGTTGCTACGGGAACTTATTGTAAGTACTCCTTACCATTGCCGATAGGTTCTCGTATCCCAACGACGGTCGGGATAGTTAGAGAGTAGTTGGATCAACCCGAAGCATCTTGAGGTGAGTTGGTGCTTGGATTTGAAGAACTTGCATGTGTCCTGCACCAGCGGAGGCGTCTCTCCCCTCGGGCGGGTGTGGCGAATGCTCGGTTGGGGCGTTCGGCGGGGGTTGCTACTACGGGGGCTTCATTGTGAAGAGCTTCCACTGGCGGTTGCTCTTGCCGGTCGAGCGCGACATCCTAGCTTGTTCGGCCGTCGCCGTAGAAGCCCGAGCTAACTCACGGATCTCATCCCATTATACGCCTCTTGTCCATCCGTGGCGAAGCAAGCTCGGTGTAGCGTTAGGTTTGGTTGTGTAGTAGATGTCTTCCACCTCCTTTTATAGGCCACATGGTTGGCTTGGTGTGGTTAAATTAGCGTGAGTAGCCGGCGTGGCGAGTGTTGTCACGTCCTACTTTGCAATCTTGTCATTTTCGATTTGAAAAGCGGCGAGGCGAGTGTTATCACGTCCTTCTTTTGAGAATGATGTCATTTGATGCGAAAAGTGGCGAGGCGAGTGTTGTCACGTCTGCTGCGAGTGCGGTCATTCGATCGAAAAGTTTGGCGAGGCGAGTGTTGTCACGTCTGCTGCGAGTCGCGATCATTCGGTCGAAAAAGTGGCAATGCGTGGGTGTAAGTATTATGAAATTATGCAAGCGGACATATTTAGGTCTCCAAAATTTGGAATGTAGGATTTCAAAATTATGGTTTGATTAATTCGCACACAAAGTATTCATCTAGGAATTAGACGGATGCATACATCATTACAAAGGAGTACAACAACATCGCAAAGGCATGCATCATGTAGTGCGAGGATGCATAGATAAAGTAGGTATTACAATCTACTTGGCAAGAACAAGAAATAATAGAAGCAAAACAACAAAACTAGCTATATTAACTAATTTCAAGTGATTTCTCAACCATTTCCATCTTTTCATCCGTCTTTTAAGAACATTATATGTATTTTCATCGATTCATCCAGATGGTCGAGGCATAACGAAATCTGACCACCACGGCGGTGTCCTCTTGCAAAGGCGCAATTTGCATTGCAATGTCTCGAACCTCACGCCTTTGCTTCATCATTACGACCGGAACCGACATGTTGTGTTATGTAGAAAGAATTACAAGCGCAAGCGAAAAATATCTTGTCTAGAAAGAAATTCATTGGGGATGATCGGACGAAGTTCTAGTAAGATTTGAACACTTCATGAACACTCGGGATGGATTGGTTGGCGTTTGGGAGGTGAAGACATTCACGGATCGTACAACGAGGGCAAATCAAGTCTTTGTAGTAGTGTTTCTAATTGCTGCTTTCGATCGGAAGTTTGGCGAGGCCGTAGACATCCCTGTGTATAGGCAAACGATGGCAAACCAAGACTGCAAGAAAGGAGAAGAAGAAGTGAAAAGTGAGGGGAATCGTAGCCAAAACATTCATATATATAGCCTACGGGTAAATTGCAATTGGGTTGAATAAAATTCGTGTCCGCGACGCAGCGGGACCGAGGATGTATCGCGGGGCAGCATTGCGTTATGTCTTTACGGTTTAGTAAATTAAAATCGGGAGGTACAGTTGTCGTTTGTACTGAATATTTCGGAGAACATTTTGTGTAGAAAAATGACAGTAACATAATGCACATGGATATTACATAAATCAGAAAGGCAGAATGCACAATGACATTACATAACACGTTTTTCACGGCCATGACATTAGCTAGGGTGCATCGTCGTGTCGTCTGCCCGGACGGCGTAGTTGATCCTCACGGAAGGTGAATCTGTTCGGGGAGTGGCGCACGTCTCGCAGGCCGTAGTAAGTCTTTGCACAGGAGGCGGCGGCTGCGGTGATCTCGGCGTGGGGCCCGGCTCGGGCTGAGCATCTCGTCTAGCCACTGGTGCTCTTCCTGCAGGGAAGGGTATTGGGTGAGTTAGTCCTTGGTTTTATACACGGAGAAAATAGTTGTAACTACGTTCACGTGTACCTGAGTAGGTTGTTATCTTTGAGGAGGATCCTCTGGCGGTCGGTGTAGTCTTTGCGGTGTACCCTCCATACGTATCACAGAATCACGGGTCGTGCTCCATAATTGGGGTGAATGCCGTGCGTCAATGAGACTAACCACTCGTCCCGTGCTGCGGCAGTCCGGGTTCGATGTCTGCGGTGGGAAACCGTCATGCCGTGAGGAAGTCGTGTCTTTGCGCCTCCTCTGTGATGATGATGGTTGCATCGAGGCTTTGTCCCCTCGTACTTCTGCTAGAAGAAAGGGTAATGTCGGATCGTCGAAAATGAGTGCATGCAAAGGTATTCTGACAAGAATCGGTGAGAGATGACATACTTATGGCCAGGCGGGTCGGGACCGACCGAGCCAGTAGCTCTGCCGACTCCGGAGTAAGATGGGCGTCGCGGAGGGTGGTGCAGGGGTGTCTTGGCGGAGGGTGGAGGTGCCCTCGCATCGCGATCTTTGTCGCGTGCGTCGTTGTGGCGACCACAAGTCATGGCTCTAATCACGACCCTCGCGTCGTCGGTCATGGCGCGCCGCGGCTAGGAGGCGATAGAAGGTGTTGTTGTTCCCACGCCAGTAGAATTTTAGCCTTTCATGTTTGTATCGATCCATGCGGTAGTACTGCAAGAAAACGCGGAGTAAGTGCGAAGCGTGTTGCCTATCAGAAATTGCATGAAAAATGGTTTACCGTCTCGTCGTGTCGTCTTGCCGGTGAGGTCTGGGCGGCTAATCACGATATCCTCGTGCATGCCGACCAGCTGAATGACTGCGGCTGGCCCGATAAGTCGCTTTGGTGCGTGGAATGTACTGCTGCAAGTGCGCGTCGTCTGGATGGAGTAGACGTGTGCCTCGTGCACTACGTCCGTCGCAACCCTCTCGCTCCACAGCTCCGTCCACGGCTGCTGTGTCTGCCTCCAGTCGTCGCTCTTTCGCCCTTTCCTCGTTTGCCTGTAAGTGAATTTTAATGTCAGAAAATGTAAGGCGGATATCTGACTAAAATGACATCAAAAATGATATCTTGGTGGGCCTTATTTGTGAGAGGTCGTCCGCGGTGATGGCACCTCTTGATGCAGGCGAAGCTGTCTCATGACCCGCTGTGGATTGTACGGCTCGACCATGTGCGAGAAGACCAGGTGGCAGGTCGTCATCCAGAGTGGATCGTCCTCAGTGCACTGCGTCGATAATCCGTAGGCGTATGCGCAGGCCATCACATCCATGCCCGCAGATGATCTCGGTCTCGTGCCGAGTCTCAAAAAGGTTATAGAACTCTGCGTACGCACACCTCGGTCTCTCCCTGGCCCACCCTAGGGTATCACGTGTCCAACGTGTTCCCATTGTAGGCCCGTCGTGGGGGTGGTCGCGAGGCGTTGCCGTAATGCTAGGCGGTCAGCGGGTAAGGGTGCAGTCTTTGCGGAAATAAGGGCGGTCAAGCTGGAAAGTGCTCCCATGACCACAAGCGTAGCGAGGTGTAGCAAACCGCGGGGCGGCTCCCCGCCGTAGTCTGTTGAGTGGCATCGCACAACCCTCGGTAAGTGGCGCGAGCACGCGGAAGCCCAATTATCTTGTGGAACCTCGTCGGGCGGCGTCGCCGAGACTCTGCCGGATGGATATAGGTGGGGTACCGCGGTCTCCACGTGTCGTAGGAAACAAGATCCATCGACGAGGAGCAGAAGGTGCAGCGACGAGGTGTGTCTGTTGCCTCATTTATCGCATCTGAGGCAGTCATGAACTCCGCGGCCGAGGAATGTGGGACACGGACACGTTTGCAGGAATCGCGAGACCGAATGTGTCGGCCAAACGCACCTTCCAGTCTATTGCCCTCGGAGGTGGCACTACTGGAAGGCCATGCACCAACAGACCTGTAAGCATTGCTACATCCTCGAGAGTAATGGTTATCTCCCCCGGAAGTGGAATGTATGAGTCTCCGGTCTCCACCGGTCCCTGGCGTAGAGAGTAGTGCCATGTCAAAGCGCAGCGTGCGGGATGTCAACATGCGAGCAAGGAGGCGAGGCGGTGTCCGCGGTGCGGGCGTCTGCTTCGTCAAGGGCCACCTCTCCTGAGGCGCTCGGGACGAGCTCGGAGGGCCGCCGCCGGTGGACCACACCCGGCAACGGTGCCCCCCATCCCAGCGTGGGTCGAGCAGCTCGTACACGTCGTCAACTGGAGCCTGCGCCATCTCCTGCCGATAGGGAAAAACATGTTAGTACATATGTAAAACATATTGTGTGGCACAGGAAAACAAGGCAAAACATACGACAAAAAAGGAAACAACCACATATGACCATAATGAGTTAACAAAAGACCAAAATGACATAACATTCTGTCCGTAAATAAAGGCATATATTAACAGCAACACATCCCATCGAAGGCATTAAAATAAGCAAGCGACATCACGACTTAGTAATTATATCTTGCTCGCTCTGATTACCTTTGCTTATTTGGAGTGCATTTGAAGCGTGGTGATGGAGTGCCTCTTGTCTTTCACGATCTACAGCGGGCGGCGAACCCATTGCTCGCGCTGGCTGTCGTCCATGTTGTTCTGAATGCGTCGTGACTGGCGTCTTCCACGGCCGGGGTGTTTGGTCGTCGTTGGGCACCCGCCGCTGCCGGCCGAGGTCTCGTAGTGCGTGTCGGCCGTCTGAATGGAACTTGACGCCCCAAGTGGAAAAGAGGTGGTGGATATCGTAGTACTCGGAGATGTAACGCTCCGAAGACTGCCGCGCATGCCGCGTACACATGGGAGCATGGTTTGTGCAGAAGCCGCGGCTTGTTGCAGGTGCACGACGCTTCTTCACCAATCGTGCAGACCTGCTTATGATCCCCTCTAGCGTGGCCCATCATGTACTTCTCCCTGAGCCGGATCTCGAACTTCTGCCTGACGCCATCCTTGGTGCGAGTGGCGTGCGATCGCGTCTTCGCGATCTTTTTCTCCATGTAGGCATGCATTACCGGAGAATTGCTTACCATCCTCGGATGCTTCTTGGTCATCATGGCTCGTTAGCGAAGTATCCGATAGTGCGATTCGGCTCTCCTCCACGATCGCCGTGATCGGCGAGGGAGCGGACACCCTTGAGGACACCGTTGTACACCTCTGACATGTTGGTCGTCATGATCCCGTACCTCGCACCATCGGTATCGTGCAGCAGGGACCATTTCTCCAGGTCAGGTGCGTGCGAGTTAACCCTTGTGTGAACTCCCCAACTCTCGCGAGACCCTCCGGTATTGCCCCTGCCTCGGCATTTGCGAGTCCCTTACATGCTGCGGTCTCCTCATCGTTTGTCTCCACACCGCTTGAACTTTCTCCTTTAGTTACGCATGCGAGCTTCTTGAACATTTTCATGAGGTCCTTGCTCGAAACTTTGTGTGGAAGTTGGCGCGAGATGCCCCATGCACCTGCGGCTCCTTACATCGTTCCACTAGAGCGGCGGTTGCGTCCGCTTTGGATCGTGCTCAACACGGACATCAAGCCCGACATGCGGTCGAGATGACACACACACAGTCGATCTTGGACCACGCACGCTTCTCATTGCACAGGAACCACAACCGACTATTCGTGTTCTCGCTCTCAACAATTGCGAAGGCCACGAGGACTAGCGGTCGTTCGCATCGGTACCTGGCGGTGAGGATGGTACCCTTGTACTTCCCACATAGGAAGGTGCCATCCATCGTCGACGCGGGGCGACAATGCTTGAAAGCTTGATCGCAGCGGAAGGCCCGAAGACCCTATCAAGAACAAGACAATTGGGTCCTTAGTCGGATGCACCCGCTCAAGCTTGTTTATGTATGTCGGGATTACATTCTGCGATTTGATGTAGCAATCTTGGTACTAGGTTGTAGGCCTCTTGAATGTCTTAGAACATTCGCTTGACTACTGCGTTTAGCGCCATGCCGTCTTGTGGTGACCGGGAACCCCACAATATTGGCAACCTCTACGGGAGGAGGTTTGGCGAAATGGACACATCTGCGATGTGAGGTGGCTTATCGGTGGCAACATCGAGGAGGTCATGTTGCGAGCACGTGAAGCGGCTCGGCTAACTTCGCATGTGTGGTCCTTGACACCGATTATCAAAACCCATGCCAGCATCCATGAACACACCTGACGATGTAGGTGTCGGGGTTGGATCTCTGCACCCGATACATCCGCCGATGTTAGCGGCGTATTTAGCAATAGCATCTTTGGCGGCGCTCTTGTCGAAGCGCGCCCTAGGGCGGTGTCATCATTGAACCCCGCTCGGCCCTCTCCGATGTAGCGGAACCAGCGATGTCGTTGCAGCGTCGTCAATCGTGAGGGCGTAAGCAATGTTAGTGGTCACAAACCCACCAGCGCATCTCCTCGATGCCAGCTTCTCCGTCTTCGTCGCCTTCCGAACTAGTTGTTTCCACGTCCTCCACGCTTTCCATCTCGTCCACTTGGTCGGCCAGGTACTCGTGACGATCAATACGGGCTGCCCACCATCTCTCCGCACCTTTGTTGGGCTCAAAATTGGCGCACGCCTCCTCGGTCTCCATCACCCACGTCTTTGCAGCGTCTCCTCCAACAGGAGGCCAGCGCGAGCTCCCCCCTTAGCGGCTTCAGAAACCACCCGCCGGATGTCCCGTCCTCTCCATGGTGAGCGTAGATCATCGGCGCGCATATATCGCGGCGGCGGGGTTGCAAACAACCCTCATGTAATTGGCCCATGAAGCGTCACATGTGACCTTCATAAGTTATAAGCGGTCTCGCTGCACCACGCAATCAAGGGATACACGCCTCGATGCACATCTTCTTCCTTCTAGTGGCGCGATCGAGCGCGAACGCATACGCACCGCCTTAGCTCGAGAGGCCCATGTCCTTGAGGCGGCGCCGGATCACGGTGCGATCGTAACAACAGTCCGCCGTGCGGTCCGTCACGTACTAGGCCGTCCCGTGGAACACGAGCAGATCTTGAATCTACGCCATGAAGTACCTAACACAAGAGTAACTTCACGACATACGTACTCTGAATATTTTAATATTTCATGATGAGGTCCGTGATGATCGAAATTTTTCTCGACATAAAATTGACAACACTAACAACAATAAGTACGCTAAGTCAACTAATTACGACCTAATCATAATGCTAACTCACGATTATTCTAATTACTTGCTAATCACACCGTCTTTCAATTTTGCGTCAGAACACTAAGTCAAAATATACCCTGCTGCGAATTATAACTACTCGGTTGCTATCATTTATCTTATTACATCATAATCACATTGCTAAAACTTACTACAACTACAATTTGGATCACGAATGCCACATACCTTTTATACTACCTCGCTTCTCCTCCACTTCTAAGGCTGTTTGCTTCTCTCGCTCGCTCGCTAGCACTAAGCTTCTCTCGCTCGCTCGCTAGCACTAACCTTCTCTTGTTTAGTGGCTCGTGAGGCGGCCTTCAAATGAGTGCGCCCCGCCCCTTCTTATACCTTGCGACAAGCGGGCTCGGGCGCGCGGCTTCTTGCTCGTCTGGCCAGCGTCGGGGCCGGTAGCGCGTATAGTAGCAACTTCTTGCCGTCGGGGCAGCGGCGAGTTGCCGCCCGATCTTGGCCGGGCGGGCACGCCCGACCTCACCCCGACCTCGACGCGTGGCGTGGGCGGCCTGCTGCCGTCCCGGCGGCGACACGTCTTTAACCAGCGGCGTGTCCGGCCGGGTCGGCGGCCTCGGCCGTCGCGGCCGCCACGTCTGCGTGGCGGCCTGCCGCCAGCGGCGATCGGTCGGCCGGGCACTGCTGCCGTCTGGGCGGCGGCGAGTCTTCTGTGGCGATGGCGGGCGGGTCGGCGGCCGCCACGTGGCCTGGCGGCTGCTGCGATCGAGGGCGGCGGCCAGTCGCTTCTTGCACCGTCTTGGAGACGGCGGCGAGTGTGTCTGAGGGCTAAAATAGAATTTCACGGCTAGGGGGCTAGAACAGAATTTTAAGTGCGGCATCTGACCAAAACAGTCCAAAATTCCAATCTCTGATGAAATCTTCAGTTTTCACCAAGCTTCTGCTCATCTGTTTACAATTGCTCTGACGGATAATCTTCATATGCAAAAGCAATTACAGATACAGGGTAGTCCTCTACACGCAGGTCTTGTTCAGAGTTATTCAGCCACTGGTCTCCCATGTTGTCTCCATCTCCATCGCCATCGCCATCACCATCGCCATCGTTGACATACTCATCAACCTCACCCGATTGATCTCCCATCTGAGCAAGGACTGCCTGCTCATCTTCATCTTTACAGAAGATTTTGCAGATCACCCACTTATCCAGCTACAGTAAAAGAACATTTTTTTCGGTCAGAGAAAGTCACTAGATTTGGGAGTACTAAGTGTAGATAAGAAGAGCGTATAAAGATGAAACAAAGTCCAACACTAAAGGAATAGAAAAGGAACGATTAACTATGTAAGATGCGATGATTTGATGATGTTAAGTTTGATATAACAACCAAGAACAAAAAGTATAAGTTGTTCTGCGAAGATGATCAACCTACTCATACTTTCTTTAACGCTAGAAAAATTAAAAACCAGACAGAAAGCAATATAAACTAGTATTTCATCCATAATATTAAATAAAAAAGGATTTTTCGGGCTCAGTTCAATCCTTTCAGACCTTGAGTTTCTCCAAACCCGGGCCCAGTTCAATCCTTTCAGACCTTGAGTTTCTCCAAACCCGGCCTAACTCGAACATTGCACATGCCTACACTTTACCTCATGTCTAGACTTTATCCAGCCTACTATACGAACTTTGAGATTTGACATGACCTACCCCCCACCTTAGAGGCCTCTCTCGGTGTGACCACCAAACCCCTCAACTAGAATTAGGCTCTGTCTGGAACACATGAATTTCACACAACTTCATAAAACCTTTCTAATCCTCTGTAGTTACTTCAAGAATTGTGAGGCCTTCATATTTTTCTCCCTCGAAATGTACCAACTTAGGTCAAAACTTATTTTTGCTACTTATGTTCGAACATGAAACTCAATAGATGAAGCAACTACATTAACTTAATTTGTTACCAGCATTGATGAGCCATCAGGGCTAGGCTTTTCTTGGTTATCTGGGATGCGGTACTCCTTCATCTTCCAAGGAGTCGGCGCCCCCTTAGGCTGGCGGCCGAGCTCGAAGGTGAGGGTGTTCACCTTCCCGATTACCCTGTCGTCAGCGTCAAGTACGTCGGTCTCTTTAGTGTTGGACTTCCAGTAGCCCACTGACCCAATGGACCGTGCTGGTCGGCTGCCACACCTGTACCGCCGTCTCCTCGGCGAGAATACGTACCAGGTCATGTCCACACTCTTTCCAATCTTTTCTGGAGAAAAAAAGTTTTCCTTTTTTTTAATTTGATGTGTTCACGACCTCATAGATCGCAGAAAATTTATAGCAAACGTAGCAATATGGAGTAAAAGATTAGGCTGACCTTCGACCGTCCTTGGGTGCGCTTCACATACGTCGAATTCCTTGATGATGTCGACAGGCATCTCGTGGCGGAGGTATTTAGCTCTGAGGTAGCCGATGAGCTCCTCGTCCGACGGCTGGAACCGCACCCCCGGGGCACCCGTGTCCGCATACTTAACCACCACCACCTCCTCCGCCCCACCGCCGGCGTCCACGGCTTCCTCCATGTTGCCGTCGCGCCGGGCAATGGCAGAGGTAGTAGCTGGCTGCTCTAGCGGCCGTTCTTTGTCGGGCGTCGCCGCTGGGTGAGTGCACGTCTGCCGGGATGCGGCTGCCGCGGTGCTGCTAGTGCTGGCAGGCTTGGAGGCGGCGGTGCTGCCGCGGGGCCGGCCACGGCGCCGCCGAGCGGGCTTAGCGGGTTCTCCAGGCGGCGCATCTGGAATAGCGCGGTGGGCGGTGGCAGTGCCGGGGGCGGCGCCGAGCGGTGCCCCGTGTAGTGGAGCGGCCGTGGCCTGCCAGGGCCGGAAGTAGGACTGACTTCCTTGCATGGCCGCGGCCGCCGGCTGGTGGCTGTAATATTGCATTTGCATGATCGGATGCATCTGCGGCTGCGGCGGGACGGCCGGTTGCGCAAAGGGCGCCGGGGCGGCGTACGGCGGCAAGAAGTGGCGGATCACGGCGGAAAGATCGGTGTCGTTGCTTCGGAGCTGGGGGTTGTCTGGGAAGAAGGTGGTGGGTTCCGGTTGCCATGGGTGGTGCTGGCGCAACGGCAAGAACGGGGAGGAGGTCGGTAGGAAGGGCGCGAGCGAGCTCGGAGATGTGTTTGCAAGGTAGGTTGCCGCGGGGTGATAGGATGCCGCCGTGTAGTGGCCTGCCGGCGGCAGAGCGTTGGCGGTGACCGCGGTGGGCTGGCCGGCCACGTCCTCGTCGTTGACGGGGCCAACGATCGCCATGACGTGCACCGAATAATTCAGCGTTTTCTTCGCAATAAACAATAATGCGAGACCGTACCGAAGTATATGGAATTTATTGTAGCGGAAACAAAGTTGGATCATATTCATATGTTCGTATACATGCAATGCAGAAAGGAGGAGTTGTAGGCTAACTCCAATAAATTGTGTGAGCTGTAAATAGAACTGTGTTGTCTTATCCACGTCGGATTGTTACTTTCTGAAGTAAAAAGGATTAAATAATTATGGGAGGTGCATCGGCGCTCTGTAAATATAACTATTGCGCGCATGGAGAGTTGAGGTTTCTCGACTATCTAATGCCTAAACTTAGTGTACTGAGTGGCGAGTTTTACAATATTATTTGATTTAGATATGTTGAGCAGTGAGCTCTGTATTAAAATTCAACCCGGCTCGGTCCGGTAGCGTGCATGTAGTTTCGGATTACAATATATAAAAAATGAGAGGCCGGCCCGGTTAAAAACTATTGTGCGCAATGTAGTTTCAAATTACAATATCTAAAACGCACCTAGAATTACATGTAACCGATTATATTCCATTTGTATTTGAAAAACTAAGTATTAATGTAGTTACTATGGCGATTACAATTTGTCGAACCAAAACCACCACATGTTCTCGCAGCAGATCTGGGCATCTTTGGACTTGAATTAAGTTTGAGACTTTGAGCTATATCAACAAACGACAAATTTAATTCGACTTGTCCATGCTATGGCCCAAACTAGTCCAGAAATAAGGTTGGGCCGACGGTACTCGAAACTAGTGGATTTGAGCGGATCATATTTAAAAATCAAGCTGAAATGAAGTTAAGCTTTCGAATTTTCGAATACCTCAACCGCACGTACTTTAGTCCAGCCCATTATTGCTCCAAATGTCAAGCTCAAGCAGTTCTGAAAATATAAATGCATGAATGAATTATCTATGCAGTGTAACATATACACTCCAGAAACCCAATGACTCGATCTTATGGATATGGAAAAAAAAAAATCGGATCCTAGCAGAAAAATAAGCAAGGTGACGAGTATCCAATTTCAAGAAAATATAGCAAAATTTGCTCCTTACATGCTATGTACCATGCTTCGTCCGTTACATTTTCTAAAAGTAAGAACTGAATATAAGGAAATGGAGCATCTGCATCGTGGGATTCAAATTTCAATGCGGAGGTTCTACCGTACTACATATTAGAAATTGATCGAAAAGCAAAGGTCTAAGGGGTGTTTGAAGCGACTTGACACCGTCCAAAAAAAGCGGAAGCCACCCCAAACGGGGTATTTTAAACTTGGTTTTCTCGAGAAGCGAAGCGCATTATCGTGAAAAAGCAAGAGGTGGAAAGCCTCATGGCAGATTCCGCGGCTTTCCACCCTCTTCCAACTTTGTCCTCAAGTTCACGAGTTATTACGCTTTTGCCATCGAATAAAATCCCCCTAACCAAACCCAAACCCAAACCCTAAGCCTTGCGTCCCACTCCCGGCCCCGAGCCTCTCCTCCACGCCGGCGTGGCGCCTCCTCCTACTACAGAATTTGTGCGGCCTCGACCACAGGCAGACCCTACTCCTCCCCACACGCGTGCCACCCTCCTCCTCCTCGGCTGACGGATCTGGATCTGGCACCTCCACTCG
This sequence comes from Hsuehochloa calcarea, assembly GCA_036346395.1. Lineage (NCBI taxonomy): Eukaryota > Viridiplantae > Streptophyta > Magnoliopsida > Poales > Poaceae > Hsuehochloa > Hsuehochloa calcarea. Next base: position 56,519 of record JAYEVG010000032.1, read on the forward strand.
CCTCGGCTCCTCCTCGACCCCATGTGACCTCCTCCCTCGGTAGCCGAGCCTCTTCCATCGACCCATGCCGGCCCCAAACCTTAGCGTTATATTGCATCTTTTTCCCTTTTTTGTCTATTTGTAAAATATATTTGTTTTGTAATATTTATTTATTTTATTTAATTATTTATTGTATTTTTTTAATAATTACTAATTGTAAAAATTATTTTTTAATAATTATTTATTATCATAACTGGTTATAATAATTATTTGTTGTAATAGTTATTTACGTAATAATTGTCTTTAACTACGTGATCGTCGTTAATAATGATATATTGGGTTAATTAGGTTATGTTATCATTAATCGCCGTTGCATGCGATCATTACGGTAGTCATCGTTCATTGTAGTTAATTGTGTTAATCGTAGTTGATGTCAATTGTGTTTAGTGTCGTTAATTATTGTGCCAAACAAGTTCTAGATCAATCACTACAGTCTTTGATACAATATTTTCTCTATGGTAAAATCGATGTGGCAAATATTTTCCTTGCTTTCAGATACTGTTCACTTGCTCGCGGATCCGAACATGAGTACGTTGGTGCTGGAGTTTGGCAGAGAAAAAAAAGTTTGGCGAAGAAAATTCAATTCAATTCAATACAATAGAGTGAGACGACGCGTTCAGTTGACGCGACCCGCACCGTAACAACACATGGATGGCTGGCTCTCCGCTCTTCCTCGCATAAATTAAGCGCGCACCACCGCTACAAAAGCCCGACACAACAGCGCCTGAATCCAAAGCCTGCCTCTCTCTCTCTCGCGCGCGCCCCTGTTTCCATCGCCTTCTCCGGCTCCGGCGAGCTCACCGCAAATCGAGTTCTCCGATAAGGTCAGAGTTTCACGCCCCTTCCACCCCACCTCTCCCTGGATCCACCCGTCTCTCTCTGCCTCTGTAGGCGCACTCCTCTCTTCCCTGTCTCTGAGATCTACGCGAGTCCGCCTCCATTGTTGGAGCATGCCTCGCAGTCGTAGTTTGGTAGATCTCTAAGGGGCTCCACCTTCATTCCTTTACCAAGCCTCTGCGCCGTTTTGTTTTTTGGATCCACCGACGGATCTCGCGTCCGGCTTTTAGATCGCGCGTTGAGGTGTAGGATTCCACGGTTTTTCGATTGAGAGCTGGATCTTGTGCTAGGCGTGTAGATCTAGCGACCTGAGCTAGCGGAAGGGAAGAGCAGAAACTGAGATCGCATTTGCGCGTGGGGATTGTGTTTGTGTTGCAGGCGAGGAGAGGCGAGGCGGGAGAGGAGGACATGGGGCTCACGTTCACGAAGCTGTTCAGCCGGCTCTTCGCCAAGAAGGAGATGCGGATCCTGATGGTGGGGCTCGACGCCGCCGGAAAGACCACCATCCTCTACAAGCTCAAGCTCGGCGAGATCGTCACCACCATCCCCACCATCGGTAAGCACCAACCTGCACGCGCATCGCATCATGTATGTATCTTTCATTGAAGGTTTGCTTTTGTTGGGAAAACATAGCGGTATGAGTAGAACATCCAATGGTTCGCAGTGTAAATCCATCGGCAGCTAGTTTGAACGAAAAATTTGACAAAATAACCGGAAGAAGAATATCGATAGCATTTTTGTTCATAAGAATATCTAGACAGATCACACATAGTACACTTCTGTTCATATGCTTATTGACAAACGGCAGTTAAGTCTCAAATTTACCTATTTATGCATTTCAATTCTTCTTGACCATATAAGCAAATCCTTAGGTGTCAGGAAGAAGTCATTGATAGTTACTCAGCTATTGCAGCAGCTAGTGAACACGGTAAAAGCCACTTTAACCAGCAAATAGCCAGCTATGTTATCGCAAAGGACCAATAACTAGACTTGAGTACTAGCTACACAGTGAATAATAATGGCAATTGTAAATTGATTGCTTGCTTGATATGGCTAGGAGAATTGGTACTACTAGTATAATACCCGTATACCTTTTTTTATTATTATGGAATTGCACTTGAAAGAAGGCTTTTTTTCATGTGAAGTAGGTTATGCAACTCTAGTGCACAAATTTGAACATACCTTGACCTACAACATGATTGCTCTTGTTTTCTCGTGATTGACTCTCCAATTACAGGATTCAATGTTGAAACCGTGGAGTACAAGAATATCAGCTTCACCGTCTGGGATGTTGGGGGTCAGGACAAGGTACAAAGAGCACATGTTCTGCAACTTTAGTATTGCACGTTATGCATCTTCATCGTCTGGGATGCTTTTAGATTTCCCATTTGCTAGGCATCTTTCGTTAAAATTGTATCTTATTTTTTCTTGTCTCTGAAAACAGATCAGGCCTCTGTGGAGGCATTACTTCCAGAACACGCAGGGCCTCATCTTTGTTGTGGACAGCAACGATAGGGACCGTGTTGTTGAAGCCAGGGATGAGCTCCACAGGATGCTGAACGAGGTAAATTCTAATGCTAGGTGACCTTTATCATTCCAATCAACATAACTAGAAACTTATTGATGAATCACAAAATCACTGCTTTGACTTTTAAGGGATGGTCAGTGCTGATGGTCTCATTGGAAACATTTATGAGCCTTCCTTGTAGTTTAACGAAAGTCTTAAGGACTAATGTTTATTCGCTGTGTATTTTAATTGTTTACAATAGTTGGTGGTTTTATTTTGTTCATTTTGTTTAACAGCTTAGGATTTGAACTGTCGGTCCCCCTATTGTCTTGAGCTTTTTTCCCTCATTGATAAGAATGTGATTTTTAGTGCTCACAATACACATAGCACTGATTGCAGGATGAGTTACGTGATGCTGTGTTGCTTGTGTTTGCTAACAAGCAAGATCTTCCAAATGCTATGAATGCCGCTGAGATAACTGATAAGCTTGGACTGCACTCCCTTCGCCAGCGACACTGGTAACTATCATGAGACTTGTAGTTCTTGCTTGTCTTTTCTGTATTTTAAGATATCATCAGATTAATTCGGCCCTGTTTATCTAATTGGCTACTTTCCTCCAAGCTATTATATTGAGATGTAGTGTAGTCATAGTTTATTCTATTTTAACAAGAAATGAATTTATGCCCTTTTGCTTGGTAATATATATAGGTGCATACTGCTTTGATAGTACAGCGGAATGTTAACGACTTCTTGATCTTGCTGACAGGTACATCCAGAGCACTTGTGCTACAACAGGTGAGGATTGTATGAAGGTCTGGACTGGCTGTCCAGCAACATTGCCAACAAGGTATGTTAACACCTTTTTTCTTGCCAAACTTCTTTTTTTTGCGGAGATAATGAGATATACTTTGTGGAGATATCCATGTTAACAACTTTCTTTTTGTTGGTTCATTCACAATGTCCGTTTTACGTCCCTGCAGGCCTAAATTTTCGAAAGATTTGGATCAGCTAGAGCCTTTGGATGAATTGCTGGGTGTCTAGGGATGGATTGCCATTCCAGTATGTAAGATGTATTTCCCGAGCTCAACAGTTATTGAGCTTTGGTTATAGTTTCATAGTTCAATTGTTTGTACTTTGCGCCTTAAGATGTTTCTGAACTAAACAGCTAAAGAGAGTTCCCATTGAATTAATCAGCTCGGGATGCCTTGTCTTCTTTTCCCTACGGTAGGATAATAAGCGTTCAAGCCTTTGAATAAGTGTCAGCTTTCAGTTACCACATTGTCATTGTCACAAACCTATCGCAGGCTCGCAGCCCATATGTCGAACACTAGCATGGTGATCTTTCTCGTTTCTTTGCGACCGTCAATCGAGTGACCAATCGTCTGACCACATCAATATAAATCACTAGTTACAGGCGACATATCGGTGAACATGTGCACATAGCCCATCCGAGCCACTACTTCCGAAATCCATGGCTTCTGCTCTTTCCTTCTGCCCTTGCGCGAGATCTTCCGGTTCGATTCCCCTGTTCTCCACCCACGAGCTAGGGTTGCTTCTTCGCCGTGGCCCCCGTGTGTCGCCACCCTATGGCGAGTTGAGCCCAAGCCGTGCCCTACGTTGCCCCCTTCAGAGTCCTTGCGCCGCTGCCCTGTGGCGAGTCGTGCCTGCGCCGAGCCCTGTGTCGCACACCAGAGCCCCTGCGCCGCCCCCTTGATAGCCCCTGCGCCGCCGCCCTATGGCAAGCCGAGCCTATGCCGCCCGCCTAGCCCCTACGCCGCCGCCCCTACATCAAGTCGAGCCCTGCGTCGCCCGCTCTACTGTCTGTGTGAGGTGAGAAGACAATTCCTTTATAGCACTGGACAATTCCTTCCTAGATAGTTATTATCTCTATTTTTTATGGGCGGCCCGCTCTACCGCATGGACAATTCCTTCATAGCAGGCTCGGCTTGCCACAGGGCGGCGGTGTAGGGGCTCTAGCGGGGGCAACGTAGGGGGCACGGCGCAGGAGCAACCCTAGCTCGTGGGTGGAGAATGGGGGAATCGAACCAGCTGGGAAGGTCTCATGTGAGGCAGAAGGAAGAAAGCGGGGTGTTCGTAAGCGTGAAGTGGGGCGGAGGAAATCTCATTGTAGATTTTGGAAGTAGCGGCTCGGATGGGCTATGTGCACATGTCCACCAAATGGGACATATGCACAGGATATGTCGCCCTACTTACATGTTACATGTACGAAACAAAATTCGATTCTACCATCCCAAACCACGGTGCATGTCAGGCGTTGATAAAGCCATGCCTTGATCATATCAATACTGCATAAGCCCGGCGAGCCATCGGAAATTATCAATCTTTACTATTATAAAACAAGTTGGTAGTAGTGAGTATTACATCTACCCTTTTGAGTTGGTATGATTTTTTCGGATAATTATGTGCACATATGTATAAAATACTTAAAGGATTTTACATTGATAATTAGATTTTATGTGTTTTTGGTTTGTGATAAGATTCTATATGGCTTGTTGATTGGATACAAATTATGTATAAAATTTTTATTTATAGGGATAATTTTTTTTTTATGTATATTGGTTTTCTAACTAGATTGTGCGTTGGCCTTGGCGGTTGTCCCCAGCTCTGTCAGGTGCAAACAAGTGGGCCCTATCTGTCAGCTAGCGTGACCAGCCCTCATCTCACAGTCCTGGCAACTTGCACATCTCGAGCTTTCCCAGTGACGAGAGCCTAAATCGTCAAAACTGCCCACTTCTTCTTCCGCGCATAGAACTGTAGTTGCCTCCCTCTTCTCCCATTTGCATCTCCTCCTTCTGGATCCCCTTATTTCCTTTGACATTACCGTGAAAAGGGAGGTGTCACCACAAGCTGAAGGGGGAGGCGGGGGTCGGGTCCTATGCGCGGGGTCGATGCAGTGGACTATCATGACACCAGGCCAACGAAAGTGATGTGGATCCACGAGAGGGTCAGCTGGGATGGGAACGCCAACCACAGTCGTTGTGGTATCTCCAACACCGACCGCTGGTAATATGAGGTAGGAGAAACATAATTTTTTAAAATAATATTAATTTAAAAGATAATTACAAAAATAAATAGTCAAAAAAAATGCAAAACTAGATACTTATCGTCATTTCAATTGACAACAGAGGACTCAACAGTATCCATAGCTCCCTGTCGTCATTTAAATTGGCAACAGATCCCTGTCGCTAATTCAAATGGCGTCTGAGATCCTTATTTTAAAATTTTAAAATTTAAAAACCGTCATTTCAAATGGCGATAGGGATCCCATAAATCCACATTGCTATTCCAAATGACGACACAATCTCCATATAAAGACCATGAAACCTAAAATTGGAGAAAACTCATTTTATTTAGAAAAAAAAGAGAAAGATAGGAGGGAAGGGAGAGGACTAGGGGGGGGGGGGGGAGCTAGCGAATCGTTGTCCGTCCGGTCGTCCATCTTTCAGGTAATTTTTTTAACCGAATAGATTACATAGTTTTGGATATACGGTTACGTAGTGTAGTATGTTGTACATAATCCTTTTTGGTAGTTAGTCTAGTGTTAGATATGTGGTTAGTAGTGAAAATCTTATTTACAGTGTAGTACGTTAAATATGTCGGACGCTACTGACTTTAAAATTTACTACGGTCTGTGGACTATTCTTGAGGGTTCTAAGAGGGTTGATTTGTGTTATTTCCCATCGACGACCGTGCCCTGCCAAGGCCAGAGCGACGTACATGAGGCGTTGTGATGCGATGGTTGTTTCACTCATTCGATTTGGATAATGCTTTGTATGATCTAATATTGAGTTGACTTACCCCCGAGTAACACAACACACATATTGGGAGTTAGTGTAGCTCAAGGGAACAAGGTTATGACAGTCATATGTACGCATGGCGAAGGAGGAAGGGTGAGATTTGGTCCTTTTACAGGATTATGCCAAGACCACTCCTGCATCGGCGGTGAACAAGTAGGGGTGGCGATGCGAAGAAGAAGTCGGGGACTCCGACCACGGCGTGGCGCACACAATGGCCAAAGCTCCCGAGTTGATGGCGTTGTCGATAAAGACCTGCGGAAGTAGCACCTTGATCGAGGCAAGCAAGTGGGCTTCTTGGCGAGGGTGAGGCTGGAAGCACTAGTGCAAAGGATGGATCTTGGGGATCGGGACTACATGGCATTGTCGGAAGATGAAAGATCCGAGGCGGCGAGGATGATGTGGACCAACGAGCGATTCCATTCGAGTGGAACACATACCGATTCGACACTCTAAATGCGTTAGCGAAGGCTCGGTGTGCCATGGGAGTCACGACGAGGCGAGGTCAAGCAAGGAGCTATGTACAAATGCTAGGAGGCCGTGCAAGAGGCGGTCAAATTTGGGGCTTGTCGGTGCGGCGTGCATTCAAAGTCGTCAAGTCTAACCCAAGATACTATGGCGTGAAGTGCGACATAGAGATGCCTTTGATGAGTGCGCATTTGGCATAAGTGGGACCTTTGTTGAGGATTAAAATATTCATATATTATCTTAATATATGATAAAGACCATCGTCTTCGTGGTCGTAACTTCTAAGACCACCGACCTAGCGGTCGTAGGTATTCTGGAAGTTATATAATAAATACCTTGGTGGGACAAAGTTCCAAACCTAGTCCACGACCGGTAAGTGCTCATAAAGCTATGAGCAGTATGCGGGTCGAGTCTCGAACCACGCCACTCACTATGTGATGAATGAACCACGTGTTTCATATTCCGCATAATACAACACTTTCACGGTGGATGATTTAACGTCTCCTAAATCATTAGCGCGAGCGATTGGCGTTTTCACCAACGCCTTTGCGGTTGGTGGGCAAATCAAGCGCCATCTCTTCTGACGAGGCAGCGTCGCTCCCCAGCGGATGTCTCTTCATGGGATAGCGCCGCTTCATCAAGTACTTAAGGAGGACCATGGAAGGTAGGAGAGACAAAAGACACAAGACAGGACAATCTGAGAACAACAGCGCAAGCACAAGGCGAAGGCGAAGACATCAAGCAAGACATAGCAAAGTGTTGTGTTTTTAGATACTCTCGGTGTTTGTAATTGTGAGTTCATAGCAATAAAGAGCAAGTCGAGATCCACTCCCGAGTCACGCACATTTTCCTTTTTCATTTATATATTCATAAGATCGCGATTTGATCGTCGACGGTTTGGGCGGCAGTGGGGAAGATAGTGCAAAACTTACGAAGAGGTTCTTTGCTCAACTCATCTGTTTTCTTCATATTCGTAATTGCAAGTATGGCGGGAACATGGGATGAGAAGCGGTTCGACTGGATGACTACTCCAACCTTGACATGGAAGCATGCATCCGGGCCATGCAACATGGGAATCTTCGTCCTCCTCCGATGGTTCGCAAGTCGGCGGCGGCGAACTTGAGCGGATGGATGAAGATACTGCCTGCGCCAAGAGCGCTCTCACGAGAGGCAGTCGTTCAGGCCGGTTGAACGTCGAATGTTTTTCAAGCCGGTTTCCGGCCGTGAAAAAGGTGACAACACCTCGGCCCACAACAGAGGTCAATATACCCTTGACACAATCATGGGGCGGTATTATTCTGCGGCCTCTGGAAATTCGAGGGACCAGCGCCGGTGATAGCGGTGTTGATGAGACCCTCACCGGTAATGGGCGAGTGAGGACGATAAAACTCGATATCCGATCGGCAATCGCGAAGCGGTGAGCCCACGAAGACCTCGGGAGGTTCTCATCTCCGCCGGTCTCCATCGTGGAAGTCTCGGTAGAAGCAGCGAGAAGTTCTCCACTAGTCACGATGGAAGCTCCTCGAAGATCGTTCTTTGGAAGCATGAGGTCAACACGATCGAAATCGATCGTGATGCCACTCATAGTCCGCACACCTGCCTCGCCACCACCTGCGATGGAGATGGCGCGGGCAATCAAGCACCACCTACGGAGGCAGCGGGGCGATGGGCGTCCATCGGCTATCACGCGTGGTGCGGCCCGCCCAAGGATAGCGGGCATGGCGGAGTTAGGCCAAGGTCGAGGAACTTTGGGTCTCGAACACCAACATCTTCGATGAATCCTGAGACCTTGGTAGCGATTCGAGAACTTGTGTCGTATTCAAGATATTCTTAATATCGACCTGTTACGGCGAAACTCGAGCTTTACCCAATTGTTGGGCGGTATCGAAAATTCTTCAACGGTATGCGGCGCGCGAGCGTCTTGAGGGCAAAGGATGTCACAAAGTCTAGCGGTGACTTCATCTCGGCGCTCCTCCCTCGATGAGGCGGCATGGTCACCACGGTACCTAGACCTCTCGGCGATTTCGACCCGATGGGTCATGAAGGAAGAAGGTTGTTTCAAACAACGACCTCTTCCCTAGCCTAGGAGAGCACCGGCTTAGCGGATGATCTCGTCATCATTTGAACCATGCTAATGGTCAAAGGCGTCATGATAACCTGCGGCCGGATCGGGGCGGCGGGCCTCGGCGTTGAATCGAAGAAACCAATCTCCCTCACGATCATAATCGGCACCTTTTCCAAGAAGGCGCTATGAATCGATCCGCGAGTTGTCGAGCCTTTTCTGCGGGGCTCCAAGGCGTGCGTTGGCCTAATAGGTTTCGACACGCCAACATGGATAAATTCGATGGATCTCAAAATCCATTAGAGTTTCTCGGATATATACCACCGCCATCGAGCTGCTGGTGGTGATGAAAACGTGATGGCTAATTATTTGCCCGCGGTTCGGAAGGATCTGCGGTCTTGGTTGCTTAACCAGCGGTCGGATCTATTTATACCAGGAGCGACTCTGCGATCTATTGATTGTGAATTTCCGAGTGCGTCGATGCATACAGAAGGAGGATGATCTCCATCGAACTCGGCGGGAACCAAAGGAAACTCTCGTCGGTACATCAAAAGGTTTAGCGAGTTGAAATTCTATTCGAGTGCGAGAATCTTACGTGATCCGGGCATTCAAAGCGAGTCTAAGGAATCGGCGGTTTACGGAGGACATCGCTATGAATCCTCCACGAACAACCGCGAACTCTTTAACATGGTGATAAGTATCGGCCGCTAGTGAGGCGGTTGAATGGAATGAAGCCATTGATCGAAAAGATAAAATCCCCAACCTAGCCTTGAGAAGTCGAAAAGAATCCCAGAAGGTTTCCAAAGAAGAAGCACGCAAAATGGGCACCAAGGAAGTCCTAGCGGTTCGGATAAACCGTTCAAGGGTAAGAAGGACTATCTGGTCGGGGCAAAGCCAAAGTTCCGGCCGATAGCCATAATAAAGGTAAGTGGTGTCCTTCACCAGTGACGAGGGCATGACTTGCGCTTTGTCGTGTTTGGCAAAAAGAAGGCTGGAGGATTTCTATGCGGTAAAGGCCGCTTCCACTTAATTCGGAGTTGGAAACAAGTTCCAAAAGGACAAGGATGGCGGCGAAGAGATGGAGTACCGGGAGCCTCGGTATGCGGTCAATATGATCTTTGGTGGTTCTTCTTCATACGACTCACGCCGTCATATGAAAGCCATGGGCGAGAGGTCAACCTATCGGAACCTTCGATCATCACCAAACCATCAAGGTGGTGGGATCAGTGATCTCCTTGACAAAGAAGATTGCCTCGTCTCATCAACTCGTAGGGTAGGTTCCCTATTATCGTAGAGCCTACTATTAATAATTGCAAAGTCAATCGAGTTTTAATAGGCGGTGGTAGTTCTTTAAATATCTTATTTTGGGAGCTTTAGAAGATATCACGGGTTCCTAGATCAAAGGTAAAACCGGTGAAATCGCCTTTCATGGCATAGTTCACGGTTCTACTGTCAAACCGATAGGACAAGTATCCTTATCGGTTCGTTCGGAAGCCACGATAACTTCGAGCGGAAAGATTTCATTTGGCGTGATTGATTTGAAACCGCATATAATGGAATTCTTGGTCGTCGGCGTTAGCAAAATTCTTGATAGCCATGCACTCACGGGTATCAAAGTTTGAAAATGCGGGACCAAAAGGTGTGATCATGGTTCGTGGAGATCGCAAAATGGCATAAGCATGTGATCGAAGGTCTTTAGAAGCGGTCGATGAGCTCACAGGCGAAATTCGACTCATCATGCATGCGAGTCAAGCACTCCGGACCCAAGATAACGCCCAAACCGTCAGAGCCGGACCAAGAGGTTCCACTCGACAAAGCGCTCCGGGAAGCGCCATGTCAAGCAATGATGGTGGATCCTCACCAAAGGTCTTGTCGGGCGGGACTCAATCCTAAATAGGAAGAGTCGCTCGTCTCCTTTCTCAGAGCAAACAAGGATGTATTCGCATGGCAGCGTCCAGACATGCCGGAGTCCCGAGGTGATCGAGCACGAGGCTAGCGCTCGGCTGACAAAAATCGGTCAGCGAAGCTCGGGCGTTTCGCACCCGACGGAAGGGCGCCATCGATGCGAGATTGACAAGCTCTTAAAAGTTGGATTCATTCGTGAAGTACATCACCCTCAATGGCTCGCTAATCTGTAATGGTTAGGAAGAGTAATGGGAAATGGAGGATGTGTATAGACTTCACGGATCTTAATAAAGCTTGTCAGAAGGATGATTTTCCCCTTCCTCGCATTGATCAACATAGACTCTACCTCAGGTGCGAGTTATTAAGTTTTTAGATGCCTACTCGGTACCACAGTTAGTATGAGTAAAGAAGATGAAGAAAACTTCCTTCATCACTCCATTTGGCACTTCTTGTTATGTAAAGATGCCCTTTGGTCTCAAAAATTTGGTGTAACTTTTCAAAGATTAATCTGAAAACCTTGACCCACAAATAGGTCGAAATTTGGAAGCCTCGTTGATGACTTGGTAGTGAAAAGTGTCAACTCCGCGACCATATGATTGACCTTAAAGAGACATTCAATAACTTGAAGACATAACCTCAAGTTGAATCAGGAGAAGTGTGTGTTGGGGTTTCATTTGGAAAATTGCTCGGTTTCCTAGTTTGGCTAGAGTATCGAAGCAAACCGGCGAAGATATCGGCCATCCATCGGATCGCCCAGACCACGAAGAAGGAAGTCGAAGCTAACAGGTTGTATGGCGGCGCTAAGTCGTTTCATAGCGAGTTAGGGAAAAGGACTACCTTTCTTCAAACTTCTTGGAAATATGGAAGTTTTAGTGGACGACGAAGCAAATGATGCCTTTGAAAAGCACAAAGTACCTTCAGTACCGGTCTTAGTTTCTCCAAGACCGGAAACACTGATGATTCACGTGGTTGCAGCGCCCAATGGTATCAATGATGTCTTGGTCGTAGAACGTGAAAGCGTCCAATGACGATGTATTACGTGTGAAGTCTTACATGGGCCAAAGGAAAGATACCCAGTACAAAAGTTGCTTTATAGTCTCCTTATGGCTTCAAGGAAACTAAAGCATTACTTCGAGCCCACAAAGTGGTCGTGCCTCTTGGATATCCCTTAGGTCAAGTCCTTGGAAATAGGGAATCGTCGGGACGAATAGCAAAATGGGCGGTGGAACTAGGGGCGTTCGACCTCCATTTCATCTCACGAAACGACCATAAAGTCTCGGCGATAGCGAATTCATTCTTGAGTGGACAAACCGGAATCTAAGCAAGGACGATCACGAGCACCACGATGAGTGGACAATGTACTTTGCGGTTCCTTAATGCTTAAAGGATCGAAAGTGAGTCGTCTTGATATCCCTAAGCGAACACATCAAGTATCGTCGGTTTAACTTTCCGCTACAAACAATGTGGCGGTCGAAGTTTCTTGGCGGGACTTGTGCTTTCGTTCGCTCGGGATTCGCAAATTGCTAGTGAAAGCGATTCTCAACTAGTAGCGAATCAAGTAGGGAAAAGTACCAATGCTCGAGTACCAAGATGTCTTCTATCGGCGAATGCGAAATTGAAAAGCACTTCTTGGTTTCGGATCCAACATATTCCTAGAAAGGAGAACTTTCAAGCGGTCGGTTAGCGCGGATGGGCTCGCTGAGGTCAGCGAATCCGTAGGGAGTTTTCTCGAGCAACTCGATTCACCCTCGGTAGTCGAGCATTCGAGAACATCGATAGTTACATCGGTCAATCCTATTGACTCGATAACCAGATGCTCCACGGATCGGTGGCGATCAAGGTAGAGGCGGATGACATCGATCTACAATTATCTTGACATGACCTAATTCACGAAGATGATGTAGAGGTTGATCGTATAGTACGAAAGGCCAAATCATACACTCTAATCGAGCGTACCTTGTATAAGCGAGGATCTCATGGAGTGTTGATGAGATGCATATCTCAATCGGTGGCATTAGGTTGCTAACAGAAATTCATGAAAGTCATGTGGAGCACATCATTCCTCTGAGAACCTTGGTGGTAAAGCCTTGAGCAAGGATACTCTTGCCAGCGCCCTTCATGATGCAAAAGAGCTCGTGAAGTCGTGCAATGTCGATTTCATAGCCAAACAAGTACATCGGTAGCACAAGCTTTGCAAACAATTCCTCTTTCTTGGCCTTTTGCAGCACAGGGACTAGACATTCAGGACCATTCCCAAAGCACCGGGGCTTGAATTCTGACCGTCATGATTGACACGTTTACAAAATGGATTGAAGCCGAGCGGTTGTAAAGTTACAAGCGAAGCGCTAAGAGGTTCATAACAAAAGCGTGATTACGATTTGGTGTACCCGATAGTATCATCACGGACAATGGTACCCGATTCTCAGCGGCAATTTCGGGAGTGCGAAGAACTAGAACCAAGATCCATTTAACCCGATGGCTCATCCACGAGCAATGGAAGCGATCGGCGTGCCAATGGTATCCTGTCTGAGGATAAAGCGCGAGTATTCGACGATTAATAAAGCGGTCGAGAGCTTGGGTTCAGAACTTCCTTACATTTTATGGTGTCAGGACCACGACGATCGTGCGGCCGTGAAACACCTTTCTTTTTAGTTTATGGGGCGAAGCTATGCTTCCTCGAATTAAAATTGGCTCTACTCGCGATTGTTTCAACAAGCAATCGGGAAGAACATCGACTTCGGCGACATCAATTTCCTTGAAGACAGCGAAACCAAGCTTTGATCGTTCGGCAATCTACCAACAAGCCATGCGAAGGTACTACAATCGTAGGTGCAACCTCGCAACCTAGCCGTAGATGATCGGTTCTCGAGAAAAATTGAGCCAAGCGGCGCAATAAACTCTCCCTAAATGGGAAGGTCCTTACTTTGTGGTCGAAGTTGCAGACCGGGCTCGATCACGATTAGCCATGTCGGGCGGCAGGTTTTGTCGAATTCATGGAACATTGACCAATTCGTAAGTTCTTTGTTTAATTTCTTCATTTCATTTCATTTCATTTCGTTTAAATTCTTTTAAACATGATAATTAAATTTGGAGTAGCAGTGATGTTATTTATATGGCGTTGCCTAATCACAGTCATTGCGGTTCGTATGCTCGGATTATAAAGTGTATAGTTTATGTTTCAAAATTACATTCTACTCTTGTTTGGCTCTTGGTGGGACACGGAAAAACCTCCTAGTCGAAGTCTCTCCTTTTTGCATGCGTGGTTCGCCCTTGGAAGGAGCTTCCTAGCGACGGTCTTTTCCTCGATCCTCGCTACCGTCGGACTAAGAGCATGAGCACGTCTTGTGAAATATATTTTATACCTTTATTTCCTAGCTAGGTTCATTCAGGCCGATATTGAGCATCGCATAGAAGTAAAACCACTTATGCACTTTTAACATATGTTTTCATGTTTTCCTCTTATCAAGGAAAATTCTTTATTTTTCCGACCATATGTTGTCTTAGTAAAGTACTTGATCATTAAAAGCAGTTTACAACTAAATTTGAACCCTACAGTTCGACCATAAAGGTTTCCTAGTATTACCACGATCGAGTTTTCTGCGTCGGTACATACTTACAAGTAATGGTTGAGATTTGAATTTGTATTCTTGGCCTCAGGTAGTACTATTATATAGTAAAGATCTTCTACTATATAACAGTCGGGGGCTAGGTAAGACATAAATTCACAAGTCGACCGGATGAATAAAAGATTTTTTTCCATTTTTGATAAGAGAAAGGTAAGTCTTTACATTATTTTGTTTTCTCCTGCCTATATTTTTTAACTACTAGAGAATGCCTAAGCTAACTACTGCTAGATGGAGATCAGACTTCCATCTCTTCTGCGACCTTCTCGCTTAGAGGTTTCATCTGCGAGGATCGATTTGCCTCTGCGGGTAGCGGTTGAAATCCTCTTCGATGGCTTGAAGGTTAGTTGATGGGTGGAAGCTTTGACTTTGCCAAAGCAAGGTGACTCCTGGCGATAGACTCCTTAGCGGAGTGGGCATAGTTCTCCTAGTGGTCTTGAGCAAAACTTTGAGTTCCTCCAACAAAGAGCCTAGGTAGTTAACCTTCTCTATTGGATCGCTCAAAGAGGGCAAGCTTGATCCGCGCCCATATCAAAGAGCATTTTGTTTAGCAAGGTGATTTTCTCGTCCAAACTAAGCCACGAGCGCCCCTTGTCTTGCTCAAATTCGAGCTTTCTTCACTCTGGTCAATGCTTGTTTTTTGTTGCATAGACAAAGCAAGTATTAAGTAAAAGATTGGAAGACATCTTGAGTCTAGCTGCGACCGATTACCTTCCTCTCTCTTCTGGAATCATCCGAAGCTTTTTATTCTTTGATCGTCAAGACTTGGATCGTAGGTTCTTAGCTGAAGTTCTTCTTCAAGCTTTATTCTTACGGCCTTTTCACCAAAGCATCTTCTTTTATTTTCTCTAAATCTATCAAAAGAATTTTTGATAAGGAGAATAAATAAAGGAAAGTCTTAATAAGGAAAAAGAAGAGGAACTCTTACTCTCTATCTCAGTGTTTTCTTCTAATATCTGACTCGCTCGGTTAGTCCTCCGCCGTAGCGAGGTTTTCGATCATATCTTTGCACAAGTAGCATTTCTTCCATAAATCTTCTTGTAAACTTCAAGAAAAGTTATGGAGAAGATCGAAAACACTTACCCGAATTACGGCATCATTGTAATCGGTGAAAATTTTATCGGGCTTCGCCTGCGTTAGGCGATCCGATATCCTCCCCCAATAATCATCAAGTTCCTTACTCGCGACAAATCGAGTTGAGAAAGGAAACTTGTTGGTGTTGGAGGGATGACCTTCAGGTATTGGAATCTATGGAAGATCTGCAGTGGTCTCTACCTCCGTTGCCGGCATAGTGACTACTATGGGATCTAGCTCAGTTTCCGGTGCCGAAGTTGGCTCGGGGGCTCCTCCGACCACGTCATCCTCAAGATGTCCTACGAGGAAGACAATGGCGGGACCACCTCCGTCGCTGACTGTTGAATCTGTTGGTCGGAGCGACCGGGATTGATGAGATCTGCACAAGAGAAGCAGAAAGTTCAATTCTACTTGGAATATCGAGGTATATTTTTATATAAAAGCGTACATACGGTTGTTTTCTTAGTTTTGATCTTATAAGCGCGTTGGTTTAAAATCATTGCGCTGTTTTCTCTTCTTTCTAATTGTTCCACGATTCGGGTGGTAGGTTCAGTGTATTCTCTACACTCCGTCGGGAGATCGAAGCAATGTTCTCGACCATCGGTGAGAGCAAGATCCACGACTCTGGGTCGAAAAGTGTAGTTTCAGCGGTCTCGAGCATTGTCTCATAGACAACTAGGCGAGATTCGGTGATTGCGCTGAATTAACAAGCAAAGTTAATCGGTGAAGAATATACTTCATCTTGCGAAGTTATTTCTTTCGATTGTTTACCTCGGCGTGGCTGCTTGCCTTGGCGATCATAAAGTGGTCGGATAATCAATAGGCTCACATGTCTCGTAGCCTCGTTGATCTTGAGTCAGACCAACTACATAAAGATGATTAAAGCGATCAAAATAACGGAAAGGTGAAAAGAAGTTAATACATTTACCTAAGTCTTTCAACCCTTTCCTCGGCACTAGCAAGTGCTAGGATTAAGGAAAGCTAGCCTTGTCATCGGGTTTGCGGCCTGGATCATTTTGATCCTATTTACGGCGTCCTCGGAAGACAAGGCGCAAGTGCAAATGAAGGATCTTAGTTTTGCGAAGATAATCAACTCGCAAAATAAATAGTGGGATTTTACGAAAAATTACCTAGATCAGAATCCTTGGTAGCATCATCGCCACCAATGAACGAGCATCGAGCGTGCCTGGTCTTTAAGGACTAATCCTCTTAATGGAAAAGTCCCTTACAACGTGCTAGGAGGTTAAACCCCTGACACTCAAGAGATGGATAGCTTCAACCCATCTCCCAACTTCTCCCTCCTTCTTCGAGGAGGAACACCACGCATAAGTTCTCATTGCCTTCTTACATTTATGTCTGGTAGTCTTCTCGCGTAACCTTCATGTAGAACCGACTTTTCTTCCATGGCGACCAAGAAGACTTGAGTACATACGAATGTACTCGTCGGCCTTCTAGATCATGAAGCCTTAGGGTACATTCCCGAGGTCTTTGGTCGTTTTCTTCGTGTTCGCCATCCGGTAGTAATACTTGAAGAGTTCCATCGTCGGTGGAATCCCCAAGTATGCTTCACGAGAGGTGAGCGAAGATGCTTAGGTTTACAATGGCGTTGGGGCGAGGTTGATCAACTCGACCTCATAGAACTCCGACCTTGAGAAAGAAAAGGATGTCTTTGGAAGCTTGAGCCGCACTCAACGTCTGCGAGGAACACGGGATTTCTCCTCCTCGCGCTTGGCGATGCTCTCCAAAGCCGATCTCAAGAGATCAAACTCTGTCGGGTAGCAACCCAACCCTCTCCAAACTCTCAATTTTCTCTCCTCGGATCGGAGATCGACCGGTTTCTTGATGGTCAGGCATGATGCTTTCCTTTTTGGGTGAAGAACTCAAGGAAGATTTTCTTGGAGATAGGCGTAAAGGTTTAAAGCACTTTCGGTAGGGTCGTTTTATAGTCACTTCCTCTATGCAGAGCCTGCGAGAAGTCAACGGGCAAATACCTTTTACGCTGGCGGACGAGAAGGCTTTTCCTTTTTCCAGCGGTTTCTCAACTTTAAAATGAATACTGAGACGGCCTCGAGTCCACGGCATTTAATGAGAGAGTGCATTCGATATGATTGCATCGGAGAAGCGTGTCATACGACCAACATTCATTTAAAAGTTCGGAGGCTAGGTGTTGAGGATTAAAATATTCATATATTATCTTAATATATGATAAAGACCATCGTCTTCGTGGTCGTAACTTCTAAGACCACCGACCTAGCGGTCGTAGGTATTCGGAAGTTATATAATAAATACACAGTCGGACAAAGTTCCAAACCTAGTCCACGACCGGTAAGTGCTCATAAAGCTATGAGCAGGCATGCAGGTTGAGTCTCGACCACGCCACTCACTATGTGATGAATGAACCACGTGTTTCATATTCCGCATAATACAACACTTTCACGGTGGATGATTTAACGTCTCCTAAATCATTAACGCGAGCGATTGGCGTTTTCACCAACCGCCTTTGCGGTTGGTGGGCGAAATCAAGCTGCCGTCTCTTCCGGCAGACAGCGTCGCTCCCCAGCGGATGTCTCTTCATAGGATAAGCGCCACGCTTCATCAAGTACTTAAGGAGGACCATGGAAGGTCGGAGAGACAAAAGACACAAGACACGAGGCGATGCAGAACAACGAGCGCAAGCACAAGGCGAGAGGCGAAGACATCAAGCAAGACATATCAAAGTGTTGTGTTTTAGATACTCTCGGTGTTTGTAATTGTGAGTTCATAGCAATAAAGAGCAAGTCGAGATCCACTCCCGAAGTCACGCACATTTTCCTCTTTTCATTTATATATTCATAAGATCGGCGATTTGATCGTCGACAGACACCTACTGGAAATGCTCTATAGTGGTCCCTCACACATGTGTCGTCATTTGAGTCGGTCGCGATCCACGAGGAACTGTCATCGGGCCTCATTGCCAACCTTATGTGCGGTGAGATCGTGGATAATCTAAATTTTGAGCCACGATCCATTTTTGAGCGATTGAGGTAAGGTTCGATTACGATCCGCTATACCAAGGCGTGGATGGCAAAACAGAAGGCATTGGAATCAAGATTTGATACATTCGAGGACTCCTACCACAACCTCCCTGGGCTACTCAGAGTCATACAAGATAAGAACCCCGACACTCATATCGACATTCAAGATTCCACACATCCAAAGTGGACCAATAAGAGGGTACTAAAGCGAACACTCTTCTCCTTTGGTCCATGCATAAATGCATTCGGTACTATTGTCCAATCTTGTGCGTGGATAGCACATTCTGTTGGAAAGTATAAGAATCAGATACTGACTACAATTGCGATGGACGGGAACAGTCAAATTCTTCAAGTGCATTCGCTTTCGTTGAAAGCAAGAACATGGATAGCTGATTGTGGTTCTGAGAATTTAAGGATTTCTATTATGCAGGGCCGTCCTTATGTATCGTCATACATGATCGACATGCGGGCCTCTTGTGTGCAATAACTTCGGCTACAATAAGGAAGAGCGAACCACTTCCATGGGCGGATCTCTGAGGCGGTGGGTGCATGAGGCACTTGGATGCAAACTTTTATAAGTAGTTCATAACAAGAACTTGATGAACTGTTCAAGCGGTGTGCAACCAAAACCAGCGACAAAAGTTTGAAGCACTCTAGAAAATTTTGGATGAGCGAACCTAGGCGCACGAGAAGGAGGCGGTGAAAAGGCCATCCCAAGCGACCGGGCCCCCAAAGCATTCTGCGACTACTCACAGATGATCCCGGTGTGGCGAGGAAGGCGAGGCGCGGTGAAATGCTTCCGGACTAGATTGAGCATGAGTCTAAGGAGAAGTTGTCATTGCTACATGGCGGGGTGGTGCTCGATATGGTATCATGACAACCAATCTAGCCGAGGTGTACAACTAGGTCATGCGGCGTAAGGTGCCTCCCTTTGGTTGGTATTGTGGAGGCAATTCTGCGGTACCATAAATTACTTTGTTGTGAAGCAACAACACGGCGCTCGCTATGACAAATGGCGAGTACTATACTCGCCATGATCACCAAGTACATGGAGGAGAAGAGTAAGAAGGGTGAGATGCCTTTGGACATTCAAGATGAGCACAAGGGAGCTTCGCCGAGATAATGTCGCGGGTAAGGGCGTCGCGGGACGAACGCGAGAGGATCACCATGAGTGCATGCTACGCCGCGCTAGTTGCGTATGCACTTGCAACAAGCCACTTCTTACGCATAGGACATGCTCGGATGTCGCCATTTGCATTTTCGACGGTGGCGTAGCATCGACGATACCTCTCGACTATTTCAACAAGGAGGAAGTGATACAAACATGGAGTGCGAGATGTATACTTACGTCGTAGTTGGTCATTTCAGCGGCCATCCGGCACGGGACCAACTTATGCGGGCGTGAACATTGATAGGCTTAAGGAAAGGTTGGTAGGCGGGCAAGTACAACGCATCGAGAGCGACATGGGCGAAGCGAAGCGGGCGTCGTGAAGAAGTGTTGAAGAAGTGCGGGCACACCTTCAAGAAATATCTTCTGCGAAATCCACATGACGAATGAGACATTGGCGGTCGACGTCGCCGCAAGGACCTCATCCATTGCCCGCTCAAAGCGGTCCACATGGCGGACGTTGAGGTCGCGACCACGGAAAGATTCATCCAGTTAAAATATGTGGTGCTCAATGCGTTTATAATATCACTTTGATTTGTGAAAAACTAGGTGTTATGACGTTGCGCTGAATGTTATGTAATATCAGTATGATTTATCCACACAGTATGTGACAACATTGCGCTGAATGTTATGTAATGTCATTGTGATTTATTGACAAAAGATTTTATGACGTTGTGCTGAATATTATGTAATATCATTGTGATTTGTTGACAAAAAATGTGCTCGAAAATAGTCAGTACAAATTTTGATTTATCGACAAAAGGTGTTATAACGTTGTGTTGAATGTTATATAATATCAGTGTGATTTATCGATAAAATATGTGCTCGAAAATACTCAGTGCAAAAGGAGTGGAGAGGAATTAAAAAATGATTGTTTTCCAAATCTTAAAATTAAAAAATTAAGGATCCTTGTCGCGACATGGACCTGTCGCCAATTCAACCAGTGACATGGAGCTCTGGATACTATTGAGCCCTTTGTCACTAGCGTCTTTCGTCAACTGGAATGACGACAGAGCGCCTAGTTTTGTTTTAAAATTGACTGTTTATTTTTGTAATTATTTTTAAATTAATATTATTTAAAAATCGAAGAAACACGGTGCCGGCCACGGAGGTTGAAGACCTCTGCTGGTCCTGCTGCTTAGGCTGCACCTTCGCCATTCTGTGACAGGCCCAGAAGATGCGGGAGCAGCGCGCGTTCAGGGACAAGCATCCACCCCAGCCTTCTCTGTGTAAGATCTTTGATGTAAAAATTCCCTATATAATTCTTGCACCGTAGTGTGAGGTGGTTCTGGTGGATTTGTTTGACTTCTTGAATCTAGAAGTTTTCTGATTGATTGGGGTTTGGGTGGTTGGACAACGATCGAGGAGGTTTGAATATATTCAACGGAAGGAATTTTAGAACTGGTGTTCGATTGGTTTAGCTTTGCATTAGTAAGATTTGGATATGGGTGGTGGTCGATTTAGGGGGTGGATTGCGGTGTCATTTGTTTCATATTGATTTTGGTGTGGATTTGGCTGCGATTTAGGTTGTTTTGTCTTGATTCTTACGCAAATTGGATGTATTCATCTTGATTATGCCAATCTTGCCTATAAGATGAGTTAATGTTTGAACTGGGTGTATTGAGCATTTTCCTTGTGTTGCCTATCAGGTGCTCGGCAAAATGCCTAGGAGATCAAGCTGCTTTGCATGTGCATAGTTCGGACGTGCATGTGTACTCTTCACCATGCCTCACGAGCTCCATCTTCCCTGAATTCCTATTCTCGCCACTACCGTGGGCGCACGGCCACGGCAGATGCCGAGGAAGCGGTGTTGAGCACCCCCCTTGTCTAAAAGTCCAACCTTGTGAGAATCGTGGATCCTGCTCAGCTCTGCAGAAGAATTACGAGGTGCAGTGTGAAGAATGTGATAAAACTCTTTACTTTGTATATTACCGTGGCTTCGGAGATATGGTGTTTGTGTTTAGTTGTAGCTGGTAGTTTTCATTAACTTTATTAAGAACAATTTTTTTAAGGAAATTTTGATCACAAATGCGCCCACTGTGTGATGGAATTCCATTCTATCCTAGTGTCATTGTTTGCATAGCAATTTACATGCGACTCTTACCACAACTTGGTCTGATACTTGGTCACCAGCGACACAGGCAATCTAAACTAAGCGTGGCAGTGGGGCCAGGATGTGGTGCACATCGAGGATGGCGACGGACGCGCGATGCAAGCTCTGGTGACGAAATCGAGGTGTGGCAACAAAGGCACGATACATGCTGTGGCAGCAAAGCCGAGGGTGTGGCGCTGACGCAGACCGAGCGCGACGGCGGAGCTCAACTGGCCACTGCGGCGGGGCCGAGGGTGTGGTGTAGGCTGAGCCGGCAACAGCAGCAACACTTGTTGGGTAACATGTAATTTTTGTCCATGGCAACGCACGGCAATAGAACTAGTTGCTGAACACAAGATGGGATGCCCAAAGGCTAACGAACGAGCATCGAAGAGGTCTAACAGTAGAACCACCAATTTAGCAACCCGGCGTGCCAGATTTACACCAACTGCTCATGGCAAGGATCAACAAATCCGTTTTAAGTCTCGTCGTCACGCTACGGGTTCTGCCTGGCAAATCCTACATCTCTAGACAGGTTAATGGCAAATAGAGTTCTGTCCAAATCAGCTATATGCTTCGGCATGGAATCTTGCGAGATTCCTGACGATGTTTTGAGCCACAGCTTGAGCTACCCCACAAAAATGCACCCCAGTGTGCAACTGGAATGCACACAAAACAGAAGGGCCTTCCTACAGTGGACGAGTCTACTCGCCTCTTGTAAGGTATGAATTAATCCTCCGTGACCTGTTCCGCGGCTGCTGCTGATATCAGTGAAGCCGACTGGATCTTCCCGGCACGCTCCAGCCTCATCAGAATAACTCCCTGGCAGGCCGGCGGAGTTAGTATCCAATGCACAATCAGAAGAGGAAACACAAAGATAGCTAGGTTTCGTGAGTACTACTCACGAAACTGAATATAAACTTCTCTTAGAGCAATGCTTCAAATGAGGAACATCTTTGCTTTTGAAACACTAAGCAAAAGTAAAACATTGCTCGTATGTAGATGGTCGTTATAGTTCTATAGAAAACAATATGTTGTGTAGAGATAGAGAGAGATTTACTTCGCCGCACGAGACTGGATGGATATATCTTTAACCTTGATTCTGTTTACAGTGCCACTCTGGCTAACTAAAGCAACCTGCTCATCACTTTCACCGTCATCTGTCAATGAATTCATAGGCATCAGCAAACGACATATTAAAACTTTAAAACAGAACTTTGTTTGTGGTTAAGCAACAACAGAGAAAACAAAAAGGTATAAAAAAGTTACCAGTCAGTGAAAACCCAACGACAAATACAGCAGCTAAGAGACAGTCTGGCGGAAGCTGCAAGCCAAAACAACATACTGTCAAGTACTCCTTCAAGGTCAAATAGGGTGACGTAACACACGTCTGAAGGTTTTGCATGTTAGATGTACTTTCATGCATTTGTAATTTGAGGTATTCCAAACCAAAAGTATCGATGAATATTTTGAATGCTTGTGCAGAAAACATAAAAGATTGACTGAACATGATAGAGCAGAAAATTTATATACCTTGTAGCCTTGCAAGCCTACTCTATTGAAATTTGATTGCCGGAATGCATTTAAGGGCACACGCTTCCACGACCATTTTCAGCTATGAAAAGCAGCCATGGAGGACTCAAATCTCTGACCCTGGAGCAATCATACGTAGTTCAAAGATAATTTGGTCAGTTCGTGGGTAGTGGGTATAGGAACTATCCAAACTGAAAGATAGACAGACCACTGTGCATGATAAAATGTTGTCAAACAGGGTAGTTTTCAAATGTTGGGCTGAGGTTCAATAGGAGAACAGTGACTGAAAGGTAAATGGTCACTTTACAAGTTTTGGGGTGGAAAACGGTTTTATCGGTTAAGTTGTAGGCAGATAGGGTATGAATGATGGAACTGTGTTGAAAGATGCTAAATTTCCTATAGTTCAGCTATATATCATCAATACATTCAATTTCTCAAAAGGTTATTAAACTTTTTTTTTTCATATTTTTACCAAACTGGTCAATTTTGACAAACTCCATCTATCTAATGATATCCCAAATTCTGGTTGAAGCTACCTGCTGATATATCTTTCAGGCATTTTATGCATTGTTGCTGGAATTATATCCATGGATGCCATCTTGTCACCTTCTTTTAGCCTCATTGCAACAACACCCCTTGTTCTCCTTCCAAGGGCGCGAAGCTGGGACATAGAGCAAACATAAACATAAACAAGGAATTGACAGTGATTAATAAAGCACAGAACTGGCAGACACATGATAGCAGGCAAACAAGTTCCAAGGAGACTAAATAACAAATTTTGGTCTTGTTTGGTTGGGCCAAAATCAGGCCCATCCATGTGGATGAGTTAGAATTTGAACTAAAATCCCGCGTCCGCGTGCATAGGCAGATTTTGGCCCAACCAAACAAGGCCTCATAAAACTGGGAAAATCACTGTCATTTCATTTCAAAACGAGTATATGTTCTAACAAACAGCAATAAGAGAACATAAAAAATCTGATCCATGGTTCCTAGAGAACCCGAATTAAATATTATTGCTTGCCTCCTCTGAAACTACCTAGCCTCTAGGAGCTACGCTTTAATAAAGCTACCCACTAGCACCAAGCACCAAGCAGTATAACACAAAAAATAACATTCTTGTAAACAATCAAGGTTGCCACGGCGTTGCCTAGACATCGCCTAGGTGTCCCATCGGCCAGAGGAGACGCCGGAGTCCTTTGCCCAGGCCAAGGGACTTAGGCAAGCGACAGGGGCTGGGGCTTCGAGTGAGACTAGGGACGAGGCCGTCACCGCCCCACTCTAGCTCACTTGTGCCGCTGCCGCCCCCATCTCCAGATAATTTCCATCGCCGTCGCCGCCGCCGTTGTAGGAAGATGGTCACCACATCCCTGCAGCTTGTCGCCGTTGCCCCCTGCCATCCTGGTTGTCTTCACTCCCCACCGCCGCCGCCGCCGTTGGAGGCCACCTCAGCTCAGGTCCTCCTTCTCCATCCTTTCTTTTTCTCCTCTGCTCTAATTTGCTCTGTTTAGCTTCTTTCCCTCATTTGATCTGCTCCTCCCTCTGTCCTTGCGCTGCTTTGTGATCTCATTCGGTCTATTCCCTCTGTTCTTGCGCTGCTTCTTGCTCTTTGCTGCTCGCCTGCTCCCTCTTCTTCTTGTTGCTGCTCAGCTGCTCCCTCTTCTCGTGCTGCTCCGATGCTCTGCTTTTGCTCTACTTCTTTAGCTCTCCTCTCCTCCACTTCTTTTTATTTGCTTTTCTGCCCTACTTCCAGCTTGTGTTCATTTAATTGTTATATAGAAAACTTGGAGTATATTCATTTAATTCCCTGCCATTTAAGGTATTATATGAGATATATTAATTTAATTCCCTACTATGTGAAGTATTATTTATCATTTCTATTTCCATCGTCTAACTCTAGCCATGGCAGGCGCCTAGGCATCCTGGCGCCATGGGGTCGCCGCAACTTGCCGGAGCACTGTGAACCTGTGACAACCTTGTAAACAATAGCCTTTTCAGAAAATTATTAGAAATGATACTTAATGAGCACAGTTCTGAAAGTGATATTTTCAGAATAGTAGCATGTTCAGCCTTACCATTTAGCAAAGACAATCTGTAAACATGTGACTTGAGCAATCAAAATGGAGTCCTAAGATTCTGTTCTCAAACATAACTTTGTATCATAGTGAAAACCAGTCAAGAAAATGGTTTTCTCCACTCTCGGCAGTCTCCATTGGTCATTCTATCTTGCGAGCATCAGTTAAAAAGAGATAGAGGAGAACACACCAACCCACAAATACAATCCACACCGAGATGCATATTTGTAACCTACCTTGTTGCATGTGTTGACTATAACCATTCCTTTTTGTGAAGCCAAGGCAACAAGGTCGTCATTCCCACAACAACGGACCCAGCTGAGCTCATCACCGGGTACCTAACATGTTAAGACAGTAAAGGATATGTCACAAATTCACAATAACCCAAAAGTATTTTACGTTGAAGATAAGCGAACACATGAGACAGTATACCAGCTGTGTTGAAATGATCCCAGTTGACCTGATTGTTGAGAAAGCATTAAGAGGAACTTTCTTGATATAACCATTAATGGTCAGCATCACTAGATATTGGTCTTCACCAAATTCACTCACGGGAATGATGGAGGTTATTTTCTCCCCATCGGACAAAGCAGCTGAACAGGGACAAAATCAACACAATGGTCAGTAATCAACACAGTGGTCAGTATGTCATCTGCTAAGTTGCATTAGCATGGCAAATTAGCATCTATCCCAGTACCTGTACTAATGGAGTCCCAGCAGCAGTTCTTGTGCATTCAGGTATCTTATAAGCACGTGCTGAGTATACTATTCCCTTGTCACTGAATCAAACACCATTCCAGTTACATGAGAGCATAAACAACGAAACAGAACTTTAGTGTATGTACAGCCGTACAGGCAAGCGATGTAAAATTGTAAACCGCATCAAACACGACAAACATATTTCAAGAGTATAATTGATGAATTTCTGTCGCTTATGTAGGGTAGACTTATTCAACTGTCACTATTCTGGCAAGCTGTGAGCAATCTTAATTGAATGAACTTGCAGGGGTCTCATTCCAACATGAACACAGGTATCTAATTCAGTAGACCCTAAAATAGACGACTAGCGGATTTATCTAACAAAAACTAATGCTAATCTTGACCCAAATCACTTCCATCCACCTCCCAGGTTTTGGCTGACAAGAACTATTTTTAATATTGAATCACTTCCTCCACCTCAATCTTACATTGAATCAATTCTTTCCACCGACCCACAATGGTTTGTTTGGAACACATGAATTTAACAGAAGTTCAATTCCTACACGAATCGGAGGAATTTCCCTTGTTCCAAACGAGGCTTTACAAGGATCCATCCCCTCTCACCAGAGTTTCTCCCGCAATCCTCCTCCCAATATCTAACAAACCTCCTCCACCCTCCTCAGCCTTCCCTTTTACATTTAGACCAAGACCCCACACGCACCCCTTTGTTCCTCCCACTGACCCCTTTCAGATCTAACCAGCATAGCAGCACTAAATGTTAAATCCCTCTTGCATCTGCTTTGCTTGATCTCAAGTTTTTTTTGTTGCTCTTATATATGTAAACACTAAAATCCCATAATCTTAGTTTTGAGAGTGTATTGAACCGAACAGACGAATTCCCATGTTTGTATTCAAATTGGACACCCACGTCACACTGCCAGAAAATAACTAGTTCAGTACCACACAGTACTTGTTATCAAAGGTACATGGTATTAAGAGTTGTACATTCTCTCTCTCTCTCTCTCTCTCTCTCTCTCTCTCTCTGGCCCATGTAGCTCGTGATCCTATGTAGCCCTATGTCTATATACCCTCTCAATAATGAATAAGTTGTATAGTTGTGAATAGCAAAATTCATTTCCTATTTTTCTAATATGGTACCAAAACACTTCCACCAAAACCCTAACCCTAATTCCTTAAACCACTTCTTTGCCATTGTTGCTAGTCCATTCTTACGCTCGGGGTTCCTCGCTTGGCGACCTCTCCTCTTCCTCGGATCCATGGCTCCTCTGGAGGCCTCGCCGCCTGCCTTCACCGCCCGAAGCCGCCTCGCGCCTCATCAAGATCCATGTCGAAGCCTCCTCAACTCCGCTGAAGTCGTCCTCGAGCCGGATCCACACGATGTCTTGAAGCATCCTACTCCGCTGGAGGTCGTCCTCGAGCTCGATCCGCCTCTTGTACCAAAGCATCCTCTGCTCCATGGAGAGTCGTCCTCGGCCGGATCCATGTCTTTTGTGTCGATTCATCTTTGGTGTTCACGGACATCAAGCTCGACAGTTTGAACTCGAACTTGGGCTTTCTCGGTCAAGACTACTCTTAGGGTTATGGTTTGACCTCTCATTTGGTGAAGATCCTCCGATTCGAAGAAGATTGATGATGAGGCCATCTCCTCTGGCCCAGCCCGCTCCGCCGCCGGGCGCCGCTCCTGCACCCCAACCCCGCCTCGGTCTCTGCCGCCTCCTCGGCTCACGACTCGCCTCCTCCTTCGCCGTGCGCGGTGAAGGCCGGCGCCGCCTGCGTCGCCTCTCTTGCCTCGGTAGCCTCGGCCGGTCGCTCGCTCCGGCCGACTCACGCCTGCTCCGCTCAGACCTCTCTCACTTTCAAGCTCGGCGCGCCGCCTACTCCTCGGTGCCTGAGGCGCTCTGGCCCGATCCACCACCCGGGGCTCTCGGCGAATCTGGTCTACCCTCGGTGGATCCGATCCCTACCGGCGCTCTACTTCCTCGGCCCACCGCGCCTCCTGCTGGCCCGACCTCCGGCGCGGCGCTCGGCCTGACCACGGTTCCCACGCTGGTTCCCGAGGCCCACTCCAGCTCGGCTGCTCTCTGGACTCGCTACCCCTACCACCACAGTTCTTGGTTAAGTTGATTCTTATAAATTCGATTGATTTGATATCAATGCACTAATGCTAGTGATGATTTATGTATGCATGCTCATGGTGACCAAGCCGGGGTGGTAGAGGCTCTTGAAGGTATATCTTGGACTCGGTTTGCCACTGGGTAAGTCCTCCTCCCGATCTTCCTCTTTACTCCTCCTCCTAGTGCTCGAGATGGTCTTTGCATTGAGAGATGATGATGAGCGAGATCCGGTGGTATGTAGGAAGGATGTGAATTTGTGTAGTGCACCAGAGGTTACCTCTTGATGGGATTTGGGTTGGAAGAAGGGGATGGCGATCTTGGCCTCGTCTTGGTGCTCTCCTCTTCTTCTGGCTCCTTAGCTCCCTTCCTCCTATTGCTCCTGGTTGTTCTTGCTAGCCTTGCCTTTGGTGAGAAGAAGTAGTAGGAGGGGGTTGGCGATGGAATGCTTGCCTTGTGGTGGCTTGGTTGGAATGAGATGAGGTTTGTGGTGTTGGCTTTGTCTTGGCTTTGAAGGGGAATGCACTTGGCTAGGGAGATGTATTGGCTTGGTTTAGCTAGGAATGCATCTGCACTGGGGATGCATTGGTAGGGAATGCACTTGGTTGCCCTTATCCAATGCATGCCTTCTTTGTTGGCTTATCTCTAAGTTGTGTGTTCTCCAAATACGGGGCCCTATTCCTTTTTTACCATGATCCTATCTGGATTGCCCTGTTCATGGTATTTTTAACTGCTCTTATCTCCAAGCTGTGCCATGTCTTTTACCATGCTCCTATTCATCTTCATTTTTACCATGCTCCTATTCATCTTCATTTTTACCATGCTCCTATTACTGCACTCTGTGAAGTGAAGAGCTTACATGGGGAGGTGCATTCGGCTGGGTTGGCTGGTGGCTGGTTGACGACTACTATGCCCTTGTGCTCATCTGAATGACTCTCTCTCTCAAGATATTTTTGGGTATGGGCATTTTGGTCCATTAGGTGGCAATACACTATGAGATGGGTTTTGTGATCGAGACGGATCGGTATAAGTAGGTGTTGGATTCTATAATCTAGAGTGATGAAACCTACGAAATAAGGCGGCCCGATTACTTGGGTTAGTGCGGGTATCGTGGGTATCCAGTGCAGGCTAGTGCAGGTTAGCCTAGGTGACTTGAAACCTAAGATACCGGCTAACCTAGGTTAGTGTGGGTAGTCTCGATACTCAGGGTGCCAGCTAATCTAGGTCGGTCTGGAAGCCGTGATGATTCCTATGGTACTCTGACGGCAATCCACTTTAATACAACTCTATCTTATTGTTTTTGAACTGCTAATGGTCTTGTGGTTGGTTGGCGAACGATGGAGCTAGAAATGGTTTGGATGGACGACGATGGACGGACAAGAATTCAAGGAAGGCTCCGGCGCCATGCAATGCAAATTTTATTTTAATCTTTTTGTAATGTACTCAAAGTTGTAAACAATGATCTGTTTTGATGTAATTAATTCTTGTGTTAAGAAATTTTTTAATTACTGCCAATTAGCTATATATGTTATTTTAAACTAGTTTGATTGTCCAGGTTCTCACAATGCAGCAATCAGACGTTCAGATTCATTCGACGAAACAGATAACTTGTGGTCTCGTGGATCAATTCTCCTAACCATCGAGTCCAAAAAGAAATAACGCTAGCTGATCAATGGATCAGGCTGACAATATCACTGAAATAAGCAAGGGTACTGTGGATCAGTGGATGGATTATTAGCACATCTTGCGCTCCATTGAACTAGGGCTCAACTCATGGGCACTTGGGGCCTCCTTCCTTGGTCTTCCAGTTGTTGTAGCATGGGCAGGCGTCCTTGTGGGCGTAGGTGCCCGGCGGCACGCAGAGGCACTTGGCGCAGCACTTGTTGCAGAACGTCAGGCACGCCTTCCTGTACTGCGTCTTCGAGCACCGGTACTGGCACGCGCCAGGGCACTCTGCAAACATTCGTCATGCCCAGAATTCAGAAATCACATAGGAAACCATGCAAATCAAGCCTCAACGCGCCTGAATTTTGTCGGAATTGGACATTCAGAAATGCAGACAGCCGTCGTACCTGCTTGGGACAGCCCGGAGTGCTTGTGCAGCGCCTGCGAGAACCCACATTACACGCATTAGCGGCCACTAGATAGTTAGGTACTTAGGTAATTGCTACAATGCGTCTAAGAAACAAAGGTAACTGCTACAGTCGTAGAGCAGGGGTCACTGGAGAAGGAAGGACGCAAATTAAGGATCAGAAGGAAGAAGCGAGGGAGACAACTAACCTTTGTCGCTGCCGGCGACAGCGAGTCGGCAAGCGCGGCGGAGCAGCACAGCAGGAAGACGAGAAGAAGCGCAAGCGCGGCAGCAGTGGGTCTCCTCCCTCTCTCCATCGCGTGAAGAACCGCGTGAGCTGAAACTTCCACCTGTGCAGTGCGCGAGCGGTAATTGCGCGGGTGTATATAGGCAGACGAACGGGGCGCGCGGTTTGCAGGTAGGCAGTGCTACGGAACGCGACGAGTTATGAGAGGCAACTTCGGCTGCCGCTGATCATGTGCAATATCCCCTCCGCTGCACCGACACCGTACGCTTTTATGGCCTCCTCGCCGTTGGAATCACGAAGAGATCATGGGAGGGAGGACAAGGAAGGTGATGGCTAGCTGGACGCAGGGTCCGTTACCCTTTCGGGACATGGTAATCACACTTGGCATCACAATTCTTATTACGTCTGCCGTGGCTACCGTTAAACGAATAGTAGCCATTATCAAAGTGCGCTTGTGAACAACAAGATGGAAGCTGTTATTTAATTACAGAGTTAACCACACAAAGCTAAGGTTTTAGATTACACATATTTATTACAAATACCAAAATAAAACCAAGTCCTCTCTTGCTGCCACGCCTAAGGTGTCCCTAGTCGTCCCAAGCGCCAAATAAGGCGTCGCCTCGTCTGCTCCTCATTGCCGAGGTCCAAGTCCTGCGGTCTCATCGCACTGCAACTCCCTCGTCACTCGGGATAAATCCAGTCGGACTAGGATCTACAAAGGAGAATACTAGCAAGGTTGAGTCACAGTACTCAGCAAGCATTAATAACAAAGATGCATCTCACGTCAATATCTCGATGGTTATCACAAATTCTATCTCATCTCATTCGAAATAAATCATTAAAATAAGGGTGGCAAATTTTATCTTGAAAAATGCTCTGGTCACTCGGAAAGAAGAAAGACCCTGGTGGTTCCGTAGACTCAATCCAGAGTGGCATGAATTCATGATTTGTATAGCCTCTGTGAGCTTGTACCACTTTACCTGACTATTACGAACTCTAAAGAAACGAGTCCCGACATTTCCTTTGATGCGGGTTCAAGTTCGAAATCTGAGCGTTTCGAGTTACGTGATTAATTTTCCACCCATTACGTTAAATCGGTCTTGACGAATCTTCACACGAGTTACGGTAATGTTAGTTGGGCGGACGCACCTTCACCCAACACCCCTTAGCGCATATAGCGCTGCTCCAATCTGGGGTTTCTCAACACACTCACTCATATAACATACCGCGTGGAAAGCATAATCACGTAACGGGGTAACATTTTACGCTTGTAAAGCGGGAAAATGGTTGGCAGCGATTTACGACATCGGCCAAGTAAGAGTTTTGTTGATCCTTATATTATAACCGTATGTAAAGGGTCCCACCTCTTACCACATCATCATTATCATCTTTTCTCTCATTCTCTTCCCACCTACAGGCCCCTTTACCACCATATCATAATATTATCACATTTTCCTTTCATCTTTCTCATCTCATTCTCATCTCAATTTTCTTATCTTTCTCATCATCTCAATTCAATTTGATTTTGAGAAATAGTTTTGATCGATACATATATAATAGAGCAATATACGGTTTACATTTAAAATAGCTATATTGATGTTCAAGAGGATCGCTTGCCTTGAGTGCGAGAAAATATCGTAATCGACGAACTCTATACCAACTACACTGCGGCGTCGGTTCATCTTTGCAATTATACGACGGCGAGAATAATAAATAATTAAGCAAATACTTAGTGGTTTTATGTGATATTAGGCGCGTAAACTGCTAATGCAAGTTCTATTTGTTAACCAATTTCATTTTACAAACATTTTTCGAAACCCGGCCCAGTTAGCACTTTCCCACTAAAGTCGCTCTCTTTGCTCGCTCGCCTACGAATTAGTCGGGTGCGATACTAAGGCCCTACGTACTCACATGAGGTTGGCTTTAATTAATTAAATAAACACGAGCTACACCGATTTTCCTAAATTTTTATATACTTAATTTCCTACACATAATCATCAAATCAACTAATTACCTACCTATTTCCCTAATTAACCCCTTCCTATCTCTACCCGCCGCCGACACTACACCCCTGCCGACTCTCTCCTCCCTTCCCCTTTCTCTCCTCTCGGCCTCCTAACCCTATCCTTCCGGCCGACATTCCCAGGCGCACCTACCTCCAGGCGCCTCCATTCCCCATCTCACCTCCCTCTCTGGCGACTCCTCTCCTCCCGGCTCGGCCGGGCTGCCCGGCCAGCCATGGTGCGCTTCTCCTCCTGGGCTCTCCCTGTGTTGCTCTTCCTGGCTCGGCCGCCTCCGCTATGGCCCCTATCTCGCCTCCTCCCTCGTGTGGCGGAAGGCAGCGCCGCCATCGTCGCCTCTCTGGCTCGACCTCCTCTCGGCCCTCGGCCGGCCGGCTCTGGTGCGCCCTCGGCTTCTCTCCCAATCTCGGCGCCTCCTACGGCTTCGCCTCTGGGCGCTCCTGCGGCCGGCCTCTGACGGCGCGCTCTCTGCTACTTGCACGCACCCCTCCCTTATATCGATTTTATTTTGCTGTGGATTTTACTCCTCTGATGTGGTTGCTTACTTTGATGATGCAAGAGTATGATGCTGGGGTGTGCTTGCTACTGTGGAGATGGATTGGGTTGATGCACATGGAAGGTGATGGTGGTGGTTCGGCTGTGGTTTCCACTGAGGTAATGCCTCCCTGGTCCCTCCCCTGTCTCTGTGATGCCTGGATGATGCTACTGCGATCTGGTAACAGGTGTGAATGATGTGCATACTTGTAGTGCTCACTGAGGTGTAGCTGAGATTACCTCATGTTGGGATGAGGGGTGGGAAAAGGGTAGTAGCGCAGTCTCGTCTTTGGTGCTCTCCTTTTCTCCCCTAGCGTGGGTGGCTTGCTGGCTGTGATGGTGAAAAGGCTGAGCTTGCTTTGATGTCTTGCGGTGGTTCCTGCTTCTGGTGGCTTGGTTTGCTCTTGGTCTTGCTCCTGCTCTCCTTGGTGAGAAGAAGTGGGAGGAGGAAATGGCGATGGAAGGCTTGTGGTGCTTTTGGTGGCTTAGGTGGCTTTGGTGCCTTATCTCTAACTGCTGCGTATGCCAAGGTTTATGTGGGGGAGATGAACCTGGTGAGGGATGCCTTCGGCTCGGGTTTGGCTGGAGGATGCATTGCTGGGGGAGATGCATTCGGTTTCCCTTATCTCCTGGCTGTGCCATGTCTTTTACCATGCTCCTATTCATCTTCATTTTTACCATGATCCTATTGGCGCACTCTGTGAATTGATGAGCTTAAATGGGGAGGTGTATCTCGGTGAGGGTCTTGGCCTTGTGGTTCTGTTGGTGCAGTCGTGGGGCGCTTGGTTGTGTTTGGTTTTGCATTGCTTTGGTTTGATGGACAAGGCTCTTCTTGGCCTTGAAGGGGTATACCTCAGTGGGGGTGAATCTGGTTGCTTGGTACAGGGGTGGTTAATGACCACTATGCCCTTGTGCTCACCGGCTGGCTCTCCCCGGATGTTTTTGGACTGAGGGCAATTCACTATGTGAGGGATTCTCTGCAGTCGAGGCAATCGATATTCGTAGGTGTTGGATTGAAAATGCGAATGATGAAACCTACGAAATAAGGCGGCGCCGATTACTTAGGTTGGTCTAGGTATCGTGAGTATCCAGTCTTGGCGATTTGGGTTTGCCTAGGTGACTTGAAACACGGGATGCTGGGTTAACCCAAGTTGGTTTGGGTAGTCTTGATACTCGAGTCTTGCGCTAATCTAGGTCGATCACGGGAGCGCGATGATTCCTCTACGGTACTCGGCGGCAACTACTTTATTCTAACTTTATTCTATAGTTTTGAGCGCTAATAGTCTTGTGGTTAATGGCGGACAATGGAGCTGGGAATGGCATTTGGATTGAGTCGAGGAAGGCGGTTTGGCCGGGCCGGCGATGGGCGAACCATGCTTCAAGAAGACTTCAGCGATATGCAATGCAATACAAGATTTTAATTTAATCATTTTGTAATATATTCAAAGTTGTAAAACATGATCTGTTCTGATGTAATAAATTCTTGTATTACTTGAGTTCAGAAAATTTTTATTTACTGCTAACCAGCTATTAATGTTAATTAGATTAGTCTGATTTTCCGGGTTCTCACAGTTGCCGTGTGGGGGCATGCAGTGCCAGCGCCCAGTGCTGTCTGCTGTAATTTCTGCACCCCATTATGGAGTGGGTGCTGGCTGCTGTAATTTCTGCACCCCATTATGGAGGAGTGCTCTAGTTTTTGCTATATTGCCAGTTCCATCAGGGCTCAATCAGGAAGCGCGAAGTGGAACCGTTCCCACTCGGCTTTCAGGCAGCGAAACTTAAGGGTTTGTTTGGTTGGTGCAGTGAATTTCATATCCGAGAAAAAGTAATGTCTAGAGCTAGTTTGGAAAGTAGATAATTTTTTCATAGACAGGTAAACCTGAAGATGATTTGTCTGGTTAGAAGCATATGTCTAAAATTGATGAATGAAAAATAAAATGATGGATCGCAGCTACAAACGGTGGATGGAGCAGCTGGCTCCCAGGCGCTGGTTTTGGACGCTGGCTCTGGCAGCCGGAGCAGGGAGGACACCAAGCACAAGCCAGCAGCTTCCAAGGAGAGGCCCGGCAAGACAACTTGACGTTAGGTCCGAAAACAAACACGTCGTAAAGCCGCCTTTGTCACGACTTGCGGCCCAAGAAGCGAGGGTGTGTGCGTAACAAATTGCACTTGCTGTATCTGCCAAAGTGCCAGAGGAAACCCAACTTGGCTGTTGCTCGCTGCATGTGCACTGATGGTTATGAAGTTTCGGTGTGATCATGGCCTGCGTGTGACTACTAAGTACTAACTAGAAAAGGTTAGGAACGGTTTTATTGTATCGGTCGCAGGCGCAGAACAAGCCTTACAGTTACAGTACTGCTGCACCTTGGCCTTGAAGACTGAGTACTGAACTGAAGGCAATGCATGCATGGTTCTTGAAGTCATGGTTGCTTCTTGCTAATTAATTGGACGCGACTAACGTTAGTGAGCAAACATCTTTCAGAAATCTCATGCAGCGTAGACAACATTAATAATTATCTATATCAAAAATCTCAGAAATATATCAAGCAAACAGGATGCACATATCAAAATATCATAATCAAGACAAAAGCATCGGAAAAAGGAGTTAAAAATCTTGCAATATCACTGTAAGCAGTATGCAATTTTTTTCCACGATGCAACATTTGTTTTCTCAGATGCAACAATTTTTTATATAGGCGCAACATCTAAAGAACGAGACGCAACATTCTTTACAATGGTTGTAATATTTTTTCAACATGCCAAAATTTTGCAACATCAACGTGAACAATATGTAACATTTTTTCTCTGAGATGCAATATTTTTTCTACATATGCAACATTTTTATACATGGCACAACATATCAAAGAACAATACGCAACATTCTTTACAGCGGGTTGCAATAATATTTTCAATAGGCGTAACATCACAACAATTTACTATTTTTGCAACCATCGCGTTAGCGACCAAGAAAGTACATGTGTGTGTCCATCGGAGGCTCGTCGTACTCCTCTGATTAGTCGGCGCCGGGGCACGGCATCGTCCTCAATGTGCGGTCGCGAGGAGAGTACATCGAGGTTGGAGGAACTACGCCATGACGGAGGTATCGCGGGCACTAACACGTAGAGGCGCGCAGGAGCATGCCGCGTCGCCGCCATTTGGTGCACGCCGACCAAACATCGGCGACGTGGCGAACGCGCCACGCCATCATCCGTAACGTAGACGCCCCCCCCCTCTATCACCACTTGCCACCTACCACCTCCTTTATTTGCATTGGTACTGAGGATGTTTGGTTTGGATCTCGGGAAATCAGAAGGAACTTGGTTTGATGAGGATTGTTGGATAAAAATGAGTGGCTGGGAGAAGTTGGGAAAATTGATGAGTGAGTAGCGGAGAGGAGCTAGTGAGAAAAAAGTAAAATAAATAGGTAAATATGTTCAATATTTTTCTTTGCTACACGCGTGTCTACTATCGTTGGCCTAATTAATTTGCTAGCAAATAAGATATGCAGCATGTACCAGGATTAGCCCTGCGATGTGGTATGGCAGCGGAGTCTGAGGAAATAAGTTTTATCCGTACACACACTAGCACTTTTTATATGTGGTATGCTATTAGAAACTTTTCATGTACGAGCCTCGCCCCCTTTTTTTAAAAAAAAAGGTGTGTTGTGCATTGCATCCCACTAGGCTAATACAGCTGGTTGTGTTTAGGAATGTGCATGCACGTACATTTGCAGCACTTGCAATGTTGATGCTCCTGGAGTGTAAAGCACTGACGCCTGACGCCTGACGGGGATGGAGCATGGTAACTTCTATGCACTCGAATGTGGCTTTCCTGGTTAGGCAACATGAATTGCAATGTGCAACAGGAACCTAGCTGTATAGGCTTCTTTCATTGAATTGATGGGTTTGGTAGTTGGCGGTGGAAATGGATCATCCACACGGAGGTTTCAATTATTACTGTTAAGTATTATTCACATAATCATAAAATATTTTTCTATCTGTATTACAACAGAGGATCCGAATCCATTTAGTGGTACCTTGAATTAAATCAATTAGCAGGGTGGCTCGCGTATTTGCGCGGCTAAATTTATTTTACAGTTTGTATAAATATTTGAGAATATATTTACGTATCTTGTAGGCTATTTAAAATTTTAAAATATCATAAACATTGGAATAAAATAGAAGCTTGAAGAAAATTACAACTTGAGGAGCGTAATTGAAGTATGAACTTTGATGGAAGAAAATAATTGAGCATAATAAGTTGTTAGGGTTCTTAGAAACTAACAACTTTCTATCATGCATATATTACGTAGCTGCATGCCCCTATTCTGACTCTATTAGTTTTTTTTCTTCAAATTGTATGAATGTACATGTACCTATATTTAATCTCAAGCAATACGTTGATTATGTGTGCGGTAAATTATCTTGTTAGTTTATATGGTATTAAAGTCCATTGCTCACACAATGCCCCATCAAACCGTGTATCTTCTATCTCTTATTGTCGTCACAATTTTTTTCATCAACCTCCAACAATAAACACAAATCTTGATCGATTCCTCTGAGATGCTACTCATTCCAATGCAACACTTTACCACATAGTTATCTTCCACGTCTCCCCAATTATTGCTTAATGCTAACTATTATGACATCACCACGCATACACATACAACCGTCACCATTCCCAGTTGGAGACACGTGTCACACTCTCTCCGGTGCCCCGAGCATATTCCCTACAGCTGTGTCATATCTACTCCAAGCTTTTTGCCCATCTGCTTTTGTACACTTGCGCTTCTATTCGTACGGATACATAATGTACATACACATGCATGATGTTATACATGCTAAATGTTATCTTCTTTCATGTCGGTCACCACTCTTCTTTGACGTTGGCTAACTCAATGTTGTAGCTTCCTCAGAAACCATGATGACCTCTCATTTTCACTTATGTCGGTATACCTGCTTTAGTCGTTGTCTAACGAAATGGAGAATCTTTTTATCATCGCCAGCGACATCTCGCCCCCCACCAGTGATGGCACGCTCCTAACTACCTGATGGTCTCATATTGTCCATAGCTCATCTTCAATTCAAAGCTTCATCTCCTCTCAGCTAGGGCTTCCCTATCACCGAGCATCTTTGGCCACTAACTTCTTTAACAATGCCGACGTTCACCACTTGTCATCGTGGCCATTGGCTTCTTCAACACTGGACTCTCTCTTCAGTGGCTCCGACGAGTAGCACAATATTGTCCTTGTTGGACGACTAAGGTGGGCAGCAGGGCAATGTCCCCATCTTCGTCGTTGCCGCTTCAGCTCTTTGCTTTCCTGTGGGTCAATGTCGTCTCACAGGTCATATCGATGTCATTACACTCGTTCATGATCTCCTCCGACACTATTTTTCTATCCTCATTATAACTTGTATTTTTTTATTCAAAATTTTAATTATTTTTTTATTTCTATTCCATAGTGAGCAACAATAGAAACACGTAATCTTGAGAGCGAACGTGATGCCTTCTTTTCTGTCTCTTCCAACACCATTTGTGTCATCCTCGCTACAATTTTCATTTTTATTCAACATTTTAATTATTTTTATTGGAGTTCACATACAAATCAAATAGCTAATTTTACTTAATTTATTTTGAATTTTAGTTATTCAGGGATTTTACATTGGAATTCGTATGTAAATCAAACTCCAATTTTTCTTTTATATTTTATTCTAGATTTTAGTTCTTTTCATGAAATTCGTGTAAAATCCTACT
The DNA here is from genome assembly GCA_036346395.1 of Hsuehochloa calcarea. NCBI lineage: Eukaryota > Viridiplantae > Streptophyta > Magnoliopsida > Poales > Poaceae > Hsuehochloa > Hsuehochloa calcarea. Next base: position 95,186 of record JAYEVG010000032.1, read on the forward strand.
GTTGTTTTTCCCTTTGGAATTTGCATCAAATCCGATTGTTATTTTTATTTAATTTTTATCTTGAATTACAGTTATTTAGGGATTTTGCTATGGAATTCGTATTGAAATCAAATTGGTTATTTTATTTTATTTTTATTGTGAATTTCAGTTATTTTTTATTGGATTTTGTATACAAATATAATTGTCAATTATTGTTTAGTTTTATTTCGAATTATAATTATTGGAATTCACATCGAAATCAATTTGCTATTTTTACTCTATTTTATTTTCAATTTCAGTTTTTTTTTGGACTTCGGATACAAATCTAGTTGCAAATTTTCATTTATTTTTTATTTTTAACTATATTTATTTATAGATTTTACTTAGGAATAAATATGGAAATCATGTCGCTGATTTTATTATATTTTTATTATATGTGTGACTCTTTTATTTAGGAACTCGTGTGCATGTGAAATTGCTTATTTTTTATTCTGAATTTTAGTTTTATTGTACTTGACATGGGCTCTTTTTTAAAATTTAGACCGTTATAATTTGGACCCACTACTGTCGACGGTGTAAATATTTCTATTTTTCTACCGATTAACGTGAGAATTTTTAGTTGTCGAGAGCGAACGTTGTGACTTCTTTTAACTCTGCTTTAATAAGATAATATATGTAATTGGAAGTGCTCGGAGGCATTTTCGTATTGCCTTCATACTTCATAGTGTTATTAATTCATAATTTTGATTGCATTCTATCTAGAAGTATATGGTGGTAGTATAAATCAAATCTGACTATCGATTTATTAAGGGTATAATAGACTTTTTGTATTTATTTTTTCGTGGGGTATTTGGACATTTCCAACTAGGGTTGAAAATATTACTCTTGTGTTATATGATTTCCACACATGGAATTACAATTCTACCATCTTGAGATTCTACTACTCATGCTACCAATTGTAGTATAACTAAATCCAAACTAGTATGAACCATTGAATAAAAAAGAATTGGCTACTCGTGTTAAATTGAGCGTACCGTGTAGTGCTAATGTTTTGAACAGTTGGAATCTGGAGTAAGATTACCCCGAAGTCTTGAACTCTTGATGTGAAGCACATTACTGGACTTGTGTGATCATGTTGGAGGTGAACAACTCGGTTCTTCTCTACTATTTATTCAAGCACCCTCTTCTGTCTCCGGTGACCATTTTTCTTGTCACTTAGGTACCAACTTTGAGTCTCGAGTGTTCTTCATATCAGAAGGTTCCCCGTGAAAGTTGTGATAATCATCGATTCGTCGTTGTTGCACGCATTCTTGAACATTGGCATGGCTCTAAACTCTAAAGTGATTGTCGTGCCATCATCTGTATCGCTTCCCGAGTTGGCCCGTTTTGCAGAGGCAGTGAGCCAGTGCCACTGAAAGTGTCCAGTTTGCGTCACTCGTATTCTAACCTAATAGGACTTGAAGATGTGTTCTAAAAGGATTCAGATTCTAATTTTTTTTAGAGCATATACAATGGTGTGACATCGGTTGTCTATATGGCTTGCCACGTAGGACATGAGATGATATGGAGGTGAGATGCAGAGCATAGAGAATTGAGTCATCTCTAATGTAGTAGTCGACTGTAACACGAGAAACAAAACACATTGTACATGGAGAAATGTCTATAAAGACATATAAAAGACAACTCATTGTAAAATTTGTCTTTAGTGTTTTCTATAGATGACATAGAGACATATAAAAAGATAAACTATTATAGAAGTTGTCTTTAATGTTGTTTGTAGACAACATGGAGAGATACTATAGGTAATAATTGTCTATACCATTGTACATGCCCTTAGGATTAGTATTCCTACTTTATTTTGGAGATCTAGAGGGCACTATTTAAAACCATGGGGTGGTCACAGAGAACACAAGCCACAAGCCAACTCGTCCAAAGCAAAAGGAGCACGAGAGGACTAGATACTAGGTTATTTTTTAGCATTAGATTCTTATATAGGGCAATAATCCTAGAGTCCTAACAGGTTTGAGGGGGTTGTGAGAGTGACAATCTTTTGTACTCTTTTGAGCTTGTGTTTAAGGAGATTGTGCCGGCTTTGCTAAATCTTTCTATCTCGTTGTAATTATTTCATCGTTGTTATTAGGTTCTATCTATGGGATTCATCTACTTTGTTATTGAAATCGTGTATACTCGTATTGTATGTCGCTACTATGTTCCAATCTGGGGTTCTGTCCTCTTTCCAACGGATCAGGTCTTACCTCCAAATTCTTTCTAGACTGACCGCAATCATCAAAAGAAGATATCATATCTCCTTTTTGAGCCAAATTGGGCTTTGTAATCATACTCAACTTGGCCCATATGCCGGCGGCCCACCTGGGGTGTGGTTACTATTCACATAAACAGTAACTCACGAGTTTAGTATCACCCACTACTACGAACACGCCATCACAGCACGGTTCGAACCGTCATCACGCATTTGTTTCCGAACCGCCTATATTTATTCGCTCTGTGATAACAGCGCTACCACGCAGACGGTTCAAAACCATCTGTGATAACACTTATCACGACGGTTTTTAACGTAAACCGCTCGTGATAACCACTTATCACGGACGGTTTACTTTAAAACCGTATGTGATAAGTGAGTTATCACGCACGGTTTTTAAAGTAAACCGCTCGTGATATGTCTAGTATCACGACGGTTTATTTTAAAACCATCTGTGAAGGCTATTACCACGAGCGGTTTATGTTGAAACCGCTCGTGGTAATAGCCTTCACTGCACGTTTCAACATAAACCGCTGCGTGTATGAGCGATCCTAGCTACATTGTTTCTTGCTTTTTGGCCACCTCGGGAATTGCTAGCCATGCCCTCGAAAACAAGCATGTACAAAAAGCAGATACATCGCGAGAGAATCAATTGTTGACAACTCAAATTGATCATCAATTGTTGACAACTCAAATTGACCATTACTCAAAATAAATTAATAAAGATCGAATTTGTTGAAGTATTTTTCCTATAGTTGTACAATTGGATTACAATTAAGTCAATTGTTTGCGTGAATCTCGGGTCGTGATGGAGTGAAACTCTCCTTTGTTAACTATTTCGTCATGATAAAGGTGCATAGCTGCCTCGAACTTCCACGAGCTCTTGCGCAACGAGTCCATGTAAATCTATTATCAAACCACAGCCGCTAGGTCAAGAAAAATGGTAAGGATATATATTTGAATTTACAATTACAAAAAATTATTTCGAGATTGACAAACCTCCGGATTCTTCATCTTAGCACTAATGATTTCTTCGCATATGATGGCAAGCGTAGAATGCACATAGCTCATCATTTTTTGTCAAGCCTTTGCAAAAATAGAATTACATATATACGTATAGTCAGTTGAAGACACATTTTTATGAAGTATGATATATATAGGATTATTGTGTTGTAGCGCGTACCGGAAATTTCGTCCTGTGTGTTAGTTGGGCACTGGATCCACTGTATCTTCCTTGTTGGCTAACATAGGAGATGAACGAACTACATAATTGAAAAAAGTTATCCTCGGGCATTTCAAACGAAGGAAGACTACAATAGAGTTATGTATGGAGGAAATGATCATACTTGTCGAGTATTCCTTGCAGAATGCTGAAGTCGTGATCGTTTCTGACTAGGGAATCAAGATATATCACAGTGTTCCTCTTGGGTATAATGACTAAAAGGATCCAGTGGTACCTACTCATGTATGTCGCTATAACTATTAAACCTAAGTACAAATGAAATTTGAATAGCAAATAGTGAAGCACTTACCCCTGGTTGTAGGGCACCAGTATGTAGTCCTTGCGATTCTGAAGAAGCAATGCCGTCGTTATATAGTTCTCGACGAAGGTCGCGTCTGCTTGGATGGTTTGCATAGATACCACGTGTGGGTCGAGGAAACCCACCGGTTCTCGCCCTTCCCGGGCATTTTTCATCATGTATCTATACATAAGCAATGAGTTGCGATATTTATCGGTATTACATGAATGTAGAACTTGATTGTACACACTTACAGTGTCCAACATCGTAGAAGCGAGGCGTCGAGGGCTTCGAGATTGAATAGGTTGAATAAGTCGTTGAAGCCCACCACGAAGTTGCCTACCGTTGAAGAAATGCTCATCCTTGTATGCGACGGTGATTCGATGATCGCACCTTCTTTGCGGTATTCGCAAGTACCAGGCATGCAAAGCCTGACAAGCAAATCCAGCGTGGGCTAATTGTGCGTTAGGGCACAACGGTTTTCCGATGGAGTACTTCCCGTGCTTCTGGGACTTGGGAGGCGGCTTAATGTTCGTCGATTTCGATTTGGCCTTAACGATTGGCAGCGTCTTCCTGCGAGACGACTCGGGAACCGATACGTAGCACGCTTTTGTTGTTCCTTGGCGTCTTCTCCACGGGAACCGGCGAGGTGGCCTTCGAGGCGAATATGAGGTGGAGTCATGGAGGGTTCCGTTGGAGAGGAATGGTCTGCCGAGATTGCGGCCTTCTGGGTCGGGACGATGTCCGTCTTGGGCCATCTGGATAAAAGCGTACACGCATCCCCTAGTGTTGTGATCTCTTCGTTGGCCGAATGTCCACGGGGACGCCATGAAATGTTGATGTACCATGTCCACCTCCACCCTTGCGTAACCATGCGCCACCTGGACACCGTGCTGCACTGCTCCTTCCTGGTATGGATGCACCATCCCCCGCCCAGCCTCAATAGGAATGGACCCAACTAACCTCAGTTGGAGCTTGCGGCCGTCGGCTCCTACAAAGCGACACGCAATTAGCTAAGGCGTCCTATAGGTCTATCTTTGGTGCATTCCATAGATGTACATTACCTTGATGCGGTCTATCGGTAATTGGTCGTCGTCATGTTCAAAATTATGCGTGGACGCGACACTACTCCGATGTCGAGGACTTGTTCCCGCAATAACGAGGGCGGCTTGCATCGTTGCGGAGTACTTGATTCGATTGATCCCGCAAACTTGCTATCTCGCCCTGAAATTCGCCTTAAGCGGTTCAACCGATTGTCGACTCGGCCTTGGATCTCTTCCTACTTCTATACATGAAGTAGTCGTCATAATCCATGTACCCAAGGTACGTTAACCCCTTGCCTCGCGTGCACCCGGTGCTCCTTGTTTCCTAGGGCCGTAGATAGTATATCCTTCTCCTGTGTTCTTGGAAGGAGCCTTGGAAGTTTGGGCAATCAATTCACGCCGCAAGAGGTCATCATGTTATTATAGTCACTATGAAGTTATGGACTTATAAACAAGTAGGTAGTTCGACATATTTACCACACGTTGGGACACTTCACCGTCCGGGTTTGGGAAAGTGACGCCATCGACGAGACTTTGCCTCGCTTTTAACCGTGCACGGAACGGGTGTGTGATATCGAGAAATAGATTCTCCTCCTCCGCCTCCCATTGCGCGGATTTAGCCGCTGCACTCAGCCGTGCCGAGTCCGTGGGGTGAGTGTTTCGTGCTGGATTGCTTTGTGCGCCGTGACTTTGCTCCTTAAATTCATCCGTCGCCTTCATAGCCACAAAGGCGTTCCATGTTTCCAGCGTCAAGAATGGAAACTTCGTGAAGGGCGCCTCACTCTTGTTCACGTCATCGCGTGACAAGAACGCTCTTGAAGGTCCTCCACGCGTGACACATGGAGAGCAAGGCATGCCGCTCGACGCGTTTCATGTCTTTCAGGATAGTGAACCCGCTTGAAAGGTCTTCCCACAAAGACGCGCGTCTCGATCTTTTGTCGAGACTTCCACTTTGGTGTGGTGATAGGGACCTTTTCCTTGCAAGTATCCCGCAGATGGTCCGGAATCTCGCCACGATCTTGGGGACTCGGAGGGACCCCAACGTCATCGACCTCCGTGATGGTCGGTCGGCCGTGAGCAATTTCGATATTCCTCTACCATCTCTCTTATGTATCTGCGGCGTCGGTGGCGGTGGCGAAGACGGCGCCTCTGCCATGTCCGTCGTCGGTGATGGCGAAGACGGTGCCTCGCCATCTCGCTTACTTCCTATCTATATAAGTTACGACGCAATTATTACATAGTATATAATATATGGGAAATTGCACAAAAATATAAACAAATATAATCAACGTTTGCCATCTCAGAGTAAAATAAAATAAATTGCCGTCAGTGTACCATAAGAATCATCACGGTTCCCAGGTTTACCCAAATGAGTGTATTTTAACATACACTTTAACATACAATGTTTTTGGCTTTACGAGCTACAAAGTAGCGATGGTCGATGGTCGTAGCTTTTATGAAATGTCATTTGACAATTTGGCTTTTTTGTTTGGTACCGGTCGCTTGATCATGGAAGAAGGATGAAATGTCGGAAATATCCTTAAGGGTTACGAAGACATGTTTGTGTCTTGATTTAGTGTAAATAATTGAGGAACATTTTGCAACAACAAAAATCACATATGTGTTTGCTTGTATTCATTATAGTTCATGTTGAGATCATGTTCATGTTCTTTTTCGGATTTGTAACACACCAACACACAAATTGTAACATTTGGATCCAACCAAAAGAAAAGTGTGATTAATCAAACACAAACACAAACACAAACTTTGAAAAAAAGCATGATTAGCCAAATTGTAACGACTTGTTGTACTAAGTTTCAAACAATTGAGCAACATTTTGCACCATCCAAACACTACATATATGAAGAAATTCTTTTGTCACCAATGAGTCTTGAATTACTTTTTCCTTTAGCATAGCATTTATCGGGATGATCTACACAAGAACAAGATTTGGATGATCAATTCCCCATGTACAAAAAGACTCATGGACATGTACAAGGATGAATATCTCTACATATTATACTATAATTTGCATTACATCTATTTTCTTGATAATTATCCATAAGAAAATGAATTAATCCAACAACTAGTAGTACCCTAAGTCATGTTAAATTCTTAGCAATGTGAGATGTTTTGCACACAAAATACATATAATTTCTTAGCAAACTATGCACTAAGGATATCTTGAACCCTTGCAAATAGAACTAAACACCTAGCTCCCAAAATAGGAATTTATCATAAGATGTGGCTTTCCATTCCTATCATCATAAATAATACAAAATGTCAACACGCATAACCACAAAAAGCGAAACAAACTAAGCACAACCACCAATTTTGTCATTCTCATGGCGGACATTTAACAATAATACGACATAAATGCTATTAAATTTCAAGTCGGATTATTCTACACTAAAATACCAACATGATGAAAAGGTCATCCAACTCTATCCTCGATTCACGATTACATATGGCAATGTCCAACGTGTCCACAATCAAAAGCTTGCGGACAATCCTTCTTGAAAATTAAAGCCATCCAGCATGATCAACAGGTTTATCAAAATTGCAACAACTACTGACGAATTCACCGCGAACTATAAAAAATATCGAATCTAACTACCCTAAACGGAAAACATCAATCCAACATTTTCACAATATATCACCTCCTTAGCAACTTCCACCTGTCCTATCCATGGGAATCGAGCTTACCCGAGCAGGTGGCGGTGGCGGAGGTGGCCGGGCTCGGGGAGGCGCCTGGGTCGGGGAGGAGGGCGCCGGGTCGGGGAGGCGCTCGAGACGAGGCGGCCGGGCTCGGGAGGCGCCGGGTCGGGGGAGGAGGGGCGCCGGGTCGGGAGGCGTTCGAGAGGAGGCGCAGAGGGCGTTTAGAGCGATAGGGTTAGATCAAACCCTATCGCCTCTCGAACCTATATAGTCAACACGCATCACGAGGCGGTTCTAGAGGGAACTGCTCGTGATGCGTGAACATCACTGACGGTTCTTGAGAAACCGCTCGATGTTTCCACATCACGACGGTTCCCTCTAGAACTGCTCAGGATGATGTAAACATCCTGCACGGTTTTTGAAGAGCCGTCTGTGATGTTTACCGTAACCTACATTCTATCCTAAGGAAGATAGACCTATCGGTAACTCGCAGACGTGCAATTCCTCCTAAAATAGACTCCTTACCAATTTAGAATATTTGGACCTTGCATTAATAATCTCACTGGCATCATCCTAAGAACTGCTCCAAACCTCACCCAATATGCTAGGCAACGTGTTGCCACCGAACTTTGGCGATGCCCTCCTAATCTCCAACGACTATCTTTGTATTCTAACAAGTTTGAAGGTCACATCCCAACTTCCCTAGGCAATGCAAGGGACAACCAAAGTGGGAATTCCTATATGAGTTAAGAAACTGTAGATCTTTAAATACACTCTCACTCACTGGAAATAATCTGCAGGGATCTATACCACATTCAATTAGTAATATATCCATCCACATTGACATCAATATTAAAGATCACAAGTCCATAACACATTAACACATGACAATGGAATAAATAAATTAATTACAATGGAGTAATTAAATTCTTAATTAAAATACAGCCCTTCATGATGATCGACGCGCATATAGCTAGCTTCCTCAATGGGTTCTTCCTCGAGCCTGATGTCGTCTCCGAAAGGTGGCAACTCGTCAAGTTGATTGTATTCTTTCTCGTCCACTACATTCTCAACTCCGACAATCCTCCTTTTTCCATGAAGAACTACGTGGCGCTTCTTATTTGCCGGGTCGGTTACATAGAAGACTTGAACAACTTGGTTAGCCAGTACGAATGGTTCGTCTTTGTATCCGACACGTTCGAGGTCCACGGTAGTGACGCCGTATTTATCGACCTTCACTGTGGAGATGGACCCAACGGCACCGAAATAGGGGGATCTTGAAAAGCACGTAGTCGATCTCCCATATCTCCTCTATTTGCCCATAGTACGAGCTCCTCAGCCCATCGGTACTGAATGCATCTATGCGGACATCGCTGTTCTGCACTGTGCTCTTCCTATCCTGAGCTGCCGTATAAAATGTGTACCCATTTATGTCGTATCCTTGCCATGTGACAATTGTAAAATGTGGCCCTCTTGCCAACCATAGCAGCGTATCATCACTTGATGACCTCCGAGTGATTCGCACCTTTAACCATTCGTTGAACCGCGGTTGTTCTCTCGTGATCCAAACCTCCGACCGTCCGGATTACATTGGCGTACCATGTCTTTGTGCTCGTCGATGTACGGGACACTTGGGTCATGTGTTGCAAGACCGTGAAATGGGCTTGAGCGCACGTATCGGATCGGGAGTGATTGATTTCCTTCCGATGGTCCCGATACCATCCGGTCTCCCCTCATGACGAGATAGAGGCACACCAATCGGATCCACCGAGCCATGTAGTCGACGCAGAACTCAATGACCTCTTCCGTTGCATAACCTTCGATGATGCGCCTCGGCCGAGATCGATTCCGTGACGTAGGACTTGAGAATTCCCATGTACCTCTCGAACGGGTACATATGACGTAGAAACACAGGGCCGCATATCTTTATCTCTTTCACAAGGTGAACAATGAGATGGACCATGATATCGAAAAATGACGGAGGGAAATACATCTCAAGATGACACAGAGTCGTCACTACCTCGGCCTGCAGAGCATCTAGTCCTTGGGGATCGATGACCTTCTGAGCAATTGAGTTGAAGAAATAACACAGCCTCAAGATTGCCACTCGGACCTTGTTCGGCAAGATACTCCTAATTGCAACAGGAAGCATTTGTGTCATCAACACACGACAATCATGCGACTTCATACCAATTAGTTTTAAATCTTGCATAGAAACAAGTTTCTTAATGTTAGCGGAGTAACCAGACGGACTTTCACACCGCAAGCTCTGGCACAGTTCATTTCTCTCGGCCTTGGACAGAGTGTAGCAAGCTGGGGGAAGGTACGTTCGTCCTGTATCGGTCTCTTTCGGTGCTAACTCGGTCCTTATGTTCATATCGACCAAGTCACGCCGTGCGTTAACACCATCCTTTGTTTTGCCACTAATGTTCAAAGCAAGAGACCAATCAAGCTATCACATACATTCTTCTCACGTGCATAACGTCGATGCAAATGGCGAACTTCTAAGTACTCCCAATAAGGCAAGTCCCAAAAATTGACCGCTTCTTCGGATGTTCTTCTCACGGGTTCTTAATTTACGCCCTTCCCAAGCACAACATCGATATCCTTAACCATATCATAGACCTCTTTCCCACTAAAAGCCCTTGAAGTCGAACCGCCTTCCTTATTTCCGTCGAATTGTTTCTTCATCTTGCGGTATGGGTGACTCTTCGGAAGGAACCTACGGTGACACATATACACGATTTTGCTGAGTTGTTCGACCATACACTCTCCGTAGCATCTAAGCAAAGGCGACGAGCTTTGGCTCCTTTTGTATCTTGGCTTGACAAAGTTACCAAGGGCGGGAAAATCATTGATGGTGCGAGAACAACATAACGCGTAAAGTGAAGTTCTCTCATTTATACGCATCCCATACTGCACCCTTCGTTCCAGATGTCACAAGATCTTCCAAAGAATGGTGCTAGGTACACATCAATATCATTCCAGTTACTTCGCCCTTGGATAAGTAGTGACATCAAAATGTACTTCCGCTTCATACAGAGCCAAGGAGGAAGGTTGTACATACATAGATTCACGGGCAAAGTGCTATGTCGTTTTGCTCATGTTACCGAAAGGATTCATTCCATCCGTACTCAACCCTAACCTTATGTTCCTCTGTTCGCACCGAACTCTTGAAGCTCCGATCGAAGTTTCTCCACCGCGTAATCGGCAGGTGTCTTAGCTTTCCATCTCTCTTACGCTCCTCGAGTGCCAACGCAGCAATCTTGCCTCCTTTGGGTTCGCAAATAAAGGCTTCAAACGTGGGATTACAGGCAGATGCCACAACATCTTAGCAGGAGGTCCTTGCTTCACCTTAGCAGTATTTTGACGCTTGTATCGGGATGCTTTGCACACGGACAATAATGCATGTCTGCATACTCTTTACTGTAGAGGATACAATCGTTCGGACATGCATGTATTCTTTCTACTTCCATTCCCAATGGGCAAATAACCTTCTTTGCTTGATAGGTGGTCTTTGGGCAACACGTTTCCCCGGAAGGATGTCCGCTAGGAGACCTAACAACGCCGTGAAACTCTTATCGGACCAACTATTGCTTGCCTTCAATTTCAGTAGATTCAAGCACGGTTGACAACCTTGTGTATTCCGGCTTGCATACCGGGGAACAAAGGTCTCACCGAGTCCTCCCTTAAGCCCTCGAATTTACAAAACTCTCTCATCTGTAGTTCTCTTACGCATCGCGTAGCATCCGATCCAGATTGTCATCGTGCCCCTATCCTCATCAAAAGCACACCACATCCGCAAATCGTTGACTTCCTCGGCGATGTCGTCATTATTAACTTCGTATAATCGCTCTTCACCGTGGATCGGTCCAACATGTATACCCTTTTTGAAACCCCTTCAATCAAGTGCGCTTCGATCTGCGCCGCGTTGTTAAACATCTTGATTACACGCAATCAATGCAGACAAGACATAAAATTTATCCCTTCTTCAACATATCCCGCGTGGCTCTTCTAAAAGCAACCACGCCATTAATGTAATCTTGACTCACACGGCTCACCGTACATCCATTCGATCCATCTACACTACGCATGTAACAAATTAGTGTCAAATTGATTAGCGATTAATTTATAGCAAACGAAAATGTGCAATATAAACTCATTCTCCAACATTTGTATCTAAGGTTATTGAAAGAAAACTCTTCACTAGTTATGTACCACACGCGGTGGCATAGCGTAGCCATGCCTACTGCCACAACCATGATCCCTACCTCTCGACTCCGATATCTATCTCAATTGAACAATCATGCAACCCAAATATAGGCATCACCTCATACAACACTTATTAACCTAAAATACGGAACCGTAAATGCAATATTGCTTGACCCAAACCCCACCGCATCTTGTGAACAGGTGTGTAAATTTTATTTTTTTAAGCCAATTAATTATCCTAACTCAAATTTTAGTGATTATTAGACCTAATTCAATTTTATTAAGTTACCACTCCTAAGTCAAATTTTAGTTCATTAGTTATAAGGTTTCAAAACTAAGATTTGCAGGGCTAATATTATTTATTCCAACATTGACGGTGCAAGATCATGTGCTCATACCAGTATTAGAGGAGGAGCCGCAGGTTGGAGGAGCTAGGGCAGGGAAGTGGCGCCTGGAGCGGTAGACACAGTAGCATGAGGAGCTAGAGGCGCAGAAGTGGCGCAGTTGGAGGAGCTAGGCGAGGAAGTGGCGCTGAGGCGGTATACAGCAGTGTGAGGAGCTAGGCGTGGAAGGGAAGTGGTAGACACTGGCAAAGATGCGGTGAGGATGTCTCGGCTCAATTTATATGAAGCACAGGAAATCACAGACGGTTCTATTTCAGAACCGTCTGTGATAGTCAATTATCACAGACGGTTCTTAAATTTCCGAACTGCCTCGTGATATTACTGACGATTACGCAAATAGAACTGTCGTGTAACATCACGAGCAGTTCTATTTTAGAACCGCTCGTGATAATTGCCTATCACGAGCGGTTGAAATAGAACCGTCATGATAGGCCCGCGCGCCAAAACATAGCCTGCATGGACCCAACACAGACGGTTCCTTGGATTTTATTTATGTTTAGTTTGCCTTCGTTGCAACTTGTATCTTTTGCATGTGTCGACTAGACCATCCAATTAAGATCCTTATTCAAAATCCCAATTCAATTCAATATTTTAATTCCTATTTGCAATTTTAGATTGCTTTATCTTGTACTTGCGCGCTTCTTCGGTGTATGCGGGAATTCGACCTTTGTAGTCGGGTCATTCGGGTATTCGTGCACGGTTGATAACGACTTGTCAATCAGTTCAGCGATTGCATGGTTTCGAGCCTTGCGTGTTCGTAGCGAGGATCGTGAGAGTTGAGCGACGACTACCGAACTTATCGTTATCATCGAAAGATTGAGCCAACAAACAAGGATCTTGGGTTCATCAAAAGTAATAGTCGCAGAACAAAAGGCAAGAGCATGAGCACACGTTTATGATATCTACATAACGAGGAATGCCATATGATAAATGAGTGACCAATTTGTTAAAGTCACCGTGCTCCTCCAAGAATTTGGTCCAAGTAAACCCACTGCTTTTGTTTTTCCAAATTTTCTTTTTCCTCCCACCTTAGGGAGTGCCCGCACCACAAGGGCCATGCACATCACCACAAATTACGTGTCAATGTCCAGGCTAGCATACCCAGACTCTACACCTGAGAGCTCATTTGTTGTGTAGTTTGGTTAACCACACATCATGTTCATATAACCCTTCATGTCATAGGGTTGTACCGCATTCGAGCTTCGTTTGCTTGTCGATATCACATGGTTGGTCCCCACCACATCTTATTTCTTTCAACAATTCGCACTTGCTAGATTTTTCAACCATCTTGGCGATTAAGCACATAGCGTAGATAAGATCTGTGTACCTACCACGACGACACGGTTTACTTCTCCTAATAATGATTTTTATCGGACATCTCATTGGTCAAGATAATTTTCATAATTACCTACCCTTTTCAAGTAACTTACATGACTTCATCAATCGGTATCCTTTATTGCAAGTAACTGCACAGCTGCCCCCAGATCAGATCAAAGTTGCAAGATACGACACGAGCATGCACGATATCACGAACAAAGTAAATGAATCCTGTAGAGCAGTGGCGGATGCACCATAGGCGTCTTGAGGGCCGGAGCACGGCTCCTTTCGCGTGCACCCTTAGTATCCTCTTGCCTTTGTCATTATCGCTCTACAAATTTATTTTATTTTATTCTTAAGATTGCTACTTGTGCATATTTCGGGCTTTTAAACGCATCATCCATTATTAAGGTACTACATTTAATGTTTTTTATATTTTAACTTTGTTTCTCATAATTTATATATCAATTTAGATTACACATAACATTTAAACGTATATTTGGTAGCTCACCTCACGATAACTTTGTCCGACTAGCACCCTCTCCATTTTCGTCTTGCGTACACCATTGTTGTAGAGAGTACTTAATAACAACGATTTAAACAATCGGGACAAGAGAGAGATTTGGCGAAACCGTCAGAATTACTCAAGTTCACGACTCTCTCGGAACTTTTAGGACTATCGGATTATTGCCCTATACAAGAATATAACGATAAAGAATAACCTAACCTCTAATCCTCTCGCGCCTCTTCTTTGGATGAATTGATTTATGGTTTGTGTTCTCTATGACTATACATAATGCCTATAGTTGTCCTCTAAAGGAAGTAATAATCCTAATATTATTAGGATAATATTACGATTATCCTTGTAGAACATATCTATAGGTCCTAACGTGCTATGATATGAGTCACCTATAATCAATTTGTATATATCATAACCTATTCTAGATGGTCAAAGCCTGAAAGGAAATTGAGTGAATTTGGTAACTTTTTATTACAAAATAAAAATGTATGAATTTGGTAGCTTGAGTCGCAATTAAGCTTGATTGTCGAGCCGTGGCGGTACTTTTAAGTGTTGGTACAAAACGCTAGGTGCTAAGCAGCAGCAGAGGAAGGTATGTATAATGCCTTGTTGCCACCTCACCAAAGAGTAGGAAACATTAACTTATTCTCGCTTAACCTTTTTTGTTCTAGCAAATTAAAGCACTTTTGGAGATATAATTGAATTAAAGAATGGACGTATCGTACGTCTCAACAACTTACGACACTCGGATTTTTTGCCAGGCGCTTTGCAACCGTATTCAAAAAATGATCAATTTCAAACTTTTTATTTTTATGAAAAGGAATAAGTCCATTCTTCGTCCCTCAACTATACCCGATGATTAATTTTGGTCCCTGAACTTAAATACCGGATATAACGCACCTCAAACTTTCCATACAAGCAAATCGTGTCCCTCCGTGCGTCGACGGTGGTTTGGGCCGGCGTGGCATCCACGCCGGCGCCGAGTCGGCCTCGCACGACTCGACCGGGTCATATGCTCGACGATGCGGTCGCCCTCGCACTCTGTCGCTCTCTCTCCTCTCGCTCACTCGCTCTCGCTCTCTCTCTCGGCGGCTAGGGTTTGTTGGCGTGGCGACTAGGGTTCGTAGTTTGGATGCGGCGGTGAACAAGGACAGGCTAAAGGTGAGTTCTTCAATCCTAGATCCGCGCAATTACTCCGGTTGTTTGTGGAGCTACTTGATTAGTGTTGTTCTTAGAGTAATGGTTGGTGTTATTTTGCATGTAGGTATATCACGGTGGTGATTTCTTGCGGTTACTCGATTTAGCAATGGATAATTTGGACAAGCTAGTGTTAGGTTCCATTTGGTGGGGATTTCTTTGATGATGGGAAGAGATTGCATTATTGCGGAGGAAGAGACGGCATGTCTTACATAGATCGGGATAAGTTGTCGCTCTAGGAGGTCCAAGGCCATTTGAAGGACCATTGTGAGGATGTGGAGTTGGTACTCATGCAATCGCGGTTTCGGGAAAGCATTGAAGGCTGGATTGAGGCGCTAACAAATGATGAGGACCGCCGGACCATGGTCGATCAGATCACCGATGGGGTGTTGTGGATATATTTGTTGAGGCGGTGGGAGTTGATGATGATGTTGGCTCGGATGGTGATGGTGTTGGTGACAAAGGAGATGAAGGCAGTGATTGGGAAGATGAGAGTGAAGCTTGGATGCACACAGATGATGATGAGGAATTAGATGCTTCCAAGGAGGTGGAGGTGATTGAGGTGTCACCAGCCGATATTGCAAAGGATATTGCGTGCAAGCGGAAGTTCTACAATACATTGCCTGATATGAAGGGGAAGGCAAAGGTCGACTACAAGACTTGCAAAGTGACTACTGTAAAGAGGTACAAGGTTGGGCATTTGGTGGCCATTGATGAGTCAAGGGGACAAGGAGGAGACGATGATAGTGACACTTCTTACTTTTCTGAGAGTGAGGAAGAGGACAGCTATGAGGAAGGTGGCAGTGATAGTGAGCTTCTGAGGAGGAAACCCAAGTACCTTAGGTATGACCCCAAAGCAAGTCTCCCTACTTTTAGCTTGGGCATGGGTTTTAGCTGCAAGGGGGACTTCATTCAAGCTGTTAGGCAGTATGGAGTAGAGAGGAGACATGTTATTAATTTTTGCAAGAATGACAACAAAAGGGTTAGGGCTCAATGTGAGTGGGCCAAATGTCCTTGGTTTATCTTGTTGTAAAATAACAGTAGGACAGAAGGATGGATAGTGAGTAGTTTCAAGGATAAGCACACATGCCCCCCAAGAAGGGACAACAAACTTGTCACTTCCAGGAGAATAGCTGAAAAGTTTGAGAGTGCCATAATGGGAAACCCAACCGGAAGCTTGAGCACTTGAAGCAAGCGAGACAGAACAAATGCATGCGGATGTGAGCATAGCTAAGTGCAAAAGAGCTAAGTCCATTGTAATGCGAAGGTATTAGACTCCAAGAAGGAGAGTATGGTAGGGTCTTTGACTACCAAATGGAGCTTCTTAGGAGCAATCCAGTAGCACAAGAGTGGTTAAGCCGCATCCGGATGCCCCGTGTTTTTTTCACAGAATGTATATTTGTTTGGATGCTTGCAAAAGAGGTTTCTTAGTGGGTGTAGGAAAGTGATAGGTTTAGATGGTTGTTTCTTCAAAGGTCCAACCAATGGGGAGCTAATTTGTGCAATGGGAAGAGATGCAAACAATCGGATGTACCCCATAGCATGGGTCGTGGTAGAAGGAAACTAATGAGTCATGGGACTGGTTCGTGGGATTTTCTTCAAAGATATAGAAATTGGAGATGGCGAAGGATGGGTAATCATCTCGGATCAATGTAAAGTAAGTCACATTAGTGTTTATTCATCCAATTTGTCATATCACGCGACTTAACTTCATTTGTTTGTTGCGGGGCCTACTAAATCTTTTTCAAGATTGGGTACCCAAGGTCGAGCATAGGATGTGTGCAACACACATCTATGCCAACTTCAGAAGACTTACAAGAACAAGGCTTGGCGGAAGAAGTTACGTTGTGTGCCAAATCTCCATGTGTCAATCTTTTCAACTACCATTGGGCAAGGCTTGCAAAGGATACCCTGAAGGTGCTAATGCAATCATGAGGACAGATCCACAACATTGGAGCAGGCATGGTTCAAGTTGGGATCATCTTTGTGAATCTGTGGACAACAACATGTGTGAATCATTCAATCATGCCATAGTTGAGTCAAGGTACCTCCCTATCATCGGCATGTTTGAGTGGATAAGGAGGAAAGTGATGGTTAGAATCCATACCAACAAAAGCAAAGCGAGAAGTGGGACAGTGTGACATGCCCCAATATTCTCAAGAAAATGAAGGTCTACATCAATGAGTCGGTTTTACGTCATCTTTGTGTACAATGGTCGAGAATGGTTTTGAGGTCACACATAGAGATCATAGGTTCTCGGTGAACTTGGATAGTAGAACTTGTTCATGCAGATATTGGCAATCGCTCTGGTTTGCCTTGCCCACATGCCATTGCATGCATCAATTGGAGGAGTTCCCTTGATGACTACATAGCACCATGTTACTCCATTACAGAGTACAACAAGACTTATGAACACCGCTTGCAACTTTGTTGAGGGCATGACTTGTTGGCCCACATCGGAGAGACCAAGACCAAGGCAACCAAATATGGAGAAAATGCAGGAGGTCAAAGAAAGATAGGAAGAGAGAGCAAGATGAGAAGCCTAAAGGAATAAGACTGCCCAAGATTGGCACAATCATTAGGTGCGAGCTTTGCAAAGGAATTGGCCATAACAGTCTAGCTGTGAGAGGAGACATGGCCAATCGAGCAAACATCGAGCCCACCAGATCAACAAGGTCATTGTGCAAGTGTTGGCAATTCTACACCAAGCGGTCCTGTTCTCTGGTACAAAATTCATTCCTTCATTTCATGCATTTCCTAAGTTGGTACAAAATTACATAGTTTAAGCACCTTTCACATTGCGGGTTGTGATTCCTCCACCACAATGCATTTGTTCTAGCATGACCAAGAGAAAGACCTGTGTCTAATTCAAGGAACACACCACCTCCATCCAAAAAGAGTTGCACTGGGTAGGAGTATTGTACTCGAGAGAGGACAGCACAACTATTCGAATGTAGGTGCATTCCAAAATTTCCATATCTTCATTTATATTCTTTGCACTTGCAAACTACAAACCTCTAACTCAACATGGTGGTTCTCACATACTGGTATGCGGATCGGAGGATCATCAAAACCTCACTCTTGCTAAAGTCACTACACAACATGGTGGTTCTGGCACTATGAACTTGGAGGCAAGTGTGGCGTCTGCGAGTGCAAAATCAAGTGTGAACATCCAGGTAACTTCGGGTTCTGCCTCTGGTCAAGCTGCAGCCCAAGAACCAGCCTTTCAAAATAGGAAGAAGCTGAATCCAACCAAGAAGAAGCAAAGTTATAGTTCAAAGCTTGCAAAGCTTTTGGGTATCCCAACTAATGAGTGATGTTCTAATGGATTTGCCAGACAGTTATGCTGTTAGTGTTATGTAATCTTTTGAACTTGTGCCTTGTGGGCTGACAGTTATGCTGTTAGTGTTATGTAATCTTTTCAACTTGTGCCTTGTGGTCTGACAGTTCTGCTGACAGTCACTTAGTGTTATGTAATCTTTTCAACTTGTGCCTTGTGGGCTGATAACTGTGTTTATTTCTGAGAACCAATCGATATGCTGTTTATTTATGAGAACCAATCTCAGCTGTTTATTTATGAGCACCAATCTCACTTGCTTATAATTGAACACATGATCCTTGGTTCATTAGTGTTGATGTTTACATGGATTGAACATCTTACAATGCATTCCGATTCTGTTGGGACAATGCATTCACAGTTCTCATTAGGACAATGCCCGGACAATGATTCCGTGTTCTATTGATGTTTACATGGATTGAACAATGCATTCGTGTTACATTGATGTTTACATGGATTGAATATCTTACAATGCATTCTCGGTTCATTAGGACAATGCTCGACAGTTAAAGAGCATCGAACTTGTTTCAATCACTGTCCCCTAGTATCATTTCATCCGAGTTTACATTTCATCGGTATTAGAGAGCATCGATTCCGCATGATTATCTTTGTTAGGTTCAATCATGGTACCTTGTTGACAAGCATCGAGATTCAGAGCATCAATCGAATCGACAATTTCAGAGCAACACAGTTCCATTACATAATAGATTGCGGCACGAGTTCAATTACATTCCCTAATCGAACTCTAACTACCATCATTGCAAAAACAACAAGCAAGACAAAAAGTCTCCTCTCTTTCTCCAAATTGTGCTACCCTACCAATGAGTCCAACAACTGCTACATCACGTTCTCCATGCCGGACTCGCAACACTCAAATCTTGTTCATTGTTCGGTTCCTTAACGCCCTAAGCTCATGGTTCTCCTTCCTCAACGCCCTAACGATGTCGCGCAAGTCCAAGACTACCGCCTCAAGAAGGGGTTGGTTCATCATCGCACCATGCCCA
Source organism: Hsuehochloa calcarea (assembly GCA_036346395.1). Classification (NCBI taxonomy): domain Eukaryota; kingdom Viridiplantae; phylum Streptophyta; class Magnoliopsida; order Poales; family Poaceae; genus Hsuehochloa; species Hsuehochloa calcarea. The sequence goes on from JAYEVG010000032.1 coordinate 114,637, forward strand.
AAACTTGCGACCTCGACCTTCAATTAAGATTCACAAATAAGCGAGCCTCCACAAACCAAAATAACAACAAATTGGTGAAGATTACTTACCCGAGCTTGCATGCATGTCATGTACCTCCGTCGGGTTAGAGTCGCTCCACGAGATCCACCGACCACCTTCTCCCGCAATGGCAATGGACCGTTGGAGCGCACTCGATGGTCGCTCTCAGATGGAATTGGCGGTGGAAGCCCCATAAACTATGCCGACGGAGGGTGGTACATGCCGCCGACCTTGAGCTTCCTCCGGTGGCCAACGAACTCGAGCTCCCTAAGCCGCCATGGCGCACCTCCAATGAGGGGAAATCTGCACGTGGGAGCTCGGGAGGGGCTCTGCAGATTGCTCGTCGGGAGGCGGTCGGCGTGGCGCGAGACGGCCGCCAACAAACCCTAGCCGCCGAGAGGAGAGCGAGAGCGAGAGTGAGCGAGAGGAGAGAGCGACCGAGCGCGAGGGCGACCGCATCGCAGGCATATGACCCGGCCGAGTCGTGCGAGGCCGACTCGGCCAGCGTGGATGCCACGCCGGCCCAAACCGCCGTCGCGACGCACGGAGGGACACGATTTGCGGTATGTAAAGTTTGAGGTGCGTTATATCCGGTATTTAAGTTCGAGGACCAAAATTAATCATCGGGTATAGTTGGGGGACGAAGTATGGACTTATTCCTTATGAAAATAACATCATTTTTGCACATTTATCGTGCAAAACCCCCTCCCACCGCCACGTCGCCGCGCGGGAACACCCACGTTACCTCGACTGTGAGGGAACACCCACGTCTCCTCATTCCCTCACGGTGGTCGTGAGGGAACGCCCTTTTGCCGCCATATTTCCCCCTATTTAGGGTTTAAACAATGATTAGAGATTAACCGGATTCGGTTTTCGCTATGTTTGTAGGAATTTTAAAATATAGTAAATGAGTTCAAAAATTTATGAAATTTTATGTGGAGCCTTCCGGCACAGTGTATTTGTTTGTGTAAATTTACCATAATTTTATTCATTAGACGGCGTTCTCGCACGGCTGTCGTGCAGAAATGGTGCTATTTTTACAAGAAATATTTGAGGTCGGTTGTTCCCGCAAATACCGCGTACAAAGTGCAAATACAGGGAAAAAAAATTCTGACACTCTGCATCCGATACATATAGTATTTGACCTGACATAGAAGAAGATACGGTTTTTCACAAAAATAAAGAGCGGTAAACACAAAATGTACAACAAGTTGCTCGAGGCGCGTAAACCGAAGCCAAGACTCGGACCAATATCAGGCTGCGGGTGGGAGTGCTGAAAGAAAGTCAAGTCTTCATCCTAGTTCAAGTCTCAACCAGTCAAGGCTCATCGGGGTCTCAAATCTCAACCAATCTCAGGGCGAACATCACATCGGTGCGTGATTCTTCTTCTTCTTCTTGTTATTTTGCTTTTCTTTTCTTTGCTTTTGCTTTTGCTTTTGCTTTTTTCTTCCTGTCTTGCTAAAGGTCAGAGGAGATGTGTAAGATTGAAAAAGAGACCGTGACCGATCTCTTTAGGTCTTTCGGATGGGGCATGTGCACTACTTTGCTTCTCCAACACTGAACTCTTATGCAAAAGCAAAACATATATGATTTATGTTGCTAGCATAAGTCAAGCTTGAGTACTTGCCGTGTTAATCCTTTGAGCATTTGTCGTATTTTTTTTACTGAGAAGTATGTAGGCCCGTGTGCTTTAGTTGAGTTAATTCTTTAAGCTCGCTGCACTCGTCACCGTCGTAGCTCAGCTGTGCTTTTGGTCAAACTCCTGCAATCCAAACAAGCAGAACCTTGAAAAAAGAAGGCAGAACTTATCTCCGCAAGTCATCTCCATCTTTTTCAGTCAGCTGTCATGTGAGCGTAATCAGACGATGCCACGTGGGTCAGAAACTGACACGTGGCTTTGGCAGAGCCTGCAGTTTCTCAAAGTCTGACGAAAAAAATGAAGGAGCGATCAAATCGAGGCCAAATCGTACTACTAGAATGACAAATCTCGAGCTTACCCATCGGCAACGGAGTAAAACAACAAGAAAGCCATAGTTTCACTCGAGCAATCCTTTTATATTTCTTCCGTGTGCGATCTCACGATGTGCTGTCCCATGCGCTGAATATTTTTCGTTTGTTGCAGTCATGACGCCCACGTGTCAAGCTGAAATAAGTAATGGTGACCTAGGCTTCAACGGCCGCAAGATTTATTTCAAAATAATCAATTGATAGACCAGCATTTCTTTAATCATTTGAAAATTTTATATTAAACTTATCGTCAAAAAAAGTTTAAAACTATTACCCTGATCAGACGCATAGTGTTAGTGCTTTCGCAAGAGGTCATAAGGTCACTGGAAGAATTCTAAAAAGGACTTCAACTGCGAAGTCGGTTCATCCACAGTCCACATGTCAATCGGATTTTTTTTTGAGGGAGTCAATCAAAATATTTGGAATAATTCATACGCATTTTTTAAAATGCCTCACCACTTGAATTCAATCATCAAAAAAGTAATTAAGAAAGTGGGCTAGCACCAATTTTTCCATTGCTTGCACATCACATTTCCTATAGGAACATTTTTATAAACAAAATTTACTCATATTAAAATCCAAAATGGTCGGTTACTTTGTACAAGTGGATGGAAGTCTAATGCTGATTTATTTACTGGAATCCCGAGGTCCTCCAATCCAGAAATATATTTTAATCTAGGGTCAAATGTGTAAAATACTTCACTGCACAGCAAGCCTTAAATTAAATTCCGAAGCTGTGACTGTAACCTTCCGCGTAGTTCCCCTTCCGCACGACTCACTTACCCCCTTCACCCGCCACTTGCCCACTAGCCCTCGGCGCGGCAGAATCATGGCCTGAACCGAATCCTGCGCAAGAAGGTTCCGGAGGAAGAAACGGTTGCTACCTTCTCCCCCTCTTAACTCCTGGAATCGTCGATTCATTTGATCCTTTATTATCTTTTCCCTACTGCGGTATGCGTGAGATGTTGTAGATATCGGGTTCTTGCGTGCTCAGGTTTGTTTTTGTACAGATATCTAGTGTTAAGAGTAGCAGTCTTGATGCAATTGGCTAGGTTTTGCTTTCTTAGATCGAAGGGCAGGACCTCCCGGTTTCACTGAGAACGGCCTTCGCGCCTTATCCTTGTCTCGATTTCTTGCTCTTGAATGAAGGCATATGTGCTTTATTTGCAGATGCTCATGTAGAAAGTTTCCAAGAAATATCCTGCCTTTCTTGCTAGTTCAGTATGGATTAAACTACTAGCTAGGAACTGGTTTGCCTTTCTTTGTTAGATCTAGCACCTTTTTTTTTGTGTTAGTACAAATTAAGTGGAGATGCTCACGGGGAAAGTTGTTTAGGTGCCACGCTTTATTGTGCTGCCGAAGGAAGACATCTTCTTGACCCTGTAGTTCTCTGGATGATTCCTGGTGTGCTATAAGTAGTTCAGCCGTGAGTTAGGACTGCAAGATACAGTAGAGTGGGAAGAGAAAAGTGTTAGCAGAAGTTACAAGATGGAAGAAGGTCAGGAGTTAGGTATTGGTGCCACAGCTGTGGGGAAGTGATCGAGCTTGTGCAGCCAGAAATGAAGTGCCCGGACTGTGATGGCGGGTTTGTGGAAGAAATGGGGTCTGCGGGCTTTGAACCGGCGACAAACTTGAGGTCTGATCAACCCCTCTCGCTTTGGTCCCCGCTGCTGCTTGGGATGATGGGGGGCTCGTCACGGCGATCAAGGCTCCGGAGGGAGATCATGGATGACGACGACGACGACGAGGATGATTCAGACCACGAGCTTGAAGACTTGATTAGGAGGCAAAGGAGGAGGGGCTCATCCCTTGTAAGGCTGCTCCAGACCCTCCGTGATGACATAAGGGGTTTGGATGACGTTGACAGGAACGGGGACAGAGACAGAGACAGAGAGAGGGAGAGGGAGAGGGAGAGGGAGAGAGAAAGAAGGGAGAGGGGGAGGGATCACGGGAGAGAAAGGACAGAAAGCTTAATACTGATCAACTCCAACAACGAGGCCATTATTCTCCAAGGAACATTTGGACCTGATGACAACCAAGAGGACTCAAGCAACACAAGTTCTGGCGTTTCACTTGGGGACAACTTTCTTGGTTCTGGCTTAGATCTTCTTTTGCAGCGTTTGGCAGAGAGCGACCTGAATCGTTCTGGCACACCACCTGCCAAGAAGGAAGCAGTAGAAGCATTGCCAACTGTGAACATCCAGGAAGTATTGGGATGTTCAGTCTGTCTCGAGGGTTTTGAAATGGGGACGGAAGCAAAGGAGATGCCCTGTCAACATAAGTTTCACTCCCATTGCATCCTTCCATGGCTGGAGCTCCACAGTTCTTGCCCAATCTGTCGATTTCAGTTGCCTACTCAGGAGTCAAAGAACCAATGTGAATCAGCCAGTGGTGTTGGGACAGTGAACAATGATGAAGATGATGCTGCTTCAAGTAGTAGTGATGTAGAAAGTACTAACGATAATGGAGGCGACCATCCTGGTAGTCCTATATTCTCTGCTTTGAGCGCTCTCTTCGCAAATCCATCATCGCCATCCTCTTCTGATGAAAATACTCCACACTCTTCTGAAAACTGAAGGTAACTACATTACTATGATCATATTGATGGAGACGATGGCAAGAACAGTTCTTTTGTTAAAGCTTGATATCTTCCTCAGTAGTTGCATTATCTATATTGCAGCCTGCGTGGCCTGGGCTTGCAATATGTCGAAGGAGTTCTAAAATGAGAGTTCTTAGAGACTGGCGTCTTTATGTTGTGGTTTTCTGTAAATATCTTTTAAACTGGCTCTGCAAGACAAAGCCATTATCTTCGCTTTTCTGAAACGTATGTGGCTTGTGACCTGTTTGATGCCTGCTGTGTCTACTTATGTGAAATAAAAGTTAGCCACTAGCATGTTTACCATATCTAAAAACCTTCAACGTGAATGAGAGAATTGCCAATTTGGTTAGCAGTTTGACCAAGTAAGGCTGCTCCCGCTTAGTAATATCTGCAGCATTTGTTTGGCAATGGTAAAACACTAAAACGACACTATGCTATCACTGCAAGAGCCCTTTTGGAACAAATCTGAAAAGGCTCGGCGACTTTACTGGTCCTCATACTCCATAGAATTCAGGAGTTACTGATCCAAAGTAGGATGGTGGCAACCAATGCGTATGGAAGGATGCTGGTGTGCGTCAACCGGTCCTAGATCACATTTGCAGGATTCATATATCTTGTGTCGTGTACTTCAGTTTCCTTCCCTGTTATTTTTTGTTTTGTTATTTGCAGGAATTTCTCAGACATTGAGAATAATTTGTTGCTGCAGCTGAGTCCGAGTGTAGCTGAAATCTGTTTTGATCGATGAAGTTTGAAACTGGATTAGTACAATTGGCTGGATAAATCAAGCCACGTTTAAGTTAAGAGGCAGATTGCTTCTTTATGTTTTTGAGTTTGATTTGGAAGGAAAAGGGTACTTGCCTGAGCAAAAAAGGGCTTTAGCTTCTTTTTTGTTTGACAAGGTTTCACCATTGTTGTTTATTTGCTAGGCGTGGTTCTGTATCAGCTTTAGGCCGGTATCCTATTCGTATCCTTGCTGTCTTAATTCAGTTCATTGTGTATCATGGAATACCTAATTTACAAGTGAGAGTTGCAGGTAGAAACTTGCAGCTCAAAGATTTGGTTGAGATGTTTTGCTTTATATATAAGTTTTTTTCAAGCACACATGATTGAGTGCGTACTGAAATAGTTCTCACGTAGCAGAGTACATGTATGTGAAATATAAGATTCAGAGAAATTCATGTGGATTTACGATTTGGTGCAATGTATTCGTGTCGGGACTCAAATATGCAAATCTGGATCCTCTATGTATTCTGCATTAGTCTAATATTACGCTAGCGCACACAGTGTCAACATCGATGAAATATCACATCCATACAACGAATATAAGAATAAACGAGTACTTTGAATAACAATAACAAATAACTGTTGGGACTTTACGGTCGAGTTTTACATTTATTAAGCCATGCAAGGCTGATAATAAAGAAATAAACTGCAGCGGAAACAAAATAAACACCAGCGGATTCCCATCAATACACCACAAGCAATTGACTGGGATCAAGACCCTAACGATCAACCTTCGTAGAATTCCCCTTCAAAAGCTGGCGATGACTCCTCCACTTCTATTGATTTATTTAGCAAGAGTGAGTACACACCGTACTCACAAGTCATACCACAGAATGCAATTATACATGATGGCTTATTCCAAAAGAATGGCTTCTGTTAATTTGCAGAAATGCAACATTTGCAATTGAATACAGATAATAGATTGAAACGTAATTGAAAACAAATAAGGAATATTAATTTAACATTTGATTTCACAAAGCACACCTGATCTAATCAATTTATTCACACTGGCTGCATGCGAGTTGTCTCACACAGCTAACCCTTCCCAATTGTTTTTATGAAAAACTACCACTCGTGTGAAATTCCCAAGCATGTCCATAACCGAGGACGCGGCTATTCGAATAGATTGGTTTAACACTCTGCAGATGTTGTACAATTTACCCACACGATGAAATCAACCGGATCAGAGTTGATCACAACAAAACCTTTCAGAGACTTCATCTCAAACAATGACACTCCCGATGTGCTTTCCTGCAAGCCAACCGATACACACAGCGTTTGGTTACGACACACATCGTTGGACAGGATGCGTAATCGTCCGCGTGTGACATATCACACCTCCAGCCCATCACACAGCTTAAATACAACCTGAGTTGTCAATGTCAAGACTCCATAACTTACTAAGTTAGGCCCAGCCCATATTAGGCATGTGGTCGTACAGTAAGACCCAGTTCAATGGCGCACAAAGTTAAGTCCTTAATTGGCCAAGGCAAGACTTCCAGTTTTTCCCAAATCACAAAGTTTAATAAGCACACAGCTCCACCATTCACACAGATCCACCACTTGCCTCAGTCTAAATCTTTTCCCACCCTGTTGATTAAGTGCAACATATGCCATCAATGAGTAGCACACAACATACAGTTTTATCACACAGTTCCATATTCCATTAATCAAGTTCATATTTGCGACTCACATGAAATGATGACTCGTGACATGACTAAGCAATCTACTCGCATCTAACCAACCCACGTTGGTGTTACGATAATACCAACTAGTAATAAACCAACCTAGGGTGACAAAGATAATGCCATACAAAAGACAAGGTGGATATTACAATTTGGATTAATAACTATCCCAAAAGCATTTAAATAAATACTTGAAATAGAATGCAATACATTGAAACAAAGTATTTTGAAAACTGTGTTCAATATGATCAAAGATATAACTTGCCTTGGAATAGGTCTAGGTACTGGTCATGATCTTGAGGTGCTCCTTCTTCTCCAAAATTCCTCGAAGTATCGACGTCTACTCGCAAACGATACAAAAGAAATAAAAACAAATAAATAACAGAGGCAAAATAAACTCCAAAAATTAAATAAAATTCACCATTAAATAGATCTTGATTTTATATAAATTTAAAAATTTGAATCGGCTCAATCGGATGTCGGATGCAAAAGTTATGGGCTTTAGAAGATTGGAAAATAATTAAAACCATAATTTGGATTTTAATTTGATTTCCCGAATTATTTTTATAAAGGAAAATCAGATTATTGCGCAATGCTTGCGTCAGCCGAGAATTTTCTAAAAAAGAAATATATTTAAAAGAAATCTGATGTCAGAGGAGTGAGTGGGCTCACGGTGAACTGGATTCATCGAGCCAAGTCAAAACTGGCGCGGTGGGCTGGACCACATGCGCGTGTGCTGGCGCTGATTGGGCTCCACGTGGATGCCATATAAGCACCGAAGCTGACGTGGCGGTTGCGGTGGCGCTGACGCGGCTACGATGGCGAGGGCGGTGCTCGGGACCCGATGGTCACCGGCGTTTGGCGGCGAGTCACCGGCGGCGAAGGGTACCAGATTGTTTCCCGTGCTATTGCTCACTCAGGGGTGCCCTTACCAGTAGCTGGCAACGACGGTGGCGCCCGTGGCGAGGAAGAAGCGCGGTGGAGCGGGTTTTGTCGGAAATGTGCTCGCGATGCTCGCGACGAGGAGGGCGACGAGGTAGCTCGGGACTTCTTGAACACGGTGGTGCGATGGGTGGGGCAAGGGCGACAGCGACGCAATTCGCCAGAGAAGAAGCTCGGCCGAAAACCCTAAAACTTGAAATGCGGCGGCGCTAGAGCGATCGGGGCGACGAGGGTGGCGGCTCTGGGTTGCGGCGGACTGGGCAATCCTAAGGGTACTACTAGACGTGCAGTGCAGCAGAAGAAAAGTTAAAGCAGCCTTCTCCAACGTCGCACACATCAATGTAGTGGCTGTAGTCGATCGTCTAACGTCCTTGGCCTTCGATCGTTTCCTCCAGCAGCCTCTCGCGTTCCTTATGTACGTTGTGGATCGTTCTCGATCAGCGCAACAGCAATCGCAGCAGCGCCTCAACAGTATCACACGTTCAGATGTGGAACATCGTACAACGGTGATGGTGGCTAGTGTCTTGGTGGATGGTGTAACACGTAACCCAACAGGCCCATGTCTTCCCTTATAAAGGGCTCATAACTGATCCAATCCGAACTAGGTTGTTTCAACCCGTTAAGTATGTAACCCTATAGATTCATGCATAATCGGCCTTGACCCGAAAACTCTTTTCCGGCTAGAAGTCGACAGCGGTTCCTAGCATGACATAGCGACTCCCGACTACACATAAAGATTATATCGGACGAACCTTATGCAATATGATCTGCGACCATGTCCTTATCACACACGACTAGTTCGTAACTCCTTTCAACCAGTTTGCATCTGGTCACGACTAATTCGCCGACCAGTTAATGACCATGTACGACCAGCTACGACCAGTCTGTATCCCCATACATGCAGTTCGTATTTGGCTGGACTAAACAACGTGCTTGTGTATTATCCTTTTGCCTCACGATATTTGGTCGAACTCTAAGTAAGATATTTGTCATCGATGGACTGTTCAATATTTTCTCGATCTAGTGACCGAGCACGACCATGCACCTCCTTTATCTAACCACATCGAGGGGACTAGAGATATCTATTATGTTATGCTATGGCGAGCAAATCCCATATCCGACCAGTCACATCTACCCACATGTTTCACAATATACCTGAAAGCTACCATCGTAGAAAAAACGAGTTATACAGTAAAAGAGGGGGAACCTTGGACAAGCCCAGGAGGGCTCCGGGGATCCTCGAGAGGGGGGACTAGCCAGTGACAAGAACGAGAAGATTGTTATTACCAAAGAGTTCGCGCTTATTTTTCTTCTTCCTTTACAGGAGGGGGTGACCCCCTATTTATAGTTCTCTGTGAGGATCTTGTACATTACCCTTCTGACCCTATAACAATCTTGCGCGCGTAGGGGTTGCAGGACATTCCCCCCTACACCTAGGCTTTGGTCCATGGTGGGCGCTCCCGATCTGGTCTATCTGTTGGTGCCTCGGTCCGAATCGGTAGTAGAGGCTTCGGGTCCACCCGGGGTAGCCCGGAGGTCCTGCTGCTCCGGGTCTCGCAGGGCTTCGGGCCCTTCAGGGAGGCTTCACCCGGGGTCGTCCCCCGGGTTCTGACGGTTGCTTCGACTGGGTGTTGTGGCCAGTGGGGCCACCCCTACGACAGCTACCTTTATAATTACCGAGTTCTGATGTAGTGTTTAAAACCCCTAGGTGTCTTGTTATTTACACATGTAGAAAATCATGTTGACTTGGATCTAAGATTTTATACATCATCATTGATTGAGACCAATTGATGACATATAGAATCATAACAATCTCAATATTGTCTCAAAGTGGGTCAATCCAACACCATATTCTCTAACATATGTTCATATTATTGATTCGATATCCCCATATCTATAACTGGTGAAACATGATCATTAATCAATACATGTGTTAATCAATAAGTCACTAGTGTCCCGACCAGTGACACCCGACCAGAAATAATTTTAGAATGATATCAAATAACTATTAAAGAGTTTCACCAACAAGTCACATACTTGTTAATTTTTATAAATGATAATTCAAGAACACAATAACATTTATTCTATCATTCATAAACATGAACATGATAAAACCATCTCCATGATTGACTCTTGGGGCATATCACCAACCATTTCGGTTTCGGATTTGATCCCTGTAAGTTTTTTATACACGATTGTATCATGGTAACTAAAGACCCTAACTAAGGATGTTCAATTTCCCACAGGTATCAGTGAAAATGTACACCCTGGGTTGGACATCCGAGCCTGAACCAACGTGCAAGCTTCCCACAGTTTTTATGTACGCACATATCACACTGCATCTTCTGCTGCAAAATACGCGTCGCTTTCTAATGTAATGGAACGTAATGTTCAGTCGCCCCAGTCCTGGGAAGACTTCGAGTCAACTAGGACCGCGGAAATGCGTCACTGACGGGGTGTTTGATCCGTCTCGTGGGGTATACACATATCAGGTCTTTTTTGCTAAGAAATTTTACAGGATTATTCTTGCGTGAGGGCTTTTATCTTGGGTTATTTCATTAAGATGATATACACTATTATCTTCGATAATTTCATTAGAATGATATATACATGCCAACTATAATTCACGAAGAGTCGGCATGACTGCCGTGGGAAATGGTTCCCGTAGTAATCTGCTCCTACATTGAAGTGCAGTGGGTGAGCTGATCCGGGGCATCTATTGAATAATTTGGATGTTTCCTGCATTGCCTGTCTGGCTGGCCGGAGAATCGAACGTGAACATCCATTAGTCTAGAGTCTAGACCACAGCCGCAACATTTGACGTTCAAGGGGTAGTAAATTTGCTTGCAACACCGTAGATAGTGAGGGAGAAGAGAAGAAATACTCGTATGTAGCTTTAGATATGCAAAGCATCTGATTACGTCGTTAATCGACAAGGCCTAGTCATATATAGTACCAAAAGTCGGATTGACCAGGTGAGTATCTTGGTTCGACAAGATAGTCATACTACCAAAAGTCGGACGGGTGATTAACCCGCGAGTATCTCGGTTCGCCGGTCGAACCGTCCGTTCAAAAATAAATAAACTATAAAACAATACTTATTGTCAGTTTTGTAGAGAAGAATAGGTTAACTAAACTTATTTTGTTTTCATAAACAGCAAACCACCTTTGCCCAGTTGGTTATGTGGGTGCTGGGACTCCTCACGAGCATACCTCGAGGTTTGGAGTTTGACTCCCCTATGGCCTAGGGCCGCACAATATTCTCAAGTGCTCAGTCCGTCGGTCCAACCGATCCTGATTTTAGTTCCAGTTTAGAGCAAAGCCGCTCGGATTTTACCGGTTCAAGTAGCTCGTAAGCGGAAACGGTCTTTGCTCTAAGCTGGACCGGATTAGACCAGACGTCGATCCCGTTTTTTTTTTTCTCGATCGAACAGCCGGTTCGGTTCGATCCAACCAGGTTTTTCGTACTATGGACCTATGGACCTAGTGATCAATTGTTGTGACCCATTTGATGAATTTTGAAGCTGGAGCTAGCTAGTAGTAACCAGTAAACGGCGACGCGGTCTCCCTGCTTATTAAATCATCAAATAGTTTCCTAGCTAGTGGATAACGAAGAGGACTCATAGTTGGCCTGGGCACGCGCTTGCCACAGGATGGATTTGAAGCCGCAGATTACTCGAATCGACGAGAGTGCACACTTTGATATGTGCACTTGCATCCTATCAGTGCGACTAATTTACCAATATAATGGAGACTTGACGATCTGCCCAGTCTTGACGCCGGCCGCTACGTCATCTTTAGGATAGTTCCAAGTCTCCTCTCTCATTCTAGCTAGCTAGCTGGGACTCATGTTTGCAAGGCCAAACAAATTAGCATGCATGCACGCCGAAATTTCTTTTCATTGTTCGAGCTACGTACGTACCAATCATTCATCTGGGACGAGTACGAGATCTCGATTTCGCCAAGTTTGAAGCGAGAGATCTATCCCACCGGAACACAGTGTTCTTTGATGGTACTACGGGGACACCCGCGCGGCCTAGTGGTAAATTACAAGATTGCCCCCATTCTCCTCCTTTATATCAAAGTTATAGTCTACCATAGACTCTGTCTCTGCGACTCGACTCTCAAGTCTGAACAAGACTCTAGAAAATCCGAGTTCCGGCAAGAACTGGGGCTAGATCTATGGTCTGAATTGTTGGGGGGTTAGACAATGCAATTATCAAAAGTTCAATTTTCTATACTTGTAGTGAACAAATGACGATAGCTTCAATCAATAAATAAGCAGAGGAGTTAACAACAATAACATGCACAAAGTGACACAGCGATTTACATGAAAAACCTCCTCTATGTCAGGAGTAAACACCACGGGGCTTGCACAACCCACTCTTAAATCTTAAACTATAATCAATAATGGGCACAAGTAGTGTCGGTGTATTAGAACCGATCTTACGTAAAGATTGTTTGATTCGGGGGGTCTCCTAGAGATAAGATCACGCAGAGTGGATTGACACGGGATGTTTAGACAGGTTCAGGCCTTCTCCGGAGAGAATAATAACCCTAATCCTGTGTGTATGGTATTCTTGATGATCAAGTAAAAGACTAAGACTATTACAGAGAATAGCACTTGTGTTCCTAATTGACTGGCTCTTGTCCCTTGCCCCCTATCTCTCTGATAGATGCCCTTATATAGTCGTGAAGAAGTAGCCGTTTTGCCCTGCGGGAGGTGCGCCTGATTAATCCGAAGAACGGCGCATCTTGGCGATAATTCGGCGCCTCGGCTTCTTCACGCCGTCTGGCAATTATCTTCCAGAGATAATGGGGTAATTACGCACCATTAATAAGCGGAATAATAGTGCGTGCAGACCGTTCGGATTCCTTAATCAATTGGACCCACTCGCCTGTAGGTTTGATTATAAGGTGGTCGTAGTTTACCTGGTCGTAGAAGAACTTACGACCAGGTAGCAGTCGTAGAAGGACTTACGACTGTAGCGATCGTAGAAGGACTTACGACTATGTAGTGGTCGTAGAAGGACTTACGACCATGATATAGTCGTAGCAAGACTTACAACCACTTATTGGACTTCTCCCTTTTAGATAAGGGGTACCTCTGGGGACTATGTGACATCATATTTACCCATAATAAGAATTATAGATAAAAGATAAAAATGAGGATTATTAGATCCTCGTCATCTAGCCCCCCACTTCAAGTGAAAGTAACTTACTTGATAAAGGTTTCCGTAAATGGACTTACGACCATGAGAATGTCGTAGAATGATAGTCGAAGGAAAAACTCTTCGACATTTGAGTGTTGCTTTGACCAGAATTTGCTTTATCGGGAAGGTTGCTTACGACTATCAAAAGTCATAAAAACCCTATGACCGCTCTCGATGGTCGTGGTAGGGAATCGGAGAAAAGCTCTTCCGATTGATACTTCCTTCGACTAGAAAGACTTGGTCAAGAATGTAATTTTGCTTGGAGGTGACAATACGTACCTACTTTTTCTCGAACGGACCATCTGGAGAATTGCAACCGTCTCTCATAGACTTGTCCGATGAAGCGGTTCCCGAGGCGGTACAACCATCTATCATAGACCTATAGCCGGGACGGTTTCCGCGCGGCGGAGATCGTCTTGATTATAAAACTTACCAGAGGTAGACTTGGATTTTTACTTTTCCCCAAATCACTCCATTTGTTCTTGAGCTCTTGCTTTCTCCGTCTTCGACTAGGTTTCATCTTCTCCGCCAACCCAATCAAAAAAACTTTTGCTTCGGCGAAATGGCGGAGAGTTTCGAATGGGAGGAATCGGAGATGGATGCGGCTAAGATCAAGATCTTGGTCGATCTGGGAAGATTCCGAGAAGGCTCGGTGAAGTGGATTCCGCTATCGGCAAAGATCGCCATCGGGGAAAATGGGCAAATCCGTCTTCCAAGCGTACAGAGTGCGGCCTTCGATTGCTCGCCCACCCTTTCTTCTGATAGTACTCGAACACTTTGGGGTGGAACCGGTGAACTTAGGTCCCAATTCCATTACCATGTTGAGTGTGTTCGTATATCGCGCGAGGCGCACACAGGGATTAGGCGGATCTCGAGCTGTTCCAATATTATTATGGGATGGCTCGACAAACCGGAATCGCCGGAAGTCGCTGATCAAGCTCCACGACTCAAGTCGAAGGAGTACATTGAGTTTCACCCGGTCTTCGTGGTCGAGTGGAGGAAGAGGTGGTTTCTACCGAAGGTCACCTCTCAAGACGACCTTTCTTTAGTGGGGAAGGTCTTTGAAAAGAAGTCTTCATGGGATTCAACCCCTGAAGATATCAGCCGGATTAGCCCTTACATTCAAGCCATTAAGGACTTGAAGGAAGAAGGGCTGACCGGATGGCATGTGGTGAAGGATTTCATCACACGCCGAATTAGTCCTCTGAAGAAACGAGCATCTCCTATGTGGAGGTACTCGGGAAGAGGAGACCCCACCCAGAGACTACGAGGAGGGTAAGCAATTGTTGACTTAACTCTCCGCTTGGTCTTTCTCAACTTTGTCTAATATTTTTATCTGCTTTTACGGATCTTTCACAGTGAGGTTGACTCAGTCGACTCATCTCGTGAGAAGTCCCCGCCACTCCGAGGGCGGTTCCTCAAGTCATTGCGGTTTTGTCCGCAGATGAAAGGATAGAGCGCCTAAAGGTAATCAGAAATCTGATTCTCTCTTTAGGACTTTATAGTCGTAGAAGATACTTACGACTAATGGTGATCGTAGAATATCTTACAATCAAGAAAAAGTCGTAGAAAAACTTACGACTTGGTACTAGTCGTAGAAAAAACTTACGACTTGGTACTAGTCGTAGAAAAAACTTACGACTAATTAGTGATTCTTCTTTTTCTGTTTTGCTTTACAGAAAGTAGGCATGGAAAATCGCCAGACGACGAAGAAGTCGTTCTGATGACTATTGGTATTTGGGTTGTCGAAAGACAAAGACTGGCTCCTCCTCGAAGAGACGCCGACTTGTAAAATCTGCCGAGCAAGGGGAGCAAGTTCGAGTTCGGTCTTCGACCAAGCCTCTACAAGACCGCGGCATTTGTAGTTGTATCTGAAGCCGAGGCCGCAGCCGTCGAAGCCGAAGAGGTTGAAGCAGTTGAACCTCTCAAGCGCAAACCTCGCAAGGCTAAGGTACCCTTCTATTATGACACGGAATCTTTCGCAGTTGGTGCCACTCCTAGTTTTATTAAGAAACTTGAAAGGGAGAACTGGAAGGATTTTGTGTCTTTTATGAAGGACGATGCTGCATCAGCACAACACCGGCGAGGCGTCTTTCGCTACGGAATGGTCGAGACCGATCTCGTCCATCCAAAGATCGAGAAACCGAGCTCGGTTCTGTTCAAACTCTACGACCGAGGCGTGGTCGAATGAGCCAATTGTTGAACCTCGACCGGGCGTGGTCGTGGAGAAAAGAGGTCCTCCGTTGGGAGGATTGCTCCAAAATTCTGGTTAAGACCGAGTGCGAGGTATGTGAAAAGTATGAAGTGTAAGAAG
Source organism: Hsuehochloa calcarea (assembly GCA_036346395.1). Classification (NCBI taxonomy): domain Eukaryota; kingdom Viridiplantae; phylum Streptophyta; class Magnoliopsida; order Poales; family Poaceae; genus Hsuehochloa; species Hsuehochloa calcarea. The sequence goes on from JAYEVG010000032.1 coordinate 130,219, forward strand.
GACATTTACCTTTTTCTTTTCACAACCCGATTTGCTTTTCTTTATTTGATCCGACTCCTTCAAACCCCTGAATGCTTCTTGAGAAGTCCATTGCTATCCCTTCACCATCGGAGAGGTAGCAATGGAGGTGGTCAACATCACCCTTGGCCCGGTGGCGATGAAGTCGAGACTCCCAGTGTCTCCCACATCTGCCAAGTCGTAACTCGACTCTTGAGGTAGCGGTATTATTGTTGAGGTGGCGCACGACTCATCAAGTCGTAGAAACAACAGAGGCGGTGTGGAAGCCTCTGGTCAAGGTGGTGACCACCTGCACCGCTCTGGGAAGGAAATCGAGGAGGCGTTCCTTCCCTACCCAAAGAGAAATCACGTAACCGGAAGGAGAAAATTTCAACTTCGTGGTGACTTCTTTGGGCTGCCTCCGTCGTAGGGTCTTCGCACAAATCTCGTGACCGAGTCCCCATCCCAAAGATATTCCCAATACGGATAATACTTTTGACAACGCCTCGAGAAGGTGTGGTGGGACAAAGTCGCGAGAATAGATAAGCTGCAAAGACCCGGACCTTGTATATTCGATTTTGCTAGAACGACTATGAATGTAAGTATCTTGAATACTTATATATGTGGCTTTCCTTCCCTTCTCACTTGTTTTCTTTTTGTAAAGCTCGAGCAAATTCTTTGTTGTCGGTGAGTATCATCGACAACTTTTAGAACTAAGACAAGAGAAGGAACTACTCTGCAAGCAGAGGCGAGAGGTGGTAAGTCACTTATCATTCATAGTTGTTTTTGACTTAAATACTCGTAAAAGTTTCACGAGAATAGTCATGGAAGAAACTCATGATTTAAGTATCGATCGAAAAGAACTTACGACTATTTACGACCGGTGGTGGTCGTAGAAAGACTTACAACCATATCTTAGTCGCAGAAAAACTTACGACTAGGTCGGTGGTTGTAGAAGTACTCACAACCATTCGGTGATGTTTATCTTCGTTCCTGTTTTTTGTAGGTTAAACAGTGATACGAAGACCTTAGCTGACTCACTCGACTGTGAAAAAGAGGAGTTGACGAGGATCTAATAATCCTCATTTTTATCTTTTATCTATAATTCTTATTATGGGTAAATATGATGTCACATAGTCCCTGAGGTACCCTTATCTAAAAGGGAGAAGTCCAATAAGTGGTTGTAAGTCTTGCTACGACTATATCATGGTCGTAAGTCCTTCTACGACCACTACATAGTCGTAAGTCCTTCTACGACTGCTACCTGGTCGTAAGTCCTTCTACGACTGCTACCTGGTCGTAAGTTCTTCTACGACCAGGTAAACTACGACCACCTTATAATCAAACCTACAAAGAGTGGGTCCAATTGATTAAGGAATCGAACGGTCCGCACGCACTATTATTCCGCTTATTAATGGTGCGTAATTACCCCATTATCTCGGAAGATAATTGCCGACGGCGTGAAGAAGCCGAGGCGCCGATAATTATCGCCAAAGCATGCGCGTTCTTGGATTAATCAGGCGCATCTCCCGCAGGGCAAAACGGCTACTTCTTCACGACTATATAAGGGCATCGATCAGAGAGATAGAAAAAGAGGCGAACAAGAGCCAGTCAAGTAGGAACACAAGTGCTATTCTCTGTAATAGTCTTAGTCTTTTACTTGATCATCAAGAATACCATACACACAGGATTAGGGTTATTATTCTCTCCGGAGAAGGCCTGAACCTGTCTAAACATCCCGTGTCAATCCACTCTGCGTGATCTTATCTCTAGGAGACCCCCCGAATCAAACAATCTTTACGTAAGATCGGTTCTAATACACCGACAGTTGGCGCCGTCCGTGGGGATCTTCCGGTAATCTCTTGTCAACATACTCTCTTTTTCCAATCTCATGCAATCATGGCGGGAGAATGGAACGAGGAGAAGCTGGTTTGACTTGGCGACACGCAGACGTCGACATGGATGCCGGTTTCGACTATGAGCCGAGTGATGCATCCACGATGGTGATGTTGCCTTCTGAGATTATTCTCCAGAAACCATCCCATTAATAGAGTTGAGGAGGATCCTTATCCCCACAACAATACGCCCAACAGAGGAGCCATTTCCCTCAAAGGACAAGGGTCAATCCGACCAGACCGCCTGGGAGGACTCACAACGCGACGAGTTTTTCTCCGAGTGTTCAAGTCCCTTAAGACGGTCCGACTTGGTAAGTCAAGTTCAGGAGCCACCATTCCAGACTCCACCAAAGATCTAGTGATTCTCTCTCGGGGTAACTCCGAGAGGGTGGGATCAAGCATGCTTTTCCTGCAAATTCGACCGTCTCCCGCAGATCTCATTTGCGAATGGAGCGATTATAACCCGAGTTCCCCTACGAGAGGATTACTCCAAGTCGCCAGATGGTGTCCTCGAGCACTCCTCAAGCGGGAGGCCTCGAGCGCAAGTGAGAATCATCAACGGAGGTCTTCGCCCTTCCCCAAATCGTGGTCGACCTCATGGAGGCCGAGATAAGGACACTCCCGAAGATCACACTGCGCCCCTCGTGGTAATGGCAAGGGCACCACCGCTGGCGAGAGGACCAACACTCGATGAAGCGAGAAATCCTCGACATTCTCGCACTCCACTAAGAAGGCCTCAAAGACACGAGGAGGAGGATTTTGATGTCGTCGGAAGAAAGAAAATTGCGATCGGAAGAACTTGCGGGCGCATTCAACATCGATCGGAGGAGGTACAAGAACTCCGAACATCAACGACTTGCTCGAGAATCCCGATCAAGAGCTTGCTCGAACGCTGAGGTACGATCTCTTTCTGTCAAGAGATTACGCAAAGACTTCGAATCTGTAATGACAAGATCGAGGTACCTCATCGACAACACTCGGGTAGTCGTAGTAATACGACTTCCTCACTACCGATCAATCGAATATTTTCACGTAGGAATCGACACGACCATAAGTCGAATCGATTCCCTATTCGAGAAATACCTTCGATCGGTGAAGATCAAGAAGCCCCTCAAGAGGTGATCATTCACCACTTCGACAAAGAAATTCTAACGAGTGGAATACGAGAGTATTCTCCTCGTAGAACCGAGGCCTACTACGTAGCAAAGTCACTGTTCACGGGTATCGTCGTATACGATCACCTAGTGACATTAACCCTTCTTTTCTACAAAGAAGGCGTCAAGAAGTGATTACGGATCTCGGGCATTTTCGCCGACCTTCGAGCGATTCCACGCCACCTCATTTTCGACAAAGTGAACATGGAGAAATTTGATGGATCTCAAAATCTCATCGAATTTCTTGAGATCTATACAACATTTGTCCGAAAGCAAAGCGGGAGGAGGAGAGCATGTAATGGCGAATTACCTTCCGATCGTGCTCGAAGGATCCGCTCGATCGTGGTTATTAAACCAACCACTCGAGTCGATCTACTCTTGGCAACACCTCGTGATCTTCTACAGCGAATTTCCAAGGCACATACAACCATACGAAAAGAAGACGACTTGCACCGGATAAAGCAGAACAACAACGAGACTTTGCGTCAATTCATCAAACGCTTTAGTCGGGTTCGTAACTCAATTCCGAAATTTCGATTCCTCCGTGATCGTGGCTTTTAAGCAAGGAGTCCGCAGAGAAGAATAACGGAGGACATTGCTCAATCCTCCCAACACATTCTCGAACTCTTCGAGATGGCCGATCGATATGCAATCGCTTCGAGGCAATCGAGTGGAACAACACTATCGATCGAGAAACATATACTCCTCGAGAGCCGTGAAGTTGGTAAAGATAAAAAGCAAAAAGTCCAAGAAGAAAATAAAAATCAAAACCACAAGCCGGTGGTTCCAAGGAGGTTCGCCGTGAAAGATGGAGAGCCCCAAACCACCAAGTCGCACTCGATCAAGGCAAAGGTAAGCATACGATCGTAGGAACGACAAACCAAGGTGGTGTCCTTTTCATAAAAAGGAAGGACATGACCTCATAGAATCGCCGAAGTTTTCCAAAGAAAGCTCGAAGACTACTACAACGGCAAAGCACCACTCCCTACTCGAAAGGTGGGACATACGAGTGGCCAAAAGTCGTCGGATGATGAGGAGATGCCGTTCCAAGATCCGCAACATACCGTTGAGCACATCTACGGAGGATCATCGGCATACGACTCCAAACGACAACTTAAAGCTGCCGGACGAGAGGTAAATTCTCTACATACTCCTCTCGTCAATAAATTACCGAAGTGGTCGGAAGTTACCATCTCTTTTGAGAAGGATGACTGTCCGATCACTACGAGTCGATCAGGTCGATATCCGATTGTGGTCGAACCCACCATCAACAACTGTCGGGTCAATCGAGTGTTGGTTGATGGTGGCAGTTCTTTGAACATATTATTTACTAATGCCCGGACGAGATGCAAGTACCGGGACAAAGGTAAGGCGATGCGATACTCCTTTCATGGAATTGTCAGGGGTCTTGACCAAACCTATTGGCCAAGTTTCTCTTCCTTTAACATTTGGCTCACCAAGTAATTTCGGAGACGAGAAAGTCTCCTTTGATGTGGTCGATTTCGATACGGCATATAATGCCATACTCGGACGACCAACTTTGGCAAAATTCTTAATGGCTACTCATTACGGGTATCAATGTCTTAAGATGCCAGGTCCCAAAGGAGTGATCACCATTCAGTGTGACAAAAAGATGGCGTATAGCTGCGACCGTCGATCCCTCGAGATGGTTGGTCAAATACCAACTCGAGATGAAAGTCACCCGACTAGCAAGTGAAGCCTAAAGCCGCACCAAAGCCGAACGATCAAGTCAAAGAGGTTCCTCCGACGCAGAAGAACCCTCAAGACTGTTCGTGCACGGGAGACTTCCGACCCCAAATAGGAAGACGCCCTCATTACCTTCCTCCGAGCTAACGCAGATGTCTTTGCGTGGCAAGCATCCGACATGCCCGAGTCCCTGTGGAGGTAATCGAGCACGTGCTAGCTTTACTACCGATAAAGTACCGTAAAACAAAAATTACGGAGATTTGCCCCGATCGACGAGATGCTATTAAGTCGAGTTGGATAAGCTACTTAAAGCGGGCTTTATAAGAGAAGTCAACCACCCGAGTGGTTGGCTAACCTCGTAATGGTCAAAAGTCAAACGGCAAATGGCGATGTGCGTGGACTTTCTCGATCTTAATAAAGCTTGTCCAAAAGATGATTTCCTTTACCTCGTATTGATCATTGGTTGATTCAAGCTGCAGTTGTGAGATATTAAGTTTTTAGATGCATATTCGGATACCACGGATCAATATGTGTTTAAACGATGAAGAAAAGACCGCATTCATTACTCCATTTGGTACCTTTTGCTATGTCAAAATGCCATTTGGTCTAAAGAATGCGGTGCTTCTTTTCAACGCTTAATGCAATCGACTTTTTCATCTCAATTAGGCCGAATTTGGAAGCCTATGTTGATGATCTAGTCGTAAAAAGCATTAAGAGACTTAATCATATCACCGACCTACAAGAAACATTCGACAACCTCGTAAAGCACCGCTTAAAACTCAATCGAGAGAAGTGTGTGTTTGGAATTTCTTCAGAAAATTGCTTGGATTCCTAGTATCCGAACGAGGAATCAAGCAAATCTGAAAAAATAAAAGCCATCCTCGGATCGCCCTCCAAACACAAAAAGGAAGTCCAAAACTCTTTGGGTGCATGGCGGCTTTAAGTCGCTTCATCGCACGACTAGGAGAAAAGGACTACCTTTCTTTAAACTTCTCAGAGACATGAAGGTTTTGAGTGGTCGAACGAGGCAAACGTTGCCTTTGAGGATGTCAAGAGGTATCTTTCGAGTGCTCTGCTCGTTTCTCCAAAGCCGTAAGAGACGCTCTTAATTTACCTAGTCGCCACGCCACAGCAAAGAAGCGCAAGATTAGTCGTAGAACGTGAAAACGCATAACGACCGGTTTATTACGTCGTGAAGTTTTACGGGCCTAAGGAGCGTTACCCTCGTGTCCAAAACTTCTATATGCCCTCCTCATGTCTTCGAGGAAGCTGCGCATTATTTTCAAAGCACAAAATAGTCGGCTGCGTCGAGTTTCCTTTGGGAGCAATCCTCCATAATAAGGAAACAATGGACGCATGGCAAAATGGTCAATCGAACTTGGGGAGTTCGACCTCCATTTCGTGTCCCGAACGGCCATAAAATCCTGTGATCTTGGCGGACTTTGTCGCCGAATGGACAAATCTCGAACTGCTCAGATCCCCGAGACGATTCCCACGACCACTGGATGATGTACTTTGACGGGTCACTTACTTTAAGTGGCTCGGGTCGGGTGGTCTGGTATCTCCTAGGAGAAACCTTAAAGTATGCCATACAATTAAACTTTCGTGCTACTAACAATGTGGCGAGTCACGAAGGTTTGCTAGGCGGCATACGAGTCGCGAAAGCACTCTCAATTAAATCGACTACTCGTGAGAGAGACTCTCAACTAGTCGTGAATCAAATCGGAAAGAGTACCGGTGCTCTAACTCAACAATGGCTCGGTACTTATCGAAGCACGTAAGCTAGAAAAACATTTTTAGGTTTCGAGGTACAATTTATCCTCGAAGGATAATTTCTCGCAGACCAACTTGCTCGGATGGCTTCTTCCCGATCCACGGCACAAAAGGAGTTTTCTTGGAGCAACTCCAAAACCGCTCTGGTCGAAGAATCGAAACACCTCCTCTTGAGATGGCCTCATTAGATTACGAGGATACGGATGACTCCCATCTACGAGTATCTTTACAAGGGTTCGTGACCAAGATGATCTTGAGGCGCATCGATTATCCCGAAAAGCCAAAATGTATACTTTGGTTGAAGGAGTCCTCTATAAACGAGGAACCCAAGGAATACTCATGCGATGCATTCGCAAAACGAAGGAATAACACTCCTTCACGATATATACAGTGGCATCGTGGGACGATGCCTCCTACGTAACATTGGTTGGTAAAGCCTTTCGACAAGGTTTTTATCGCCTACACCTGCACGATGCTATGGAGGTGGTTAAAAAGTGTGTCGAGTGCCAATTCCATGGTAGACGGATACACCAACCGGCTCAAGCATTACAAACAATACCTCTTTCTTGGCCTTTTTGCACTGGGGCTTGATATCCTAGGACCGCTTCCCAAAGCTCCGTGTGGTTTGAATTCCTTTTGTGGCTATTGACACGCTCACAAAATGGATCAAGTGAACTCAGAATCGATAACAACTAAGCAAAGAAAAGGTTCATGATGAGAAGCGTAATTAGTCGATTTGGAGTTAAGTCGGATAATTACGCATAATGGTAAACATTCGCAAGTGCAAAATTTCGTGAATTTTGCGACGAGTTGGGTACCAAGCTATGCTATGCTTCATTGCACATCCCCAAAGCAATGGGGCTCGAACGTGCAAACGCCAAATAATGCGAGGAATTAAAACTCGAGTCTTCGACCCGACTTGTTAAGCGCTCGGGGCTTGGGTACAAGAATTACCTCCATATTATGGGCGGTTAGACGACCACCGATCGAGCAACAGGAGAAACACCATTTTTCTAGTTTTTGGGCGAAGCCATGCTTCCTCGGAGCTAAAATTGCGGTCGACACGAGTTGAAACCTTCAACAACTCGGACCAGAACAACTTCGAGCAGATGACATTAACCTACTCAAGAGAGGAGAAACCTAGCCTTAATCCGCTCGGCGGTCTACCAACAAGCCTGCGCGCAGATACTATAATCGTAAGGTCCAACCTCGCGACCTTGTCAGTAGGTGACTTGGTATTGAGGCTCGCCAATCCAAGTCTAATCGAATAAACTTTCCCTAAATGGGAAGGTCCTTACACAAATGGTCGAAGTAACTCGGCGTGGTCGTCACGACTAGCAATGGAAGATGGACAGTTCTCTCAAACTCTTGGAACATCGACCGCCACGCAAATTCTATGTGTGACGGTTTCTCGAGCAATAAAAGTCCGTGTTCTTTCTACCTCTTTTGCCTTAATTTTTGAGTAGTGCTTTTTAATCTTTCGACTATGATATGAAAACACGCATTTTTTTACACCGCCAAAAGCGAGAAACATCATCCGGTCGAAACTTCTCCTCTCTGCATGTGGTTACGCCCACTAGAAGGAATTTCCTAGCATCGACTGCTACTCACTTTTTCTCGCCAATACAAAGAGCTCGGTTTTATCTAGTCGTAATGTTATCAAAGCCAACTCTCTCAATCTTAGTCTATTTTTCCAAGAAATTCAAAAATATTCTAAGTAGAGTGCACTTTCTTACATTTGTTCGACCACATTTGGTGTACTCGATTTGTTTTAAGCCGGTCGAAGGAAGAGACACACCTAGTCGAAGTCTTTCCTCTCTGCATGTGGTCCTACCCACTAGAAGGAAACTTCCTAGTGTCGCCGCCTCCTACTTTTTGCTATCGAAAAGACTTATCAAGTCCACCAAAAAGGACGAACGAATGACTAAAGTACTCTAAGACGCTTGTTTAACTCAAGTTGTCGTTCTTGGTTTGATTAAACTAGTCGAGATGGGAACATCACCTAGTCGAAGTCTTTCCTCTCAAGACGTGGTCCCGCCCACTAGAAGGAACTTCCTAGTGTCAAGTCGTTTCTACTCTTTTCGACCAAATTGCTTAACAACCGTAATAAAAGCTATAAGTTAAATAAACTCTCTTTGTTTTCGTAAACCCCATTTTTAAACACTATTTATTTAGATTGTCTAAACAATCTAAGCAAATAGTCGGGGCTAGGATAAAGTTATTAATTTGACTTCAATTCTTAGTCTTTCGCTCGCTTATTATCTTTTGAGTTACTAACTACTCGACAAGATGATTTTCGTGAAATGAAGCGGATCATATATTACTCATTAACAAAAATTGTCCGCCTTACAAGGTAGTTACAAGATTACTCAAGGGGAGAGCCTAGTCGCATTTCCTCGCCACCTTTTACCAATCGATTGCATTTCCTCAATCGACGACTTGCCTCGATTCGTGACGGTCAAGTCGGCTTCAATTGGTTTAACATTAAAGCGGGGTCTTGAGCTTTAAGTTTCGCCAAAGCGTAACTCTCATCGCGCTTCGATCGCTTTCCTTATCGATTCAAATTGATTAGTCTTCGAGTGGTCACCATTTCTTGCAATTTTCCGACTTGTTCCCCAATGGTACTTGTGTGAGCAGCTATGGTATCTTCTCGAGGAGTTTTTCCTCGAATGTAGCTCATTAAGCACATTGTTCAGAGAGTGATGTTGCCTTGAAAACTAGTCTTCATCGACTCCATCTCTGTTGGGTACAAGTCGAAGCCTCGCTGAAGCTTCTTGTTTTCACCACTTGTTCCAAAAGAATAATATCGGTCAAACAAAGATATACTTCTAGAGGAAGATAACACAAAGATAATTATAGGTAAAAGCTTTTCTTACCTACTAATTGAGAATCCAATTTCTTGACCTCTTCTCGATGGGAAGCAATAGTTTGAGATGCTTTTGCTCCCATGCTCGATGTCCTCTCAGATTCATCTTAGCAATGCGACGGACTCATTGCGATTAAGGTCTTTGCTTGGATTTCACCTCGAGGCTTCTCAATTGGGCGCAATTTCGAACAAGAAATTGGCATTAGAAAAGGAAAATACTAAAAAGAATAACAGTAAAGATTTACTTACTGTTAATCGAGTTCTAAAACCCTCGAGTTCTTGATCCTTATTCGCAGTAATGCGGAAAACTCTGAATAACCAAAGATTTTTCTTGAACTTGTCCGAGCTTCCGTGATCTCTTTTTCTTTATCCGAGAAGAAAGGAGGGTCGAGTAAAGGTTAAAGATCAAAAGCGATCTTAAGTTGAGAACTTATCGCTTATTTTTCCTGCAATCTTTTAGATGCAGAGTCTCTCAAGTCTATCCGAGAGAACTAATACTTCATTCCTTAGCCTTCTCGACTCCTCTTTTCACGATGAGTGAGTCACTAAGGTCTTCGTATCACCGCTTAACCTACAAAAAGCAGAACGAAGATAAACATCGGTGAATGGTTGTGAGTACTTCTACAACCACCGACCTAGTCGTAAGTTTTTCTGCGACTAAGATATGGTTGTAAGTCTTTCTATGACCACCACCGGTCGTAAATAGTCGTAAGTTCTTTTCGATCGATACTTAAATCATGAGTTTCTTCCATGACTATTCTCGTGAAACTTTTACGAGTATTTAAGTCAAAAACAACTATGAATGATAATTGACTTACCACCTCCGCCTCTCTGCAGAGTAGTTCCTTCTCTTGTCTTAGCTCTAAAAGTTGTCGATGATACTCACCGACAACGAAGAATTTGCTCGAGCTTTACGCAAAAAGAAAACAAAGGAGAAGGGAAGGAAAGCCACATATATAAGTATTCAAGATACTTACATTCATAGTCGTTCTAGCAAAATCGAATATACAAGGTCCGGTCTTTGCGACTTATCTATCCTCGCGACTTTGTCCCACCACACCTTCTCGAGGCGCTCGTTGTCAAAAGTATTGTCCGTATTGGGAATATCTTTGGGATGGGGACTCGGTCACGAGATTTGTGCGTAAGACCCTACGACGGAGGCAGCCCAAAGAAGTCACCACGAAGTTGAAATTTTCTTCTTACGTTCCGTGATTTCTCTTTGGGTAGGGAAGGAACGCCTACGATTTCCTTCCCAGAGCGGTGCGCAGTGGTCACCACCTTGACCAGAGGCTTCCACACCGCCTCTGTTGTTTCTCGACTTCGAGAGTCGTGGCGGCCACCTCAACAAGATGCGGCCGCTACCTCAAGAGTCGAGTTACGACTTCACAGATGTGGAAGACACTCAGGAGTCTCGACTTCATCGCCACCGGGCCAAGGGTGATGCTTCGACCACCTCGTTGCTACCTCTCCGAGAGTGAAGGGATAGCAATGGACTTCTCACAGAAGCATTCCGAAATTTGAAGGAGTCGGTGAAATAAAGAAAAGCAAATCAGGTTGTGAAAAGAAAAGGTAAATGTCCTTCTTACACTTCAAGACATTTCACATACCTCGCACCTGGTCTTAACCAGAATTTTGGAGCAATCCTCCCAACGGAGGACCTCTTCTTCTCCACGACCACGCCCGGTCGAGGTTCAACATTTAGCTCGGCCACGACCACGCACGGTGTCGTAGAGTTTGAACAGAACCGAGCTCGGTTTCGATCTTCTGGATGGACGAGAGGTGTCTCGACCATTCCAAGCAAAGACGCCCTCGATTGCGAGTTGTCCGATGCAAGATCGCCCTTCATAAAAGACATAAAATCCTTCCAGTTCTCCTTTCCGGTTGTTTAATAAAACTAGGAGTGGCACCAAGCTGCTAAAGATTCCGTGTCATAATAGAAGGGTACCTTAGCCTTGCGAGGTTTGCGCTTGAGAGGTTCAATCGCTTCAACCTCCTCGGCCGGACAGTTGCGGCCTCGCTCAGATACAACTACAATGCCGCAGCCTTGTAGAGGGTTTGGTCGAAAGACCAGAACTCGAACTTGCTCCCCCCTTGTCGGCAGATTTTACAAGTCGACGTCTCTTCGAGGGAGGAGCCGAGTCTTTGTCTTTCGACAACCCAGCGCCAATAGTCATCAGATCGACTTCTTCGTCGTCTGGCGATTTTCCATGCCTACTTTCGTAAAGCAAAGCGAGAAAAGAAGAATCACTAATTAGTCGTAAGTTTTTCTACGACTAGTACCAAGTCGTAAGTTTTTCTCGACTTTTCTTGATTGTAAGATATTCTACGATCACCATTAGTCGTAAGTATCTTCTACGACTATAAAGTCCTAAAGAGAGAATCAGATTTCTGATTACCTTTAGGCGCTCTATCCTTTCATCTGCGGACAAAACCGCAATGACTTGAGGAACCGCCCCTGAGTGGCGGGGACTTCTCACAGATGAGTCTGACTCTGGAGTCAACCTCAGCCTGTGAAAGATCTCTGTAAACAGATAAAAATATTAGACAAAGTTGAGAAAGACCAAACGGAGAGTTAAGTCGACAATTGCTTACCCTCCTCGTAGTCTCTCGGTGGGTCTCTCTTCCCGAGTACCTCCACATAGGAGATGCTCGTTTCTTCAGAGGACTAATTCTGCGTGTGATGAAATCTTTCACCACATGCCATCCGTCACCCTTCTTCCTTCAAGTCCTTAATGGCTTGAATATAAGGGCTAATCCGCTAATATCTTCGGGGTTGAATCCCATGAAGATTTCTTTTCAATGAGCTTTCCCCACGAAAGAAAGGTCGTCTTGAGGTGACCTTCCAAAGAGAACCACCTCTTCCTCCGGCTCGCCACGAAGACCGGTGAAACTCAATGTACTCCTTCAACTTCGAGTCGTGGAGCTTGGACCACAGACTTCCGGCGATTCCGGTTTGTCGAGCCATCCCATAATAATATTGGAACACTCGAGATCCGCCGGAATCCTGTGTACGCGCACATACGTATACACGAACACACTCAACATGGTAATGGAATTGGGACCTAAGTTCACCAGTTCCACCCCAAAGTGTTCGAGTACTACTGTAAGAAAGGGGTGGGCAGGCAATCGAAGGCCGCACTCACAATACGCTTGGAAGACGGGATTTGCCCATTTTCCCCGATGGCCGATCTTTGCCGATAGCGGAATCCACTTCACGAGCCTTCTCTCGGGATCTTCCCAAGATCGACCAAGATCTTGATCTTAGCGCATCCATCTCCGATTCCTCCCATTCGAAACTCTCACCGCCATTTCGCCGTAAGCAAGTTTTTTTGATTGGGTTGGCGGCGGAGAAGATGAAACCTAGTCGAAGACGGAGAAAGCAAGAGCTCAAGAACAATGAGTGATTTGGGGAAAAGTAAAAATCCAAGTCTACCTCCTGGTAAGTTTTTATAACCGCACGATTGTGAGACCCCGGTTTATCCGGCTTGTAATGCTTAACCAACCGCTTGGCCCTAGCATCACAAAACAGATAATCCGAGACTCGAGACATGTATACTTCCTAAATGCAAGATACACACCTCCTTACAAAGTTCATGCATCAATTCCATTCATTCACATAGAACCGAAGCAAAACAGAACAGGACTAACATTAATAAAGGATAGTTATTACAAAAGAGAGGCCAACTGACCAACAATAAAAGAGACAACAATAATTAAACAGCGGAAGCAAAAGTGCCATAAGATGGCTACAACAAAGAGCCAATCAGTGTGCCTTTAACCCACAAGGCAACCGATAGGACCGCCAAGCTAGTCGTCGAATCCACAAAGACAACTCACAAAAGTGAGGCCCTTGGGGCTCACCTTCTTCCTCTGCAGAACAAAAGCAAATTTCAAAGAAAAGTCGGGTGAGTACTTTGAATGTACTCGCAAGATATATAGGAATGATAACAGGCCTGAACAATAACTATATGCAAGCTTATTTAAGTGGAGCAGGTTAGGACTCAAATTTTTAAGCATAAAGCAAGTTTTATTTGCAATAATGTGATAGATTGAAGGCAATTTTGCAATCTGATTTTATTTGATAAAAAAAGAGTAATCAAGTATCAACAACAAGAAAATAATCCCCGGAGGTGACTAAACCATTAGTCACCACAACAATAGCATGAATTACCCATTCATGCCAACCATGTCAAGTTTTAATTTTAAAACAAAAGCAGCTTGTTGAAGTCTAGATCTTGCGTGAAATCACCAAGCGTGTCCATAACCTAGGACGAGGCTATTCGAATAGTTTTATCCTGCAGGTGTACCAACTTACCCACATGCCGCATCGCCTTTTGCCACCGTGTTAAGCACACTTCCTTAGGTATGCCACACGGCTAAGTCCTACGAGACGCTTCCAATATTGTGAATTATTCACGAGCCGCCTGTATGGATAGAAACCCATACGTTGTGTCGAGTCATCGTAAAGCCTCGGTCAACTACCCTTCCTGTAAAGCCTTGGACAACTACGACGCTCCTCGAGGTGGAGAGCCTACCCGAATCTCCACCACCGCACACCCAACACAAGAACACCGAGAACACATATCATGTTTCACACAACACACACCACCCCCTCCTGCGACTGAGATAACCCACGCCAAAGTACTAGGTCAAGAGGGGTCCCATATAACCCTCATGTGGTTAGTACGCAAAAGTACTTGGATCGATGGCGCAAGCAACATTTTCGGTCCTTAGGGACTGGGCACCTTTCCTTGTCACACCCAACAATCACACCAACATGCCATTGTGCCCAAGTCAAATCATTTTGTTTCATTTTCGGTTTTACAAAACAAAGGCATAAGGTATTGAACCAAAATAAACAAAATGATTTAGGTGATCAAGGTCATCGACTAAGTCGATAACCGCCAATTCTACCTAGTAGCTAAGCATTTCTAAGCATGACATCGCAAAGACAGAAAAGAGCATAATTAAATCACCGGCTCTAATTCACCAAATATATTAATAACTTATGGTTGTGGGGGATGACATTTTAATGGCAACAATGCATTAGGAGTAGCTACCTCTAAACAGACAAAAATACTTGGACACAAAAGCAATGCATACATATAATTTGTAAACAAGATATTAGACTTTGAAAGTAATGGGACATTTATGATCAAATATCTTGCACGCTTCTTTGTGGGTCAAGGTCTTCTTGAGGATCAACAATATTATGAATGTGCTCTTGGATCCTAACGAGAAAGCAAAAGCAACCGATAAGAACGAATACAACGCAAAGACCCAACAGTAAACATTCTCCAAAAATTCCAAAAATTTTACAGTAGCAAGATAATGATTTATAAAGAATTTAGCAACAAGAACCAATTGATTTGGATTCTTAATGCCAAAGATATCACCAAAACAATTTTGCTCAGCTTTTATAAATCAAAAATGCTACTATTCATTAGCAAAATTTTCTAGAGCTATACTGAGTCTGGAAACATTTTTAACTTAAAGTCTAGTTAAAAACATAACCAACAAAATTTGAATCAACCGAAAAGGATTTGAAATGAATTAGTTATGCATTTTACAAGTTATCATATTTTTCAGTTGACAAATAAATCCTTTCGGGAAATCAGGAATTAAAACGACGTGGCCGAACGAGGAGCGTCGATCAAAGATCCGACGGCCCGCGTTCGATGCTAGCAGCGCGCGGATTCACACTTCCCTAAACGCCACCGTTGGATCCGGATCCAACGGTTCACGGAACAGGGCGTTCGGGCGGTCCGAACGCTCACACGCATAGGAGCCGCTGATCTTGGATCCAACGGTCCACGCGGATCGAACCTTTCGGACGGTCCGAACGTTCATTCAGATCCGACCGCTGATCCGGGATCCAACGGTCCACCGATTAGGGCGTGATTAATTCAAATCTAAGCGCAATCTTGGGTCAGATCCAAAGATCGACGGTCCGCAACGACTCAAGTTCAACTTCAACCAGATTTCGTCCGACAAAATTTGACGGAAGATTGGCTCGCCGCCGCGACTCGGCGGGCGGTGCGAGCAAAAGCCTAAAATGAGTTCCTAACAACCTTGCGCACCCAAAGGTACCAACAATTTTGGCTGCGGCGGTCTAGAACGCCGGCAAGCCGGAGATGACCGAGAAGACTCAAAATGACCGAAAACGAAAAACGCAAATGAGCTCAGCTGCGGTCCAAGGGAGCGGGTGCCAAACAACTAGGGACTAATAAGGGGGTACCTGAGCCCAAAGAAGGCACCGAGGAGAATCGAGCTGGCTCGGGTGAAGAAGAATAGCGCTTCGCCGACTTGGGAAATCCAAATTGATCTCGCTCTCTTCTCGCCAAAAGCAAAATTGACAGAGGGTTAAAACTCGGTGAGAGGCTAAGAAGTCGAGGAATCAAGGGTTTTGAAAGAGAATGCAGGAACACCACTTTCACCGAAGGACAGAAGCTCCAACAATGGCGACCGAGAGCAAATTTCGAAATGGAGCTCGAGCAACGCACTAACAGTGGTGCTGGAGCTCAAGAGTGTTCAAAGGATGCTAAGGAAGCCACTGGGGGAGTTTTATAGCCGAAGGAGCAAGGAAGAAGCAACGGGAAGAAAAATGGTGGGGCTCTGTGTTGAGGCCGACTGAGGGCGACGGGAGCAAGTGACAACAGGGGCGACGGCGACTATGGAGGCGCGGACGGAAGCATTAAATGCGGAAGAGCCGTTGGCGAAAGGAGAAGTGACCCGACAGCGCCACGCCTCAAATTTCACCCTCATCGCATTGACCATGGCGAGCGCGAGCGGACGGAGGTAGACGATAGCCGCCAGCCGTTGGATTGAAATCGAACGGCTGAAAAAGAACGGGTCGATAATAACGATTCAAACGCCACTCAATCTGGACCGCTGATTTGGATCCCACGGTCCGCGTTGCGCAAGGCGCTCGGACGGTCCGAACGCTGCGCGATCGTGAACCTCGATTTAGAATCCAACGGTTCAAATGGATCGGCGTTCGGATGGTCCGAACGCTCACGCGATCGTGAGCCGCTCGATCCGATCCAACGACTCACAACACTCGCGCCCAACGTCCGAGGCGGTGCTTAGTTGGTTGGACCAAATCAAGTGGCTCGAGCCCGAGTCCGATCCGAACCCGAGGAACAGTGAAAACCGGTTAGGGTTTGAATTTGAATAGCTGATTTTGAGGAATTATTTGGGGTAGCAAACAAACCCCAAAAATTATGAAATTTTAAATGGAGATTGCTAACAGGATGATGAACCTTATATAAAATTTTCAGAGACTTTTATGCACTGCATTTTCTCTAAAAATTCAGAAGGCTAATTTAGGAGTTTGACTAATGTTTGACTTGCCTCAAAAATTATCAAATAATTTCTGAAAATTATGAAATAATTACGAGGTGTTAAACATCACCCTAGGTTCAATGAAAATTATTTCCAAAGGTTGGGCACAAGATTTTCATGAAGGAGACTTGTGTTGGTGTCCAAATGGCAATTTGATTTTTGATTCCACATAATTCCTTTACAAAAATTATGGGCGATTACATAAAAATCAAGATCGAGAAAAAGTTTTAATTTCTCCTCATTTTTATTACATTTGAAACACAAACCAATTTTGGGATGTTACAAAACCTCCCCCTTACAAAAATCTCGTCCCGAGATTTGGCTCACTCGATAAAGAAAGATGGATAGTTCTGACGGAGACGATCTTCCCTTTCCCAAGTAGCCTCATCCTCTGAGTGGTTCGACCACGAACTTTAAGGAATTTGATGGCTTTATTCCTTGTTCTTCGCTCGACCTCTTCAAGGATGCGAGCAGGTGCTCCTTGTAGGTCAAATCTTCCGAACATCAAGAGTTTCCAACGGAGCTTCCTCGCTTGGAACACGGAGACACTTCTTTAGTTGGGACACATGGAAAACATCATGTACCCTTCAAGTGCGGTGGCAATTCCAACTTATAGGCAACGACTCCTTTCTTCTCGATAACACTGTAAGGACCGACATATCGAGGAGCTAACTTGCCCTTGACGCCAATCGCCGATGGCCCTTCAAAGGAGAGACTTTGAGATAAACAAATTCATTGGGCTCAAAGCTCAACTCACGACGACGGCGATCCGCATAGCTCTTTTGCTCGGATTGAGTGTGCGCAAACGATCACGAATAAGTGGACTTGACTTCGGCCTCATTGATCGAGTCCGCCAAAGAAAAGTCTTTCACCCGCCTCCACCAATTTAACGGGGTTCGCACTTTCTCCGTATAAGGCCTCGAAGGTGACATGCCGAGGCGGCCCGAAATCGTTGTTGTAGGAAAACTTCGGCAAATGGCAAGCATTTCTCCCAATTCTTTCCATAGGAGAGGACACAAGCACGAAGCATGTCTTCCAACACTTGGTTGACCTTTCGGTCGACCATCGCTTTGGGGTGATATGCGGTGCTAAATGTGAGACAGGTTCCCATAGCCTCTTGCAAACACTTCCAAAACACAGCGGTGAAAAGCGCATCACGATCCAAACGATCGCCTTGGTACACCATGCAAGCGCACGATACGGAAATATAGAGGTCCGCGAGTAGACTCACACTAAGGTTTGTCCGAATCGCGAAAATGGGCTACCTTCGTCAATCGATCGATGACAACCTGATGGAATCCTTGCCCTTGGATGTTAGGCGGGCCGGTGATAAAATCCATCCCGATCGAATCCCACTTCCATTCGTGAATAGGCAAAGGTCAAGCGATCCCGCTGACGCCGATGCTCGCCTTGACACGACGACACACGTCGCACTCGGCAACGAACTTCGCAATCTCCCTCTTCATTCGGGTCCACCAAAATCTCTGACGGAGATCTTGATACATCTTTGTGGCCCCGGGATGAATAGACAAAGGCGAATCATGGGCTTCACGGAGAATCAAATTCCGCAGTTCCATGTCCTTTGGAACCACAAGGCGTTGTTCGAACCTTACAACACCATGCTCATCCTCGAGAAGCACTTGGTTGTTCCGTTCTTGACATTTTCCTTGATGCGACTTATTCCAGCATCCGATTGCTGAGCGACCTTAATCCGATCTACCAAGGTTGGTTGCACAACCAAGGCAGCGAGGGAACCACGCTCAACCAAACCTAAGTTGAGACGCTGAAATTCCTCCGAAGGGTGGGTTGACATCCCCGAGCAACAAGGCATTGCAATGCGCTATGATCGAGCGATCGGCAACGACATTAGCCTTGCTCGGATGGTAGTGAATACCCATGTCATAATCTTTGATCAACTCCAACCATCTCTTTTGCCCGAGGTTCGGATCTGGTTGGGTGAACAAATACTTTAGGCTTTTGTGATCCGAATACACTTCACAACGACACCGATTAGGTAATGTCGCCAAATCTTAAGTGCATGAATCACAGACCAATTCCAAGTCATGGGTAGGATAGTTGAGTTCATGAGTCCTCAATTGCCTTGATGCATAGGCCACTACCTTGCCTTCTTGCATAAGGACACAACCGAGTCCTCGCCGAGAAGCATCGCAAAAGATATCGAAGCCTCGATGGATATCGGAAGAACGAGGACGGAGCGGTGGTCAAACGCTTCTTAAGTACTTGGAAACTTTCCTCACAAGCATCGGACCACAAGAACTTCTTGTCCTTCTTGAGCAACTCCGTCATCGGCTTCGCGATCTTGGAGAAGTTCTCGATAAAACGGCGATAATATCCCGCTAAACCGAGAAAACTCCGCACTTCGCCATCAAGTAGGTGAACCCATGAAAGAACATCACCGACCTTGCTAGGGTCAATTACACGCCTCGCCGAAAGAATATGACCCAAGAAGGCCACTTCCTTCAACCGAATCGCGACTTGTCGAACTTTGCATACAGCTGATGCTCACGAAGCTTGCCTAATACAAGCCTCAGATGCTCATCGTGTTCCTCATCGTCCTTGGAATAGATGAGAATATCATCGATGAAGACCACGACAAACTTATCCAAATACTCCATGAATACCGAATTCATGAGGTTCATGAACAAGGCGGGAGCATTGGTTAACCCAAATGACATGACGGTATACTCATACAAGCCGTAACGAGTAGAGAAAGCCGTCTTTGGAATATCCTCAGGTCGTATCCGAACTTGATGATATCCCATTCTCAAATCAATCTTGGAGAATACTCGAGCTCCAGTTAATTGATCAAAGAGATCATCAATGCGGGGCAATGGATATTTGTTCTTTACCGTTACCTCATTAAGCGGACGGTAATCCACGCATACGCGTAAAGTATTGTCCTTCTTCTTTACGAAGATTTTGGACAACCCCACGGAGATGAGCTAGGCGGATGAAACCTTTTTCTTGCAGCTCACTCGATTGCTTCTTCAATTCCACCAACTCGCTCGGTGGCATCCGATAGTGCCTCTTTGAAATCGGGCGATGCAGGAACCAACTCAATGACAAACTCGAGGTCTCGAACTGGTGGCATCCCCGAAGTTCTTCAGAAAGACATCAGCGAAATCACGAATCGTCGGGACTTCACCAATATCCGAGCGGGCTTCGCTTCAAGCGCGAAAAGATGCGGACCTAGCAAACGGGCTAAAAGCTTAACACCTTTCACGGAAAGGCTAGATAGAGACACACTTCTTGGCGCAATCGATTTGTCCCTTATGCCGAGACAACCAATCCATACCAAGAATTACATCTAGACTTGCAGAATGGAGGAGGATAAGATTCGCAAGGAACCTTACTCCCTCGATCTCAATTGGGACATCCTACACTCGATATGACCCTCAACTCCGAACCGGGAGAGCGAATGAGCAACGGGACCAACAATGGAGTAAAGAGTAGCTCACTAACAAGCAAAGACAAAGACTCGTAGATTCAAAGCCAAAGAAAGCGAAAAGCCAACGACTAGGGAATGGAATATCACCCTAACCGAAAGCCAAAACAGCAAATATATAAACTTTAAAAGGCTTATGAAAAGACTCCAAAACAAACAAGGAATCATAAAACCAAAGCTCAACTCCCCAACGCAACTAACCCGTATTGAATGAACGAGTAATTGATTGAGAAGATAAAAGCGTAAGATTAAGGTAAGATCTATTACCACTAAAGAGCAAGGTTCAATCGTGAAAATAGTGTTAGATACATAGCTAACTAGTATCACATCTTACCCTTCTTTAACCCCACAAGTTTTAGTTGATTAAACTCTCATTTTCTACCCCATTAGAAACCATCGAGCTTGCTGTCCGGAAATTGAGGTTGTTTGTAGCGATTTCAAGATCCAAGCTTCCACCAAGTCTTCCATTCTAGAAACTTCAAAATCTGCACACTTCAATTTGCCAAGCTCAACGGTCCCATCGTAAACCATTGAGCTCGTGTCTCGAAATTGAAGCGTGTGGTCCAGATTCGCATCCAAGCCTCTAGCCGAAACCTTCACCCGTAAACTTCAAAACCCTAAGCACTTCAATTTGCCAAACTCGGTGGTTCCCAAAACCCATTTAATCGATAACATTATCTTTGAAAAGGAGATGAGAGGAAAACAACTCTTAAAACTCAAATTAGAGTAAGATGAGAGGAGAAAGCTAAGATAGGTAAGGAATAAAATCGATAATTCCTTAAGCTTTCATTAAATCATTTGATACTTTGAAAATAAGATTTTCCAAAATATCCTAAAAGACGACCAACTTGGGTTACTACGGTCAAGATGGCTCGATACAAACCTTGTGAGACCCTTTGTTTATCCGCTTGTAATGCTTAACCAACCGCTTGGCCCTAGCATCACAAAAGCAGATAATCCGAGACTCGAGACATGTATACTTCCCGAAATGCAAGATACACACCTCCTTACAAAGTTCATGCATCAATTCCATTCATTCACATAGAACCAAGCAAAATGTAACAGACTAACATTAATAAAGGATAGTTATTACAAAAGAGAGGCCAACTGACCAACAATAAAAGAGACAACAATAATTAAACAATGAAGCAAAAGTGCCATAAGATGGCTACAACAAAGAGCCAATCGGTGTGCCTTTAACCCACAAGGCAACCGATAGGACCGCCAAGCTAGTCGTCAATCCACAAAGACAACTCACAAAAGTGAGGCCCTTGGGGCTCACCTTCTTCCTCTGCAAACAAAAGCAACTTCAAAGAAAGTCGGGTGAGTACTTTGAATGTACTCGCAAGATATATAGGAATGATAACAAAGCTCGAACAATAACTATATGCAAGCTTATTTAAGTGGAGCGAGTTAGGACTCAAATTTTTAAGCATAAAGCAAGTTTTATTTGCAATAATGTAATAGATTGAAGGCAATTTTGCAATCTGATTTTATTTGATAAAAACAAGAGTAATCAAGTATCAACAAAGAAAATAATCTCGGAGGTGACTAAACCATTAGTCACCACAACAATAGCATGAATTACCCATTCATGCCAACCATGTCAAGTTTTAATTTTAAAACAAAAACAGTTGTTGAAGTCTAGATCTTGCGTGAAATCACCAAGCGTGTCCATAACCTAGGACGAGGCTATTCAATAGTTTTATCCTGCGCAGGTGTACCAACTTACCCACATGCCGATCGCCTTTTGCCAAGGTTAAGCACACTTCCTTAGGTATGCCAAGACGGCTAAGTCCTACGAGACGCTTCCAATATTGTGAATTATTCACGAGCCGCCGTATGGATAGAAACCCATACGCTGTGTCTGAGTCATCGTAAAGCCTCGGTCAACTACCCTTCCCTGTAAAGCCTTGACAACTACGACGCTCCTCGAGGTGGAGAGCCTACAGGAATCTCCACCACCGCACACCCAACACAAGAACACCGAGAACACATATCATGTTTCACACAACACACACCACCCCTCCCGCGACTCGGAGATAACCCACGCCAAAGTACTAGGTCAAGAGGGTCCCATATAACCCTCATGTGGTTAGTACGCAAAAGTACTTGGACTGATGGCGCAAGCAACATTTTCGGTCCTTAGGGACTGGCACCTTTCCTTGTCACACCCAACAATCACACCAACATGCCATTGTGCCCAAGTCAAATCATTTTGTTTCATTTTGGTTTTACAAAACAAAGGCATAAGGTCTTGAACCAAAATAAACAAAATGATTTGTGTGATCAAGGTCATCGACTAAGTCGATAACCGCCCAATTCTACCAGGTAGCTAAGCATTTCTAAGCATGACATCGCAAAGAAAAAGAGCATAATTAAATCACCGGCTCTAATTCACCAAATATATTAATAACTTATGGTTGTGGTAGGGATGACATTTTAATGGCAACAATGCATTAGGAGTAGCTACTCTAAACAGACAAAAATACTTGGACACAAAAGCAATGCATACATATAATTTGTAAACAAGATATTAGACTTTGAAAGTAATGGGACATTTATGATCAAATATCTTGCCTGCTTGCTGTGGGTCAAGGTGCTGCTGAGGATCAACAATATTATGAATGTGCTCTTCGGATCCTAACGAGAAAGCAAAAGCAACCGATAAGAACGAATACAACGCAAAGACCCAACAGTAAACATTCTCCAAAAATTCCAAAAATTTTACAGTAGCAAGATAATGATTTATAAAGAATTTAGCAACAAGAACCAATTGATTTGGATTCTTAATGCCAAAGATATCACCAAAACAATTTTGCTCAGCTTTTATAAATCAAAAATGCTACTATTCATTAGCAAAATTTTCTAGAGCTATACTGAGTCTGGAAACATTTTTAACTTAAAGTCTAGTTAAAAACATAACCAACAAAATTTGAATCAACCGAAAAGGATTTGAAATGAATTAGTTATGCATTTTACAAGTTATCATATTTTTCAGTTGACAAATAAATCCTTTCGGAAATCAGAATTAAACGACGTGGCGAACGAGGAGCGCCGATCAAAGATCCGACGGCCCGCGTTCGGTGCTACGCGCGCGCTGGATTCACACTTCCTAAACGCCACCGTTGGATCTGGATCCAACGGTTCACGTGGATCGACGCGTCGGGCGTCCGAACGCTCACACGCATAGGAGCCGCTGATCTTGGATCCAACGGTCCACGCGGATCGAACCTTTCGGACGGTCCGAACGTTCATTCAGATCCGACCGCTGATCTTGGATCCAACGGTCCACCGATTAGGGCGTGATTAATTCAAATCTAAAGCGCAATCTTGGGCCAGATCCAAAGATCGACGGTCCGCAACGACTCAAGTTCAACTTCAACCGATTTCGTCCGACAAAATTTGGGGGAAGATTGGCTCACGCGACTCGTCGCATGGCGGTAGCAAAGCCTAAAATGAGTTCCTAACAACCTTGCGCACCTAAAGGTACCAACAATTTTGGTCATGGTTTAGAACGCCAAGAAGCCGAGATGACCGAGAAGACTCAAAATGACCGAAACGAAAAACGCAAATGAGCTCAACAAGGTCCAGGGAGCGGTGCCAAACAACTAGGGACTAATAAGGGGTACCGAGCCCAAAGAAGGCACCGAGGAGAATCGAGTGGCTCGGTGAAGAAGAATAGCGCTTAGCCGACTTGGGGAAATCCAAATTGATCCGCTTCTTCGCCAAAAGCAAAATTGACAGAGGGTAAAACTCAAAGTGAGAGGCTAAGAAGTGAGGAATCAAGGGTTTTGAAAGAGAATGCCCGAACACCACTTTCACCGAAGGACCAAGCTCCAACAATGGCGACCGAGAGCAAATTTCGAAATGGAGCTCGAGCAACGACTAACAATGGTCTGCCGAGCTCAAGAGTGTTCAAAGGATGCTAAGGAAGCCACGGGGAGTTTTATAGCCAAGGAGCAAGGAAGAAGCAACGGAAGAAAAATGGTGGGGCTCGTGTTGAGGCCGATCGAGGGCGACGGAGCAAGTGACAACAGGGGCGACGGCGACTATGGAGGCGGCGGACGGAAGCATTAATGCGAAGAGCCGCTGGCGTAAAGGAGAAGTGACCCGACGCCACGCCTGAAATTTCACCCACCATCGTTGACCATGGCGAGCGCGAGCGACGGAGGTAGACGATAGCCGCCACCGCTGGATTGAAATCGAACGGTTTGAAAAAGAACGGTCGATAATAACGATTCAAACGCCACTCAATCTCGACCGCTGATTTGATCCTACGGTTCGCGTTGCGCAAGGCGCCGGACGGTCCGAACGCTGCCGCGATCGTGAACCTCGATTTAGAATCCAACGGTTCAAATGGATCGGCTGCTCGGATGGTCCGAACGCTCACGCGATCGTGAGCCGTTCGATGCCGATCCAACGACTCACAACACTCGCGCCCAACGTCCGAGCGGTGCGCTTAGTTGGTTGGACCAAATCAAGTGGCTCGAGCCCGAGTCCGATCCGAACCCGAGGAACAAAGGAAAACCGGTTAGGGTTTGAATTTGAATAGCTGATTTTGGAGGAATTATTTGGGGTAGCAAACAAACCCCAAAAATTATGAAATTTTAAATGGAGATTGCTAACAGGATGATGAACCTTATATAAAATTTTCAGAGACTTTTATGCACTGCATTTTCTCTAAAAATTCCAGAAGGCTAATTTAGGAGTTTGACTAATGTTTGACTTGCCTCAAAAAATTATCAAATAATTTCTGAAAATTATGAAATAATTCTGAGGTGTTAAACATCACTCCTAGGTTCAATGAAAATTATTTCCAAAGGTTGGGCACAAGATTTTCATGAAGGAGACTTGTGTTGGTGTCCAAATGGCAATTTGATTTTTGATTCCACATAATTCCTTTACAAAAATTATGGAACTGATTACAAAAATCAAGATCAGAGAAAAAGTTTTAATTTCTCCTCATTTTTATTACATTTGAAACACAAACCAATTTTGGGATGTTACAACGATCTCCGCCGCTTCGGAAACCGTCCCGGCTATAGGTCTATGATAGATGGTTGTACCGCTTCGGGAACCGCTTCATCGGACAAGTCTATGAGAGACGGTTGCAATTCTCCAGATGGTCCGTTCGAGAAAAAGTAGGTACGTATTGTCACCTCCAAGCAAAATTACATTCTTGACCAAGTCTTTCTAGTCGGAAGTATCAATCGGAAGAGCTTTTCTCCGATTCCCTACCACGCACCATCGACGGTCATAGGGGTTTTTATGACTTTTTGATAGTCGTAAGCAACCTTCCTGATAAAGCAAATTCCTGGTCAAAGCAACACTCAAATGTCGAAGAGTTTTTCCTTCGACTATCATTCTACGACATTCTCATGGTCTTAAGTCCATTTACGAAACCTTTATCAAGTAAGTTACTTTCACTTGAAGTGGGGGCTAGATGACGAGGATCTAATAATCCTCATTTTTATCTTTTATCTATAATTCTTATTATGGGTAAATATGATGTCACATAGTCCCCAGAGGTACCTTATCTAAAAGGAGAAGTCCAATAAGTGGTTGTAAGTCTTGCTACGACTATATCATGGTCGTAAGTCCTTCTACGACCACTACATAGTCGTAAGTCCTTCACGATCGCTACCGGTCGTAAGTCCTTCACGATCGCCACCGGTCGTAAGTTCTTCTACGACGTGTAAACTACGACCACCTTATAATCAAACCTACAAAGCGAGTGGGTCCAATTGATTAAGGAATCGAACGGCTCGCACGCACTATTATTCCGCTTATTAATGGTGCGAATTACCCCATTATCTCCGGAAGATAATTGCGACGGCGTGAAGAAGCCGAGGCGCCAGATTATCGCCAAAGATGCGCCAAGCATCGATTAATCAGCGCATCTTCCGCAGTGGCAAAACGGCTACTTCTTCACGACTATATAAGGGCATCGATCGAGAGATAGAAAAGAGGCTAACAAGAGCGGTCAAGTAGGAACACAAGTGCTATTCTCTCGTAATAGTCTTAGTCTTTACTTGATCATCAAGAATACCATACACACGGGATTAGGGTTATTATTCTCTCCTGAGAAGGCCTCGAACTCGCCTAAACATCCCGTGTCAATCCACTCTGCGTGATCTTATCTCTAGGAGACCCCGAATCAAACAATCTTTACGTAAGATCGGTTCTAATACACCGGCTGTGAGTCGAGGAGGCTAAGGAATGAAGTATTAGTTCTCTCTGATAGACTTCGAGAGACTGCTCTCGATCTAAAAGATTGCAGAAAAAATAAACAAAGAAGTTCTCAACTTAAGATCGCTTTTGATCTTTAACCTTTACTCGACCCTCCTTTCTTCTCCGGATAAAGAAAAGAGATGCGAAGCTCGCATCAAGTTCAAGAAAATCTTTGGTTATTCAGAGTTTTCCGCATTACCGCTGAATAAGGATCAAGAACTCGAGGGTTTTAGAACTCGATTAACAGTAAGTAAATCTTTACCGTTATTCTTTTTGAGTATTTTCCTTTTCTAATGCCAATTTCTTGTTCGTAAATTGTCGCCCAATTGAGAAGCCTCGAGGTCAAATCCAAGCAAAGACCTTAATCGCAATGAGTCCGTCCGCATTGCTAAGATGAATGCAGAGGACATCGAGCATGGGAGCAAAAGCATGTCAAACTATTGCTTCCCATCGAGAAGAGGTCAAGAAATTGATTCTCAATTAGTAGGTAAGAAAAGCTTTTACCTATAATTATCTTTGTGTTATCTTCCTCTAGAAGTATATCTTTGTTTGACCGATATTATTCTTTTCGTAACAAGTGGTCGAAAACAAGAAGCCATGAGGCTTCGACTTGTACCCAACAGAGATGGAGTCGATGAAGACTAGTCTTCAAGGCAACATCACTCTCTGAACAATGTGCTTAATGAGCTACATTCGAGGGAAAACTCCTCGAGAAGATACCATAGTCGCTCACACAAGTACCATTGGGGAACAAGTCGGAAAATTGCAAGAAATGGTGACCACTCAAGATTAATCAAGTCAATCAATAAGGGAAGCAATGAAGCTGCAGTAGTTACGCTTTGGCTAAACTTAAAGCTCAAGACCCCGCCTTAATGTTAAACCAATTGAAGCCGACTTCGATCGTCTCCGAATCGAGGCAAGTCGTCTGATTGAGGAAATGCACATTGGTAAAAGGTGGCGGAGGAAATGCGCTTAGGCTCTCCCCTTCAGAGTAATCTTGTAACTACCTTGTAAGGCGCATAATTTTTGTTAATGAGTAATATATGATCCGCCTCATTTCACGAAAATCATCTTGTCGAGTAGTTAGTAACTCAAAAGATAATAAACGAAAGAAAGACTAAGAATTGAAGTTAAATTAATAACTTTATCCTAGCCCCGACTATTTGCTTAGATTGTTTAAACAATCTAAATAAATAGTACTTAAAACAGGGTTTCAAAACAAAGAGAGGTTTATTTAACTTATAGCTTTTGTTACGGTTGTTAAGCACTAGTCTAAAAGAGTAGAAACGACTCGACACTAGGAAGTTCCTTCTAGTGGCGGTGACCACGTGCGAGAGAGGAAGGCTTCGACTAGGTGATGTTCCCATCTCGACTAGTTTAATCAAACCAAGAACAACAACTTGATTTAAGCAAACGCCTTAGAGTACTTTAGTCATTCGCTCGTCCTTTTTGGTGGACTTCGATAAGTCTTTTCCAAAGAGCAAAAGTAGGAGATCGAGCGACACTAGGAAGTTTCCTTCTAGTGGGGTGACTACATGCAGAGAGGAAAGACTTCGACTAGGTGTGTCTCTTCCTTCACCGTTAAAACAAATCGAGTACACCAAATGTGGTCGAACAAATGTAAGAAAGTGCACTCTACTTAGAATATTTTTGAATTTATGGAAAAATAGACTAAGATTGAGAGAGTTGGCTTTGATAACATTACGACTAGATAAAACCCGAGCTCTTTGTATTGGCGTAAAAGTGAGTAACGAGTCGATGCTAGGAAATTCCTTCTAGTGGGCGTAACCACATGCGAGAGGAGAAGTTTCACGGATGACGTTTCTCGCTTTCGCCAAGTAAAGAAAACTGCGTGTTTTCATATCATAGTCGAAAGATTAAAAGCACTACTCAAAAATTAAGGCAAAAGAGGTAGAAAGAACTCGGACTTTTATTGCTCGAGAAACCGGTCACACATAGAATTTGCGAATCGGTCGATGTTCCAAGAGTTTGAGAGAACCTGTCCATCTTCCATTGCTAGTCGTACCGACCCTGGCCGAGTTACTTCGACCACTGTGTAAGGACCTTCCCATTTAGGGGAAAGTTTATTCCGATTAGACTTGGATTGGCAGCCTCAATACTAAGTCACCTACAAAGAAGGCCGCGAGGTTGACCTTACGATTATAGTATCTGCGCGCAGGCTTGTTGGTAGACTGCCGAACGGATTAAGGCTAGGTTTCTCCTCTCTTCGAGTAGGTTAATGTCATCTGCTCAAAGTTGTTCCTGGTCTGAGTTGTTGAAGGTTTCAACTCGTGTCGACCGCAATTTTAGCTCCGGAGGAAGCATGGCTTCGCCCAAAAACTAGAAAAATGGTGTTTCTCCTGTTGCTCGATCGGTGGTCGCTGATCGCCCATAATATGGAAGGTAATTTTGTACCCAAGCCCCGAGCGCTTAACAAGTCGGGTCAAGACTCGAGTTTTAATTCTCGCATTATTTGGCCGCTTGCACGCTCGACCGCCCCATTGCTTTGGGGATGTGCAATGTAAGCATAGCATAGCTTGGTACCCAACTCGCCGCAAAATTCTCGAAATTTTGCACTTTAATTGTTTACCATTGTGCGTAATTATCCGACTCTAACTCCAAATCGACTAATTACGCTTCTCATCATGAACCTTTTGTCGCCCGCTGTTATCCGATTCTGAGTTCACCGATCCATTTTGTGAACGTGTCAATAGCCACAAAAGGAATTCAAACCTCCCGGAGCTTTGGGAAACGGTCCTAGGATATCAAGCCCCTGTGCGCAAAAGGCCAAGAAAGAGGTATTGTTTGTAATGCTTGAGCCGGTTGGTGTATCTCGTCTACCATGGAATTGGCACTCGACACACTTTTTAACCACCTCCATAGCATCGCATGTGGTCAGAGGCCAAGAAAACCTTGTCGAAAGGCTTTACCAACCAATGTTCTCAGAGGAGGCATGCGCCCCACGAGATGCCACCGTATATCGTGAAGAGTGTTATTCCTTCGCTTTATGGAATGCATCGCATGAGTATTCCTTGGGTTCCTCGCTTATAGAGGACTCCTTCAACCAAAGTATACATTTTGGCTTTTCGGGATAATCGATCCGCCTCAAGATCATCCTGCACGAAACCCTTGTAAAGATACTCGTGAGATGGGAGTCATCCGGTATCCTTGTAATCTAATGAGGCCATCTCAAGAGGAGGTGTTTCGATTCTTCGACTGCAGACGGTTTTGGAGTTGCTCCAAGAAAACTCCTTTTGGTCTTGTGGATCGGGAAGAAGCCATCCGAGCAAGTTGGTCTCATGAGGAAATTATCCTTTCGAGGATAAATTGTACCTCAAACCTAAAAATATTTTTCTAGCTTACGTTTCCGATAAGTACCGAGCCATTGTTGAGTTAGAGCACGGTACTCTTTCCGATTTGATTCACGACTAGTTGAGAGTCTCCTCTCACGAGTAGTCGATTTAATCGAGTGCTTGCGACTCGTATGCCGCCTAGCAAACCTTCGTACTCTGCTACATTGTTAGTAGCCCGAAAGTTTAATTGTATGGCATACTTTAAGGTTTCTCCGTTAGGAGATACCAGACCACCCGACCCAGAGCCACTTAAAGTAAGTGACCGTCAAAGTACATCATCCATCGGTCATGGGAATCAGATCGGGATCCTGAACAGTTCAGATTTGTCCATTCGGCGACAAAGTCCGCCAAGATCCGGGATTTTATGGCCGTTCGACACGAATGGAGGTCGAACTCCCAAGTTCGACCGACCATTTTGCCATGCGCCCCATTGCTTCCTTATTATGGAGGATTGCTCCCAAAGGAAACTCGACACGCACGACTATTTTGTGCGCTGAAAATAATGCCGCATTTTCTCAAGACATGAGGAGGGCATATAGAAGTTTTTGGACACGAGGGTAACGCCTTAGGCCCGTGTAAGACTTCGCAGACGTAGTAAACTGGTCGCTGTATGCGTTTTCACGTTCTACGACTAGTATCGCGCTTCTTCGCCTGTGGCGTGGCGACTAGGTAAATTAAGAGCGCCTCTTCCGCTTTGGAGAAACCAGGCAGAGCACTCGAAAGATACCTCTTGACATCCTCAAAGGCGCGTTTGCCTCGCTCGACCACTCAAAACCTTCATGTCTCCCGAGAAGTTTAAAGAAAGGTAGTCCTTTTCTCCTAGTCGCGATGAAACGACTTAAAGCCGCCATGCACCCAAAGTGAGTTTTGGACTTCCTTTTTGTGTTTGGAGGACGATATCGAGGATGGCTTTTATTTTTCAGATTTGCTTCGATTCCTCGCTCGGATACTAGGAATCCAAGCAATTTTCCCAAGAAATTCCAAACACACACTTCTCGGATTGAGTTTTAAGCGGTGCTTTCGAGGTTGTCGAATGTTTCTTGTAGGTCGGTGATATGATCAAGTCTCTTAATGCTTTTACGACTAGATCATCAACATAGGCTTCCAAATTCTACCTAATTGAGATGAAAAGTCGATTGCATTAGGCGTTGAAAGAAGCACCGCATTCTTTAGACCAAATGGCATTTTGACATAGCAAAAGGTACCAAATGGAGTAATGAATGCGGTCTTTTCTTCATCGCTTAAACACATATTGATCCGTGGTATCCGTAATATGCATCTAAAAACTTAATATCTCACAACCTCGCAGCTTGAATCAACCAAACCGATCGACACGAGGTAAAGGGAAATCATCTTTTGGACAAGCTTTATTAAGATCGGTAAAGTCCACGCACATACGCCATTTGCCGCTTGACTTTTGACCATTACAGGTTAGCCAACCACTCGGGTGGTTGACTTCTCTTATAAAGCCCGCTTTAAGTAGCTTATCCAACTCGATTTAATAGCATCTCGTCGATCAGGCAAATCTCG
Source organism: Hsuehochloa calcarea (assembly GCA_036346395.1). Lineage (NCBI taxonomy): Eukaryota > Viridiplantae > Streptophyta > Magnoliopsida > Poales > Poaceae > Hsuehochloa > Hsuehochloa calcarea. The sequence continues at coordinate 161,538 of JAYEVG010000032.1, forward strand.
TAATTTTTGTTTTACAGTACTTTATCGGTAGTAAAGCTAGCCTGTGCTCGATCACCTCACGGGACTCGGGCATGTCGGATGCTTGCCACGCAAAGACATCTGCGTTAGCTCGGAGGAAGGTAATGAGGGCGTCTTCCTATTTGGGGTCGGAAGTCTCCCCGATGCGTAATCCCGAGGGTTCTTCTGCGTCCAGAGGAACCTCTTTGACTTGGTCGTTCGGCTTTGGTGCAGCTTTAGGCTTCGACTTGTGTCGGGACCCGAAAATACATCTCAGGAACCCTCTCGTATTCGAACTAGTCCCGGATCAAGAGCTAGCTCACACAGAAACATGATGATGAAATACCATCCATTTATTCGATTTAACTAGAAAGATCTCGAATAACAAATAATAATAATCTGGACCTTATGGTCAATGTTTACTAAACCCACGCAGGCTAAAGAAACAAATAAACTCTTGCAATGAACGAGAAACTTGGAAAGGCCAATCAACATGCCCACAGGCAATCGAGTGGAGAACGCATCCTAATCCGCAAAACCTTCAACGTCTTGATTCTGAAAGAACTCCTGTGCAGCTTGATATTCCTCAACTGATCAACAAAGGCATGAGCCGTGAGTACATAAAGCACTCAGCAGGCCGTAGGGAAATGTATGCAAATAGTATTCATGCAAGGCTTACCAAAGGTTAGCTGTATGGTTCTTTTGCAGAAAATAGCATTTATGACAAATACAATAAATAGATTGAAATGCGTAATTGAAAAGAATAATAAATACTTAAACAATTTCTTTGAAACAAACAGTGAACTAACCATTCACTTCTCAACCAAACCAATGACCAGTGAACTCCCCGTTCACCAATCGACAAACCACCAAGTGAATTACCCATTCACCGAACAAACATTATATTCATCAAGTGAACTTCCCATTCACACTCCGACTCATTTTTAGAAGAAACTCTATCTCCCGTGTGAAATCTCCGAGCACGTCCATAACCGCGACACGGCTATTCAATAGTTTTACACACTCGCAGAGGTTGTACGGCTTGACCCACAAGACACGACTTCTCTAGTTGGTTTGGCATCCGTCGATACCATCGCCACTACCTTAGGTAAGGTGCTAGAGCACGTGACAAAGCCTTTACAAAGCTCCTTCTTAACCCGATTCGCCCGCTAAGGTTTCAACACGAATGTCTCCATCCGACTGCAGTGGCCCCCTCTTGCGCGTAGTGAGCACGCACCAGAACTCACTCTTCCAAGACAGAACCAAAATTAAGACATTGCTAATTAATCACCAGTCCCGCCCATACAGACATGTGGTTGTACAGTTAAGGCTCAGTTCAATGGCGCACAAGATTAAGTCCTTGACAAGTTACTCAAAGCGATCTTTCCACAAACCCACAACGTGTTAAATCCACACCTCAATCCACCATCCACTACCGAGCGAAAACCATTTTGTTCAAAAGAAACCAATGACATCCCCTGTCATGGTACACAAGTTTTAACAACAGTGGCTAACCACCACAATTCCATATATCATTAAGTCAAGATTAAATCATTAAAACACATGTGATGATGAACCCATCGAGACTAGGCTTGACTAAGCACTAATACGATACCCATGTTGGTGATACAATTATATCCAACTAAAATTATCCAAGCTAGGGTGACAAAGGATTCATGGCATTCAAATTATCAATGGAGGCATAATGGAAACAGGTAATAACTAATTCCCAAAACAATTGATATAAAGATAGCATACAATTGTATAAAACAATATACTTTTGAAATCATAGGATCAATATGATCAAAGGACTACGGCTTGCCTTGGAATAAATCCTGGGATTGATCTTGATCTTGGTGTGCTTCTCCTTGTTCAAAACTTCCCGAAGTAGCAACGTCTACTCGCAAAATAAGCAAATAGAACAAATAAATATAAAACAGAGATAAAATCAACTCCAAAAATTAAATAAAAATCATAAATAAATAGAGTTCGAATTTAGATGAATTTACAAATTTGAATGGGCTCAATCGGAGTTCGGATGCAAAAGATATGGGCTTTGGAAGATTGAAAATAAATCAAAACCCTAATTTGGATTTTAATTTAATTTCCTGAATTATTTTTCAACTGAAAAAGATGAATATGACGTCAGGATGACGTCAGCAGGAATTTCGCCGATATTAAAATCAACCGACAAGTGGGTCCCACATGGAGGTGATCTGGGTGTACCATGGGTGAGTTCAAGAAAGTTTGGCTTTGGTGGAAACCGGTCGTGCCACGGCGGCGACACGCAGTATTGAAGTGGCCGCCGCACAAACAGATCGAGGAGGTGGCGGCTTGGTGGCTTCCACGCAGACGCCAGCCGGGCAAGGGAAGAACAGAGGGAGCCGGCCAAGACTTCGCGCATGGTGGCGACGGCGAACGGCCATGATGGCGGACGGCAAAAATGCGTTCTCGAGTATTGCGGTTACCGCAGTGGTGGTGGTGGCGGTTAATCGGCGGCTGGCTTACGGTGGCGGCAACAATGGCGGGCGGCCGTGTTCGACGTAAACCGAAACGGCGGTGAGGCAACGGCGATCGAAGGCGATGGTAGCACCGAAAGTCAGGTTAATGCACACCCGGTGACGGCGTGGTGGCGAGAGTCGGAGGCGGCGAGCTCGTGCGAAGAGCTTTGGCCAAGGGCGGTTGCTTGGCAAATCTTGTGTGAAGAAGCCGAGGAGATGACGGCGCCTTGGGGCTTCGAGCGGAGGACGGGCGAGAAAACCAGAGGGTCTCGGGGCTTTTTAAGCGGAGGAGGAGGAGATCGACTCGGAGACGGCGGCGGCAAGGCGGCGGCCGGGACTCGAGCTTCGGGGCGAAGACGGCGGCGGACGTGGCGACGCATGGCGAGGGCCACCGGCGAAAGGAAGAGAGCGGGGCGCCGCAGCATGAAAGGGCGGGAGATGGGCCGGGCGTGAGTTGGGGCGGAAACGATGATTGGGTTTCGCCCCCATCTGTTTCGAAAATAGAATAGGTTTTTCTTTAACAAAATAGCGTAAAATCCAAAAGGCAAATAGAAAATAGCAAATGCACTTAAAAATTCTATAAAATACTAGAAAATATATCTAAGGCCATGGAACCCAAATAAAATAATTTTAATAATATTTGATGTTGGAATTAATCATGTTAAATTGTTTTGATCCTGAAATTTCTAATTAAGCTTTAACTTTAGTAGAAAAATTCAAATGGTTATTTTTCATTAAAACTTTAAAACATGCCAAATTTTGGGATGTTACAACTTGCTAGTCGAAGGTCGACTTTCATCTCGAGTTGGTATTTGACCAACCATCTCGAGGATCGACGGTCGCATGACTATCGCCATCTTTTTGTCACATCGAATGGTGATCACTCCTTTGGGACCGGCATCTTAAGACATTGATACCCGTAATGAGTAGCCATTAAGAATTTTGCCAAAGTTGGTCGTCCGAGTATGGCGCCATATGTTGATCGAAATCGACCACATCAAAGGAGACTTTCTCGTCGAAATTACTTGGTGAGCCAAATGTTAAAGGAAGAGAAACTTGGCCAATAGGTTTGGTGAAGACCTGTACAATTCCATGAAAGGAGTATCGATCGCCTTACCTTTGTCCCGGTACTTGCATCTCGTCCGGGGCATTAGTAAATAATATGTTCAAGAATCGCCACCATCAACCAACACTCGATTGACCGACAGCTTGTTGATGGTGGGTTCGACCACAATCGGATATCGACTGATCGACTCAGAGTGATCGGCGATCATCCTTCTCAAAAGAGATGGTAACTTCCGACCACCGGTAATTTATTGACGAGAGGAGTATGTAGAGAATTTACCTCTCGTCCGCGAGCCTTTAAGTTGTCGCTTGAGTCGATATCGATGATCCTCCGTAGATGTGCTCAACGGTATGTTGTGGATCTTGAACGGCATCTCCTCATCATCCGACGACTTTTGGCTACTCGTATGTCCCACCGCCGAGAGTAGGAGTGGTGCTTTGCCGTTGTAGTAGTCCTCGAGCTTTCTTTGGAAAACTCCTAGATTAATGAGGTCATGTCCTTCCTTTTATGAAAAGGACACCACCTTGGTTTGTCGTTCCTACGATCGTATGCTTACCTTTGCCTTGATCAGTGCGACTTGGTGGTTTGGGGCTCTCCATCTTTCACGGCCAGAACCTCCTTGGAACCACTGGCTTGTGGTTTTTGATTTTTTATTTTCTTCTTGGACTTTTTTGCTTTTTTTATCCTTACCAACTTCACCTGGCTCTCGAGGAGTATATGTTTCTCGATCGATAGTGTTGTTCCACCGATCGCCTCGAAGCGATTGCATATCGATCGGCCATCTCAAGAGTTGAACAATGATGTTGGGAGGATTCAGAGCAATGTCCTCCGTTATTCTTCTAATGCGGACTCCTTGCTTAAAAGCCCTGATCACAGAGGAATCAGAAATTTCCGGAATTGAGTTACGAACCTGACTAAAGCGTTTGATGAATTGACGCAAAGTCTCGTTGTTGTTCTGCTTTATCCAAAGGCAAGTCGCCTTCTTTTCCGAGGCGGTTGTATGTGCCTTGGAAATTACTTTCAGAAGATCACAGAGGTGTTGCCAAGAGTAGATCGACTGAGTGGTTGGTTTAATAACCACGATCGAGCGGATCCTTCCGAGCACATCGGAAGGTAATTCGCCATTACATGCTCTCCTCCTCCCCGCCGCTTTCGGACGGTGTTGTATAGATCTCAAGAAATTCGATGGGATTTTGAGATCCATCAAATTTCTCCATGTTCATCGGTCGAAAATGAGGTGGCGTGAACCGCTCAAGGTCGCGAAAATGCCCGTGATCCAGAATCACTTTGACGCCTTCTTTGTAGAAAGAAGGGTTAATGTCACCAGTGATCGATACGACGATACCCTGCGAACAGTCGAATTGCTCGTAGTAGGCCTCCGTTCTACGAGGAGAATATTCCTCGTATTCCACTGTTAGAATTTCTTTGTCGAAGTGGTGAATGATCACCTCTCGAGGGGCTTCTTGATCTTGGTGATCGAAGGTATTTCTCGAATAGGGAATCGATTCGACTTATGGTCGTGTCGATTCCTACGTGAGAAATATTCGATTGATAGTAGCCGAGGAAGTCGTATTGCTACGACTACCGAGTGTTGTCGATGAGGTACCTCCGCCTTGTCATCACAAATAAGTCTTTGCGTAATCTCTTGAGAAAGAGATCGTACCACTGGCGCTCGAGCAAGCTCTTGGATCGATTCTCGAGCAAGTCGCTGATGTTCGGAGTTCTTGTACCTCCTCCGATCGATGTTGAATGCGCCAGCAAGTTCTTCTCCGATGCAATTTTCTTTCTTCGACGACATCAAAATCCTCCTCATCGTGGTTTTGAGGCCTTCTTAGTGGAGTGCGAGAATGTCGAGGATTTCCCTCGCTCATCATGAGTGTTGGTCCCTCTCGCCAACGGTGGTGCCCTTGCCATTACCACGAGGGGCGCGCAGTGTGATCTTCGGGAGTGTCCTTATCTCGGCCTCCATGAGGTCGACCACGATTGGGGGAAGGACGAAGACCTCCCGCTGATGATTCTCACTTGCGCCGAGGCCTCCCGCTTGAGGAGTGCTCGAGGACACCATCTCGCGACTTGGAGTAATCCCCTCCGTAGGGGAACTCCGGGTTATAATGTCTCCGCTCGCAAATGAGATCTGCGGGGAGACGGTCGAATTTGCGGGAAAAGCATGCTTGATCCCACCCTCTCCGGAGTTACCCCGAGAGAGAATCACTAGATCTTTGGTGGAGTCCTCGGAATGGTGGCTCCTGTAACTTGACTTACCAAGTCTGACCGCCTTAAGGGACTTGAACACTCGGAGAAAAACTCTCGTCGCGCTGTGAGTCCTCCCGGGCGGTCTGGTCGGATTGACCCTTGTCCTTTGAGGGAAATGGCTCCTCTGTTGGACGTATTGTTGTGGGGATAAGGATCCTCCTCAACTCTATTAATGGGATGGTTTCGAGAATAATCTCCAAGGCAACATCACCATCGTGGATGCATCACTCGGTTCATAGTCGAAACCGCATCCATGTCGACGTCTGCAGAATCGCCAAGTCAAACCAGTTCTCCTCGCTCCATTCTCCCGCCATGATTGCATGAGATTGGAAAAAGAGAGTATGTTGACAAGAGATTACCGAAGATCCCCACGACGGCGCCAATCGCTCGGTGTATTAGAACCGATCTTACGTAAAGATTGTTTGATTCGGGGTCTCCTAGAGATAAGATCACGCAGAGTGGATTGACACGGATGTTTAGATGTGTTCAGCCTTCTCCGAGAGAATAATAACCCTAATCCTGTGTGTATGGTATTCTTGATGATCAAGTAAAACACTAAGACTATTACAGAGAATAGCACTTGTGTTCCTAATTGGTCGGCTCTTGTCCCTTGCCCCTATCTCTCGATCGATGCCCTTATATAGTCGTGAAGAAGTAGCCGTTTGTTCTCGCGGAGGTGCGCTGATTAATCCAAGAACGGCGCATCTACGGCAAGAATTACTCGCGCCTCGGCTTCTTCACGCCGTCCCGCAATTATCTTCCGAGAGATAATGGGGTAATTACGCACCATTAATAAGCGGAATAATAGTGCGCGCGCACCGCTCGGATTCCTTAATCAATTGGACCCACTCACTGTAGGTTTGATTATAAGGTGGTCGAGTTTACCCGGTCGTAGAAGAACTTACGACCGGTAGCAATGTAGAAGGACTTACGACTATGTAGTGGTCGAGAAGGACTTACGACTATGATATAGTCGAGCAAGACTTACAACCACTTATTGACTTCTCCTTTAGATAAGGGGTACCTCTGGGGACTATGTGACATCATATTTACCCATAATAAGAATTATAGATAAAAGATAAAAATGAGGATTATTAGATCCTCGTCAAGTAGTCTTCTCTAGAACATCTAGAGGTACATAACAGAAGCAACATCATCATAAAGATATAATCTTGATATCATCATCAACAATCATACACAATTAACAGGAGGTACACTAACAACCAAGCAAAGAAGACACATTTTTTGTCCCATTCGATTATCAGCTCATACCTCACAAACCACAGATCCAAACCTCATAAAACTCGATAGGAATGTGTATCAACGAGTCCCTGTTAAATAGAACTTCCACCAAATCTGCTCAGTATTGAATCTGCTGCTATCCGAACTAACAAAACCCCTCTCAAATCAGTTACTCCTCTTAGCCAATCCTCAATCCAACAGTACAAAATCAAAGAGCTACGAGTCAGGGACTCACAAACCAAATTAAAGGCAGATCTGACCACGTTTACTACTCCGATCAACGTCTTGATGAAGACTGCGCAGAATCACCCGAGATAGAACAGAGCTCCTCCTCTTCTTTTCCCTCCTGTCTCTTTTGTTGTGTGCATATGCTTCTCAAATCCTAAGCCTTTCCTTCCAGCAGCAGATCAAGGAATTGGTTAGGGTTTTTCTTCCCCTCACTAAGGAGGAGACATCTCAACCGTTGGTCAATATAGATATCAACGGTTTATAAGCTTCCAAGTTTATGAGCTGATTTTTAGGCTTCTTCTCCATGTGGAGGAACTTCAACCCAACATGAACTCATCCTGACGCACATAGTAAAAAAGAAAAATAAGTGTTGGAAAACCATGAACTTGGCACGGCAGCCAACTCATGGGTGGACACGCCATTCAAAACGCTAGCAGTGTTTGTAGTATATAAATAAAGGATGATAGTCATTTTAAAAAGTTGATCATAAGAAGAGAAATAAATAGAAGAAAGAAGTCCCTAATATCTGTATGTTCAATCTACTATTTATTCTTATATTGTTGCATGCGATTCTATACTGTTTCACTAAATAATCGATCGGACTGAACTCGCGAACAACAATTCCTCGACAATAAGCTCCACCGCATCGATTTTCTTTTCTGCTGAGTTAACTTCATTATCTAAGACGGATCGACCCCTATTTTTTTTGTTTGTTTTCCGACAGTGAACCGACGACCAGGCTTCTGGTTTTGTCTGAACTCTGAACTACTAACACGGAGTCACGGACAGCCGCACAAATTAACCCGGCTGTCCTTTTCTTTTCCACTCATTAACCAGTTTGAGGTGATCCTTTCCTGTTGGTACCACATGACTAAATTATTTCGGGCAACTTCTTTTCACATATACGCAGGAAAAATAACTACTTATGGCGCCATTGTCACGTACGGCATAGTTGCCAAGAAACTTCAACGAGATGACACGCCTTCAGTTCACACGACCACGGTCTTAAAGCTAGCTACAACTAAAGCATAGATAGAATCATAGAAGCAGATAACAACAAAGGCGAACAGACTAGTCGTTCGCATGTTCCAAATGTGTTGCCGCGAACTTCCATCCCATTTTCATGCATCCACACAGCTTACTCTTCCTACAAGTCCTCTATATATTCCTAAAGATTTCGCATGCATGGAGCTTGACCAATCAGCTGACCAGTTCCGATTAACCGAGCTTCCCCTTCACAGCGCAAGCATGTGGCAAGCTGCGTTGGATCACAACGGCCTGATCGCGTCGGTGTCATCTATCCTGATCATGCTCAAGAACGCCATCCTGATGAGCAGGGGCATCTGCTCCGCCTCCCACGACATCGTCAGCCTCCTCGCGCACGACGACAGCGCCGCCGTCGTCGACGTCGCCCCTCCACGTCGGCGGCATTGCGAGCGATGCGCTTGGAGGGGCGAGGACGCGCTGTCTCGACCCGACGTCGCGGCGGTCATGGCGAGCCTCGGCCTGGTAGTCGGCCGGAACGACGAGGAGGAGGAGGAGGAGGGGGAGCAGGTGTGCGGCGGGTGCGAGGCGATGGGAGCGGTGGAGGAGCTGATGGAGAGCAAGGTGGCCGGCGAGGGCGAGCTGAGGGAGGCGTTCTACGTGTTCGACCGCGACGAGGACGGGTTCGTGTGCGCGGCGGAGCTGTGGAACGTGCTGCGGAGGCTCGGGATGGAGGAGGGCGCCAGGTACGAGGACTGCCGGAGCATGATCGCCGCGTACGACGGCGACGGCGACGGCAGGATCAGCTTCCACGAGTTCAGAGCAATGATGAAGAACGCGGTTTAAGTTAGTGTGCCGTTTGATTTTAGTTTGTTCTGTTCAGACTTCGGAATTCGTGACCTTGTGCTATCTCCGGCAAATTAGTTGGTAGAAAATATGGACTCCGGCTCAGTCGTGGTGCTGCTTGCATGTTTCTAGACTCCATTATGTATGTCAGTTGTATACTTGGCGTTTAACTATGTTACTGTTGAATAAGATGTGTAGTTGAAAACATGAAGCTTCAAGTTTTTTTTTTATCTACTGAAAATGCAAGGCTCCGAATTATGTCTTAACCCAACCTTGGCCGCTCTGAGTGACTGACATGATGCTCATTTTGCTTAATTCAAGGTTGAAATGCTGTACCATCCATCGGTCGTCATGTATGGCCGGGAGAGGTTTTCCTTACCAGACAAGGTTCAATGCCTTGGCGTGCAATTATAGACAACGTAACACGCTTACACTTGCTTGCCTTGTTAGTTAACATAAAGCGGATCGGGCAGGAGTTCGATGCTGTTAAGGCGAGGGATATGCGGCCTGCGAGTGACCAAAATGCCTGGAAGCTTACACGAAACCTGCGTGTGTCGGCAACCGGCCGGCCAGATCTTAAATCTTAATCTTGGTTTCATGCAGAAGCCCGCGGCATGTACATCCAGCATCCTATCCGCCGGTCGCTAATGTATAGTCGAGTGTCGGCTGTCGTTATGTACGCCTTGTCAGCAGCAGCTCCGTTAGTTTAAATGAGAAAAAAAATACTCTATGAGACCGTCTTACTTAGACATTTGCTTTGACTTCTTTCAAATCATGATATATGGACTTGCAAAGAGCTGTTTGATTAATTCTGTTATGTGCTATGAGACTGAAATCGTCTAATATAGATCTGACGGTCAGGCCCGTACCAAGGGCAAGAGCAAAGTGCTCAATTGTGCAGGCCCAAAAAAGTTAGGGCCTCTAATTTTGATTTAATCTTCAATTACCACATGTTAATATCTCAAGAAAATCATTCTTGTGTGAGATAAAGAGTTAAGCAAGCTTTTTATTGCCTTCTTACTGAAAACTTTCCTGCCCTCTATTTCTCTCTTCATTCCCTGTTTGCTTTCGCACAACTACTATTTGTATCTCTTATTTGCCTGTGAAAATTACCCCTCCTCACCTAATTCTCCTCCTCCTAACTAACTCATGATTTCCCTGAAATAATCTTGTTGGTGGCAATGAATAAATCCACTCCAATGTCATATGTTTATTGTGGTTTTGTTTGTGAACTTGAGCACATAATTTATGTTCTTGTCTCATTCTTCTAATCTTCGTATATCGATTGAGCTCTGGTGCTACACTGCTTGGTCGCCGAAGCGGACCTTGCATGCTACATCACGGCCTACGGGAGCCATATGCACCGTATTGATTAGTTTGTCTAGTCCCATCTCGTAGCCACTCGGCACCGTCGACCTAGGAGTATAGAACTTCGTTATGTTACTAAAATTTTAAGATCTACTATTATTGTTCTATTTTATTTATGCTCGTTTGGGTGTTGTTCTAGCTTTTATCCATCCCTTCTAACATCAAGTGACAAAAAAAGAACCGAAGACACACACCGAAGGCCCGCGATTGCGCAAGCTGGCGTGAGCTCGAGTTGGGGGAGATTGGGCCAAGCCTGGGCAAGTGGAGCGGAGCAGAGCAGCGGCAACAACGCCACGAAGAAAAAACGCGAAGCGGCCGTGAGAGTTCAAGGATCCATCGCCAAGGGCACTAGGCCTGTCCGCCCAATAGTTCTCCGCTTTAACCGGTTCAACAACTAGGCATCCCAATCCACCCATCCACTCGGCGTCCCACCGGATTGGACGGTCCTGATGCTCTCCAAGTACTAGCTGGAATAGCCAGGGGGTGCCCCTCAAAACCCTAGTTCAGAAGGCGGTGTAGGTAGAAGAGCGGCATCTCGTGTGCACCCCATTCCGCAGCCGGGGCTTGTTGCTGCCAAGGTGAGGGCCTCTCCAATTCTTCACCCCCAAAATATTTCTCCATTTACTCCTGGATTGTGCGAGTTGTCCTTAGATTTGTGCATCCGATGCGTGGTTCCTAATGTTAAACATATAAGCATTTTTTGAATTACTATAATCCAGAAATACACTAGATGGATCATGGACAATACTCTAGCCTTTTTCATAAAGCAAGTAATCATGAACACCATAGTCATACGAATTTCAAGAAGAACACATACTAGCATTCCTATCTCAGTGTTCAGATTAGCAATAGATAATAAAGCTAACCAAGCAATAAGTATGAGATAGACATACCCAGATCCAGTGGAAGAAGTAGCAGCAGCAGAAGTCCTGGTGAGGTCGTCGTTCGCCATGGCGTAGTGGTAGTAGTCGTGCAGTTGATGTAGATGAAGCAGAGGATCGGATGATGACAAAGCAGCGAGCAGTCGCGCGAATGCTCCCCAAAAACCTTATTCGTCCTCGCTCATGCAAGCCTTCAAGGACGGGGGTTCCGGAGGCCTACTCTCCCGGTTCGACCGTACACGCGCCTTGCGGGATGGGGATCTCCAAACACAACAGCCACAGACTGAGAATGCTTTCTTAGTCTCTCGTGGGAGTCAATTGGAGGAGCTCTCTACACGAACAGTTCTCTGTCCTTGTAATAGCCAAAAACAAAACAAAGAGGCAGATACATGAGGAAACGGTTACCATCAATCAGATCAAATCGTAGCCATAACTCACTGGTAACTGAACCGTTACTGCCAGTCATTCGTTAATGTCATTATTTCGAGTCGGTGCGTTTTGATTTTCGAATAGATAAAGAAAAATATGCCCGCACCTGACGTGCCTGCGCACACACACACTCGCACTCGCACCGCACCACATCACACGGCTCGGTGAGGCGAGCGAGCGAGCGCGCGTGTGTGTTGGCTTTCTCCAATTTCACAACGGGGCTACCACGTGCCACGCGCGTGTGTGTAGCTACCATGTGCATACCTAAAATCAGGTCTTCCTTTTCGCCAACTCCAAGTGCAAGCGGTACTTCCACAACCGTCTGAAGCCGGCTAAGCTTACATGGACAGCCATGTATAGGAAGCAGCACAAGAAGGTATGTGCAAATATGCCCCCCTCCCCCTTTAACAGCAAATATGCTAGTTCAGCTTATGTTTCATCGTCTTAAAAGTGTATCCAGTATTATAATGATCTATTAACTCTTTAAGCAGTGTAAGAACCGCAAAGATCTGGTAGTTAAATGATGGGTTATTGAGGCTGTGTTGATGCGATAATAGGTGTCCCGATCTCTCGATGAGAATGATAACTTGATTTTAGTGGAGACGACTCTCACGATTCGGCTAACAATCGCACACGACCAATATGCCCGGCAATCGCTGAACCAACTCCGAGATCATTATCGACCTTGCTAGAAGCACGATCGACTTGACCACGAAGGTCTATTCCTGCATGCAATCGAAGAACACGCAAGAACAAGATAATAAGCAATCTGAAATTGCAAATAAGATTGAAATATTTGATAAAATTAAGATTCTATAGCGGTATTATGGTTGGTCTAATCAATACAAGTCAATACACGAAGTTGCAATGAAGCTAACTTTTAACTAAACAAAATCCCCGAAAACTAGAGGGGTGCAACCTCCTTATATAGGGAAGGGGGAGCCGCACATAGGGAAGAGATATGGGGTGGTACTTTTCATACTACTGTTCACGTAAATAGTATGGGCCAAGAGAGGGGGCGCCTTCCCCTTGGACCCAAGCATTACAAGACCCAGTCTGGCCCAAACATGTGACACAACATATTCTTTTTGTGATTGCAGTGCCCACAGAAGAAATTTGGAGGTGAGGTCAGATCCGTTGGAAAGAGAACGAGATAAGCTTCCCATCAAGTACCCGTGGAGCTCAAACAGACTTTGTATGTGAAAGTTATGCACGTTTGAAGTCAGTGCTATCTCCGAAAGCAGAATTGGATTCCAAAATGTGTCCAGCTCGAACTCTTACTTACTTTGGACAAAAAGTGATATGATGCTGCACAAATATACATTTTCATCGTTAGGTAGCATCATATAGTTCATATAGTATAAATACACTACTAAAATCAAGCTCATCTGATAATTTAAGTGAAGCGTACGTGCTCTTGTAATTGGAATAGCAAGTATAACAAATATAATTGTATCCATAGGGGTTATGTCCTCATCATCCTCCCCTTCTTGAAAATAAATCCGTCCTCGACTTTTCATAAGCTGAAAATAAGGTAACAAAGAGGCCAAGGTGTATGCATGGTATATATATATATATATATATATATATATATATATATATATATATATATATATATATATATATATATATCATCCATTTTAACGGTTTTTCATTGTTGCACAATTAATGTTATAAAATAACAGCGATCATAAAAGCTTATTGTATTATTAGCCCAAGAATAATCATATATATTAATAACCAAAATAAAATTTCTCACAACAATTATTGCAACTAGTTTTTCAAATGTAAGTGAAGCATTTATGCAATTCAAATATCTGAAGTTGTAAACTTGCAGTGGTAGCACATATGGGCAAATCTACAACTTTTTGAATCAAACAAAGTTCATCCATATAATCATATTTCAATTGAGTGTTAGCAAATTCATCTAGCAAGGGTGAAAATATTTGTAAGTTCCTCCATACTTAAACATCATTATTCAGATTATCAATACTAGATGGTGCAAGAAGAGATGAACACATAGGCATTAGATAATCACTAAATTTTATTTTCCTCTCATAATGAACAAGATTCGGTATACAAGAATTATTGTCCAAAACAACAAGCTTCAATTCATCCATGTGATCACACGTTATGCATATTTGATATACAAGAAACTGATTATCTACACCATAATCTTCAATCAAATTAAACTTATATCCAGAGGTATAGGCACTAAAAAAGGATTTCGAACATGCGATTTCAGAAACTTTCTTCATAGCATATGACAATTTCATAGATGATTTCAACATAATATAACATAAAGAATCAACAGGAGAAATTTCAGTCAAAACTTCTTTATATCGAACTAATTTCACATGATCTTTATGTGCGATTAGATCATCACATGAAACACTCAAAACAACACGCAATTTAATTATTTTATCACATAGTGCACTCAAGCCATTAGGTAAATCAATAATTTTATCAAAATGTTCACTCAGTTCAGCAGGCAAATCAATCAAATTATCACATGATTCATGCAAATTCTTAATAATATCAGATTTTGTAACTAGAAAATTAATATCTACCTTGTCAACACTAGGTTCCTTCACGTCATGTGATGCAAAAGTATTCGAAAAGAAATCTCATTCAGCTCATCGCTAGCATGGATTAATTGCACATTGACGTATTCAAAAGCATTTATTTCAACACATGGACTTGGAATTAAAACAGGAGAATCAAGTTTAATTTTTAGCTGTGTCAAAGATTTATGCAAGAAATTAGCACACAACACATTCTCAACACTCAGATCAATGCAGTTTGAATTCTCTATTTGAAATATGTGCATATCAGCATTGTTTTCCACTAATTTTTGCTCTAAAATAGCATGAACAGTAGATAATTGTAGTCTTCACAAGCATACTCACCTTGAGTGATGATAGCACCATGATCTTTACCTTTTTGGATCTCCTCAGATGATGTAGGTGCATCAATCTCCTCATCTTTCTTCTCAACCAATGGAGTAAGTGGTTCAATCAGCTCATTCTCCTCTTCTGTATGGTTCTTAACTTTCTGCAAATTGTTAGTCACAGAAAATGAGACAAACACAGGTTTATTTTCATGTTTTCTAACATCAAGCATTCTCAATTTCTCCTTAATCTGACTTTCAACCTTACAGACAATTATAAACGAATAAGAGAGAATTATATTCTTTGTGAACAAGAAAGTCTTGAATTTTTTTGATTAAGCCCACTTAAGAATCTATTATCTGTAGCTTCAGCATGTTCCTCTAAGTCACAACGTAACAAACAAGTTCTCAATTCATGATAGTATTCCCTTACAGTTCTACTACATTGTTTTAAACGTTGAAATTTAGCTAGCAAATAATCAGTATGATATTTATGAGCAAATTCATCTCTCAAATATTTCTTTAATGCATGACAAGTTTGAGACACTCTTTCATGTCTACGTAAATACTTCCACCAAAGTATTGCATTCGCAACAAAAACACTAGTGACAGCTCTAATCTTTTATCTATCAGACTATTCATAATATTCAAATTCTTTGTCTAAAGCTATCTCCCAATCAACATAGGCATTAAGATCAAATTTACCAGCAAAGGATGGCAAAGTGATTTTAGTTTTACCGGACGTATTATTATGATCATATACATCCCGTGGTGAAGAAGCTTGTCTCAAACGTGTATCTTCCTCGCGAACTTTCTTGCGCTCCCGTTCAGTGGCTTGAAGAAGACATAGATCTATCTCGTAATCATCATGTGAATCTGCCTTAGTTAGTAGAAAAATAAGAAAACAAATCACAAGTATATGTTCCTATCAACTACTAGGATCCAGAGGCTCAAAGTCACTCATATTCAAGCTTATACCAAGTTCTTACCAAGCAAACAAGTGGTGACCGGCAACTAGTGTCGGTGTCAACAATTTTCGAAGATTGACAAAGCGATTGCAAGTAACTGGTACCTGTGCAATGGTAGAGGTGGAGCTAGAATAGTCTTCAATATGGTAGCAAGGATTAAAAACAATCAATCAGTAAATGTGAGTTAAAAAATTATTCAAAGTACTAGTTAATGTTGCTGATCCTAACCTAGAAAGAGCTAGCTAATCAAAGTCTACCAAGAGAAGTGTATGAACGCACACGCAAATATCAATGTGACTTGATGTAAACAAAGGAAATTCTCACACCAAGTTCTAGGAGAGACGCAAGCCAACTACTCTAACTTCTTTGTAGGGGCACAAGATTGTTCACATGATGTAGAGCACAAAATCAGAATAACGTGCAATGTAAACAACCCTCTAGTTGAAGCAGTAAACAATAGCTAGTCTCAAAAGATGAAAAGACAATGTTTTATATAGCTTATATATGCTTGTTTGAAAGGTTTCAACGAGATATACAACTTTGCAGTTGAGTCAATCCCCAAATTTCGAAGGGAAGACTGAAAGAAAAGGCAAAACAGAAACAGAAAACTTACGACGTGAATTCGGGGCCGAATATGACCGATTTTGAGGGCCCTAGAGGGCGACAAGTGGCTTAGCTGGAAATGATGCGCCTCGTCGTTAGCTTTTCAACGAGTACAAAAATGTTCAAAACGGACACCGTATGCAAAAGTTATATCCGTTTTACTGAAATTGTCTAAGAAACAGAATCGTATTCAGACTCGAAACCGACTTGGGTTCAAATTTGAAACTACTATATCATTCAAACTCTTGTGCCAAACTTGTTGAATTTTTTTGTGCAAGCTTGTGGCTATATGTAGAAAGACTCCACCAATTTTCACTGATTTTGGCAAAAGTTTGACGCGCTTTTCTATTTTTAGGAAGGTGGACACTTTTTTTATTTTGCTCTTTTTTCCTTCTCTTTTTTTTTTGAACAACCGAAAACAACTAATTAGGATTTTTCCCTTTTGATTCTTGCTCCTTTCCGAAACCTCAAAACAACGTCGGATATTGTAGTATGCCGCGGCAGAGAAAATGGTTTCCTCGACAGGTGTGGCAGCGGTGGTTGGAGGTTTTATTTGCCCAAGCGATGATGAGGATGTTTTGTTGCCGCGCAGACAAGTCTGCGGAGGTGGTGGTTCTTTGCGGCAGGAGTGGCAAGAATGCAGAGATTATAGTTGCAGCGGGCAGGAGTTTTTGTTTGCCGCGGCAGCGTTGGCAGGCGGTTTTGGTTGCCTCGACAGCAAGCGGCAGGAGATTGTTTGGTGCGAAGACGGACACAATGTTGAAGCTACGCAAAGGAATACGAAGATCAAGATGCAAACTAGACAATAACTAGAACCAGAAATCAACAACTAGACACGACAATGTTACAAATAATTCAACAAGCAAAAATTACCGAAAAGAAAAATTGCAAAGCACAAAGGGGCTCGGACAGGGATGAACTAACCTTTTTTTTTATTTTTCGTGGACTATAGGTAAAGGAAAAATCTCACTGATGAATGAAAGCTCTGATACCACTTGATGCGATAATGTGTGTCCCGATCTTTCGGTGAGAAGGATAACTCGATTTTGGTGGAGACGACTCACGATTCGGCTACCAATCGCACACAACCAATATGCCCGGTAATCGCTGAACCAACTCCGAGATCGTTATCGACCTTGCTAGAATCACGATCGACCAGGCCACGAAGGTCTATTCCTGCATACAATTGAAGAACACGCAAGAACAAGATAATAAGCCATATGAAATTGCAAATAAGATTAAAATATTTGATAAAGTTAAGATTCTGTAGCGGTATTATGGTTGGTCTAATCGACACAAGCCAATACACGAAGTTGCAATGAAGCTAACTTTTAACTAAACAAAATCCCCAAAAACTAGAGGGGTGTGACCTCCTTATATAGGGAAGGGGGAGTCGCACATAGCGAAGAGATAAGGGGGTGGTACTATTTATATTACTGTTCACGTGAACAATACGTGTGCCAAGAGAGGGGGCGCCTTCCTCTTGGGCCCAATCATTACAAACCCCAATCTGATCCAAACAGGTGACACAACACTTTCTTTTGGTGATTGTGGTGTCCACATAAGAAATTTGGAGGTAAGGCCAGATCCGTTGAAAAGAGGATGGGATAAGTTTTCCATCAAGTACTCGTGGAGCTCAAACGAACTTCGTATATGAAAGTTATGCATGTTTGAAGTCAGTGCCATCTCCGAAGGTCGAATTGGATTCCAAAACGTGTCTAGCTCGAACTTTTACTTAGCTTGGACAAAAAGTGATGTAATGTTGTACAAATATACATTTTCATCATTAGGTAGCATCGTTTAGTTTATATAATATAAATGCACTACTAAAAACGAGCCCACCTGATAATTTAGTTGAAGCGTACGAGCTCTTGTAATTGAAATAGCAAGTATAGCAAATATAATTGTATTCATAGGGTCATGTTCTCGCCATGTGTAAAAGGTTAATTGGCCTGCTTGAATATTTTCCATGATTAATGGTTTCACTTTTTGATGTTTAGTGGCAGTCTAGAAAAGTGACATGTCTAATCTGAGCGTAGTGACTTGAATGATTCGTTTGGCACCCATTGTGTGGATCTTTTTGACAGTATAAATGATGGATGTCGCATAAATCATGTGCAATTTCCATACCATTTTCTCAACTGCAAGAGGCCATCTTATTTATTGTCCAAACTTTTTGTGCTAAATTTTGATGTTGCCAATGCTTGAAGCACTCGCTTGTATTGTCCTTTTTTTGGGATCAACCACAGTCTCTACTGAGGTGCATGTTAACTTGCGCTCATAATTTGTTTTTGGTATGGTTTCAGGATATTCATGCTGAGGCTATCAAGAAGAGGCGCCGTACCACCAAGAAGCCATACTCCAGGTCTATTGTCGGTGCTTCCCTTAGATGTCATCCAGAAGAAGAGAGCTGAGAAGCCTGAGGTCCGTGATGCCGCCAGAGAAGCAGCTCTCCGGTAATTCTTCTTTCTGAATTGCTTTTGACTTGGCTTCTGGATGCTGTTCTTTAGTTCTTATTTGTTCTTTGTTATACCGAGGAATCTTGTACGAACCAACATGCTCTTCTTTTGCATCTGTACAGTAAAATTGTTATATTGCTTCTGACTCTGTTATTGTGTGTTATGGTGGATTTAATGCATCGTAAACTTCGAGCGAGTCTTGTATGGTCTAATAAATAAACGATTTGCTAGTTATTTATTTGGCAAGATTTATCTTTTTATGCGGTTTTTTACCTTTTGTAAACGCCTCTTGAGGGTCTGAACAACACTCGCAACATAGTTTGGGCTATGTTTTCTTTGCCCGGTTTAATCAATGAACTGTATACATCTGGGCAATATTGGCACCGTTTGATTTATGTTCTTTTGGCCTGATGTATCTGTGAGGATGTACTTATAAAGGTAATCATTTTATAACAGTGAGATCAAGGAAGGCATTAAGAAGACTAAGGATGAGAAGAGAGCTAAGAAGGCCGAGATGACGAAATCTCAGAAGACTGCAGGAAAGGGCAATGCGCCCAAACCTGGGAAGGGCCCCAAGCTTGGTGGCGGTGGCGGGAAGCGCTAGATGATACTGTTTTTCTATGCCTGATCAATCTGAACTAGCTCTATCTTACTTTGTACTTGAAGAAAGTTTTGCCTTCGCTTTCTGTCCAAACTAAATATGTACTGTCTGGAGGATTTAATGCTCGGTTAATCTTACGCTCCTGCAGGTTTTAACGCTGGTCGATTCTGAGCTTCACTAACCGCGGAGGCAGACACACACAGAGAGAGGACACAAAGGCGGCTCGATGAGGATGCGACGAGTCGGGGTGGGCAACCCGTGTTGCAGGGAGCCGGCGTGGTGACTGCAACTCTGTGAGGGCGAGGGCGCACAGCGATCCATTGCGGGCTGCGCCGCTCCGGCAAGCCAGCAAGGATGTTGCGGGGATGCCAGCAGCGACCCATTGCGGGCTGCGTTGTTGTGACAAGTCGGTGAGGATGTTGTGGGGATGCCGAGGAGCCGGCGAGGGCGTGGGCGTGCATGGCTGAGTGCCTGACTAGCTGACCACAACCACAATAGTGTCAACAACGAGCCTCTCTTCTAGTTTTGATTTATTACAAGAATATTACCAGTTGTAACTGTGTTGATGGATTGAATAGAGGCAACAGCCAAGTAGTTTGATTGATTGTTACTTACTTGCTCGTATATTTGCAAAAATGGTCGAGGGAACCTTACACAAGTATCGACTTGTTCATAGATTTGCAAAAATTGTCTTGTTCATTGACGGGCATTTTTGCCCGTTAGCGATGTACTATATTTTGCATTTTCACCTTATTTTATTTCTATTTATGTATAAATTTGAATAACAAAAGACCATTAGATGCATATTTGGTATACTTGTTTCATATTAGTTTCGACCACCACGTCTATTTTTATTCTGACTTCACTGCCCCGTTCTGCCACACTCCGCAAGATCAGAGCCCAGGGCCAAAATGATGCGCGCCATCTAGTTCTGCTAGGAGAGCATGAAATCATATAGAGAATCTCAGGGCCCGTTTGGAACAACATTAAATTCACAAGAACTGTTTAATTTCTCGACGTTTCCATCTGTTTTAAAACGCTCAGCCAAAAGATTTGTCTACCGAATTAATTAAGAAAGAGGACAGACAAGCACAAGGACAAGAACAAGAGTTTTAAAAGACAGTATCTTGAATCGAAAAAAATATATCAAAATCATAATCCAAGAATGACGGACTTTAAGCTCTCGCCTTATCTTTAATCTTTAGAACAAGGGGTTGCGGTGTGCTGTTTTATATATATATATATTGAAAACTCCCTCGTTGCGCTCAATCGAGAATGCTAGGTTCAGTGTTCCTTCGTCTAAAAGAAGGCTCAGTGCACCTCGTACCAACTTGATGTGTGCATGTTGGTTGGTCCCGTTCCACGTGTCGCTTTTGTGTGCTCCGGGTACGACGTGGTCTAGTACGGTGCGCAGCGCTCTGGACGGACAAGAGTCAATCTCGCAGACAAGGTACCGTGAATTTCCTCGTGCGAACGATTTCGTACTCGTACGCACTCCTTCCTCTCGGGTGAGGCGTAGAAAAATCAGCACCCACCGCGTGTCACCCAACGCGAAACACGCGGTGGGTGCAGCATTTCCTGGTAGAGTACTTACCAAGTAACTGGAACGCGACGCGACCGCGACCGCCGTCGCAGCCGGCCAGGAGCCTGTAGCAAGTTACCAAGGACTGAAATAATGTAACATGTCTTTAGCAAGTTAGCCTTCACTCGTCACGAGGCAGAGGATACAAATCGGCGGAGCGCCGGCCGAGCCTGTTTGAAACGACACGTTTCTGAAATTGAAATAGTAAAATCATTACCATGTCGTATGGAATGCTAAAAATGGTACCATTTTTCGTACAATTTTATTATGAAAAGCCACATACTGTACATTTAGATTATGAAAATTCACATATCACACATCCGCATCGTGGTAGGAACATACGCCACCACCTACCGCGCTATCATGCCGCCTACCGCTGCCCGTGTGTGGTAGGTCGCTCTCGCGATCTGTGTGCAGCGCGACACGTGGATTTTGGTGGTCTAGGTGTGCGGTTTGTGGCTTTCTACGGCAAAATCGAATGGTTTTACTAACCTCTTTTTTTGTGCTTGTTGAATAATCGATGTAGTCGAAAGACAATCAATCCAATCACACAAAAAATACAAAATAGACACAATGAACATAAGCGTATAGAGAGGAATCGGTATCTTTATTTATCTGTATGTCACATGTACATAGGGGGTCCTCATATTTATATCCCATAAGAGTGAAAATCCTCCGGATGTGGTTTAGTGTTATGCCTATACAATTAGGTTTCGTAACAGACAACGATATGCAAATGTCTCATAACAAATTATTCCCAAAACCCATTAGGAAAAAAGGAATAGAGAAAAGAGTACATTACATTCGTAAGTTGTATTACACTCGTTGCATCACTAAAAACCTTCACGTGAGAAAACTTCAGAAAAACTCACTAAGTAAAAGAGTACAATGTTTAATATTCAGGATCTAATCTTCAAAATTTTAGATAAATTCTTAGAATTTGATAAGGGTCATGATTTAGGGATTTACTCCCACTGAACTCTACAAATCTTAAAACTGTGTGATGACTAAGGTTTTGAAAATCTAAAGTATGATGACCAGTATTTAGTATATGCTCCCCTAGAGGACAACTTCTGTTGAAGTCTTGTTCTCCAATGCCTTTCATACATTTTTTAAAAATAAACATAGGCAAGAATACTATGATCAAATCTACTGGATTATCACGATGCAGAATCTTACATACAAATATCCTATTACTCACATGGAGGTTTAGGATAAACACTATTCGGGAGTAATATGTTTAACTTATCAAATACCACTATTTAATTATGTAACACAAGTAGATTGTCCTTGCAGAGGATATGAGGTAATACTAGTTGCAAAATCGTATGCCATCCGGATACGATTTATCAAAACCTTCGAGGGTCTTAATATTTTGTAACAATATTTAGGTGGATAAAGTTACAACGAATAGTCTGTTATGCAAAACTATAAAGTATAGTTGTACCACTCTAGAGTAAAATATAACTAGACTTAGTTTGTCGTTTAGGGGATTAATTGTCAGTATCACTAATGTACGTTGTACCTTCATGGTACTAAAGGAAACCACCATTCCACTAACTTCTGGTGGAAGATGAACTTTCTAAGTGCTTGTGTGGCGTGCTTCTGGTCTTTAGGTTCATTTTATTCTTTCAGGTCTTGATGGATCCTTGTTCGCTTCTAGGGATCATATATCCATTGGTGTGATTAAGAGATCGACTGGTAAGATAATTTTTCTTCAGAGAGATGTTTTCTCTTCTGGGAGATGCGTTCTCTTCTGAGAAATGCTATTACTATAGGTAAGAGACTGTTGAGTATGAGTTTTACATACATTGTGATTTTGTTTCCTTTCTTATTAGGAATTTGGAGTCCTTAGAGCATGTTATCAAGGATTTTTAGAACCCGTTGACTACATATTTTGTTCATGCCGTTTGCCAGAATTATTATGCAATCGAATATTATATCATCCATAGTAGGAGAGTAACAGTCTCTGCGGGGACCTCTGAATCATAGCTTTCACTACTTCTTTATATTCATAATGACCTATCAAGTCTGAACTACCTGGTTCCAAGACTTTTATCCAGCAATTTTGGTTCAGCCCCATATGCTTTCATTTTGTGACCCAATATGAACGCTTCAAGCGCTCAGCCATGGATTTTGGTTCCAGATCTGTGTTCTCGTAAGAGAAACTTTAGCAAATGTAAAGGCAAAGTGATTGTCGATAACTTTTCTGCATATCCTCCAAATTTACAGTATCTGAGTGTTAACCAGATCTTTATCATTTCTTAAACAAAAGATTATAGGTCGTTCTGCATTCCTAGCATTGTAATATGTGCATATCAAATTGTTGGGGCTTTCATTTTCATAAGGTATTTCACCTTCAAGGCGAGTTCTCTTTAGGAGAGTTAAAGGGGTGATTAATAATTGTTTTGACTAGTGTCATTAGATCTTAGACCTGCAGGTGTTGCCACAGATTTTAGATCAAGGACCAATAAGTCAATTTCGCATATGTCAATATACTATTCAACCCGGGGTATTCCACTCTTAGCAACGTATTTGTTGCAAGTAAACATTGTGGTAACTTCTCTATGATTGGAAAGTATCTAATAGGCTCCCTGCTTCTGGCACACAGGAGTATAAACTAAACCTTAAGTTTACCTTGACTAGTGAGTATATCTTAGTACTAAGGATCTTTTCTTTCTGGAAAATACGACATCATTCAAACATTAACTTTTTGGCATTTCTCTTCCCCTAATGCCAAGATTCGTTCTTTATTTATAGCATACCACAAAATTCTCGTATTATGGGCACATGATTGATTAAAATTTTGATCCAACATGATTTCCAACAACTGGTGGTGGCCAAAGATGTACGCCACAGTGGTGATAACATGCGGAGAATATTTGATTCCTCCAATACACATTTATTTCAATAAGGGGTTTGATAATTATATACAGTTAGCTAGACTTCTATCAATGCAGTGGCAAGAAAACTGCATGATCCTAATATTATGTATGATATTTTAACTTCGGGCTAGTCATTAATTTTCGACGAAGGTCCAATACGGGGGTCCGAGAGTTGGCAAACTTATTCTATAAACTAGCTTCTTTATTATTTGCCCAAATTTTGGTCCAATTACTCATACCATATTTTAAGTAATTTGGATCATTAAACATTAAGTTTATAATTACACAACATATTTTCTTATGATCATAAGCAGTGTGTTCTAACAACATAATTCTACATGATGCTCTTCAGGAACTTAATATAATGCTAGAACATAAAATATTTGACCATAGTTAATCTGCACATAAATATTAGATTTTCTTCTGAACTTCAGATCTAGTTGAATCACCCAAATAATATAATTATTCGACGGGAATATTTATTGTTCAACATGAATACCATTTTTTATTAAGGGTGATAAACTGTATGCCTTGTTTTAATTTGTAATGCTAGGATCATCATGGCCAAATTTAGATCATTCAGGATCAACAAAGTCCAATAGATCATATTTCTTTCAGGAGCAACATTTGCTTCAAACAAGTGATATGGCTTCTGGTGGTGATGCAGTTGCAGACTACACTTACCAATTTATGCATGTGTCATTTCCGATGAGCATAGCATGCTTTGGTGCATAGCCGAACATGACATATGTGCGACTGCGTCAAGCGGTTTTTGATTTGCCATGTGGATTCTCGTATGCTGGCAGTTAACCTGTTGCTGAAGACACAAATTAATTTTCCTTCATGGGCAGCAATGATTGTGGTTGCCAACAGCATGGGTGTCGGCAATGACGTAAATGCCATAATCCATATTAACTGGATAAGAATAATAATCATGTAACTTAATTTAATCATCTCCCAAACTAAACTAGATTAATTTATTCCTTTGGGCTAATTTGCTTCTAGTTTTGCCAGAGGATATACCATTGTGCCTACCATAACTCTTGTTTTGAACAATTTTCCTATGCCTCTTAATTTCTAATATCCCACACATGCCCAGTTCCCTCCCCCTTTTCATGTCAACTGTAAAATCCCATATGATAGCATGTGCATTAGGCATTTGCTTGAAATCAACTCATAGTTAAGATTTGCAATCATACTCCAACATGAGTACAATTTTGTTGGCATGAAACCAATATATACTCTGTAATATCCTGCTTACAAAATTCTTCAATTAAGAAATTAATATGGTGGAGGATAATGTTATATAGACTCCAAGTCTTAGGGCTGAAGTTATTATGTATTTATCGGGGGAATATGGTGTTTTCTAGCCAAAGTCATCCATCGGATATCAATATATGACTAGGTTTGGTCCGGTGCCACTAAGAAAATTAGTTTCCCTTTTTCCCGTCTAGGTATCCGTGCAATATAAGCTAGTGATCAAGGCTTATTAGATATCATGAGCACATGTACAACATTTTGTTAGCAAGGCATGGTAGCATATTTTCAATTTTCAACCATACAGTTTACAAACTTATTCCATGCAAGATCAGTTTACAGGTAAGGTATGCTATTGGCAATATGTTCTATTAGTGCGGAAGTTCCGCCTGCGGTAGTTCCGCCGTGGACAATCGAAGTTCCGATTGTCCTGACCGAAGAACAGTGCGCTCGGGTTTTTCCCAAAAATCCAAAATACTAAATCTTGAATGCTCTTCTCAGGTCAAGTTTCACAGGACATCATCCTAAACACCATCTTGACCTTATGGAGAAGAATCGCAGACAAAGATTCAATAATCAAGCCAAAAACGGATTTCTTGAAGAAGGGGCAAGAAAGACCAAAACCCACAATAAACGAGATTCTCAGATTCTTAGCTCATGAAACTTTGAGGATGCAATAGCAATATCAAAACGACTCTAGATATCAAGTTTCATGCTATTTCATAGGACGAATCAAAAGATACATCAAAACCCTAAATATTCAACAAGAACAGGAAGGGAATAAGAGAGGCACAAACACGTAATCAAAAACCTCGAGTTTCATTGGTAGAGATCAAAAGATTACAAGGAAACACAGAGGAATGATTACAAGGAATTTCATTCATTCTCTCCAAACCAACAACCTCTCAAAAGCAAAACAAAACCTTTAGCTAGAGCTAACCCTAATTTTCTCTCTCAAAATCCTACCCTAACACTGTGGGTTCGGCTCTATTTATAGTTTTGCTTAATGGGCCTCCACCCATTAAGCTCGCTACACCGAACGGAACCGCTCCACTTGTGCCGCTGCGAAAATACCGTTCGCCCCTTGCGCACCTTCCGAAGCCTCCGACGCCTTGCCGCCTTGACACGCAACCACCTCAAGATTCACGCCGTCTTGACACATCCGACCGTTCGACCTCAACGCCACTGCGCCTAGTCCATCACCTCGTGTCTCGCCACGACCTTGTCTCGATGTCCTGCGGTCAACACGCATAAAAACACATCACATAGCATTGCACAATATCATAGCATCAACATTTGTATAAGACTCAAACTCATACAAAATCAAAATCACAAAATATCCTTCTCTGCACAGTTCTGGACACAATCGGAAGTTCGCACTTACCACAGCGGAAGTTCCGATTTCCGGAACGTCCGCACTTGTCAGGATTATCGGAAGTTCTCAGGCTTAACATTGCGGAACTTCCGATCTTAGAACATCCGCCTTTCCGCATTTTCAAACCGATTATCGCCTCGAAGAACACTCAACGCGGTATTATCGGACACTCCGCAACCCCAGGTGCGGAAGTTCCGATTACTTCAGCCGAACTCAAAACCCAAGTTAATCGGAAGTTCCTATTTCCAACGCCGGTAGTTCCGATTATCGGAACTTCCGCGCCATACACAGCGGTAGTTCCGATTATCCTGTTTCAGCACAGAAACAGTCCAAACCGAAAAACTCAACTCTCAAACATTCAACAAGCTGTCAAATACTCATCACTCAGAATGGAGGATCTCTCACATGGTCTCTCAATCTCCCCCTTGATGAGTATATTGACAATCACCGAAAAAGCATAAGATAAGTTTGAGTTTAAAATCAACCAAGATCTAAACAAGAGTAGTTAAGCTCAAGACCATGTTGACAAAAGAGAAAGACTTGAGATGAGATGAAAGAGCAATTTTCGCACAAAACTCAAGGCTTTTCTCCAGAAGGCTTTTTCTCTCCAAAATTCTCCCCCTTTGGCAATAAAATCATCAAGATGTAGAAAAGGGAGGAAAAGACTATATGATATTCATTTTAAGCATTAGGAGCCATGTAGATTATCCAAAATGACTATTAGAGAATTACACCAAGCCATAACACAGAAGAATGCTATCAAGATCATGACAATTGATGTATAGAATAGCTAAGACAGAAAATCCATAATCTTATTAATGATCCAATTCTTTAGCAAGTCAATTAAACCAAGATTGCAGTCTAGCTAAAGGTATCCAAGGATGATACAAGCCATGTCAAATAGTCTAAGTTGAACCAAGAAGACTCATATCGAACAGTTTAGAGTGCTACCAGTTGAAGAAAGACTCATTTTATCCAGAACTTGGTCTTTTTAAAGATAAGCAATTTTAGCACATTTTCTTTTCTCAAGGCTTTTATGGTTTTATCTCGATAAAGCAAGCTCTGGACTAGGTGCCATCCACAACTGCCTCCTGAGCTTCAACCTTTTTTTTTAGCCATGTGCTAGATCCCAAGCCTTATGCGACCACTCCAAGCAACAGACTTAAGGAGGTGATCTTAGGTCATCCAATGCTCCCCCTGAGTTCATGCCTAGTGCAATGGCAAGCCGTCTCATGAGAAAAATTTGGTGAGATCAGTTTTTTTTCGCACAAAAGAGATCATTTTTGCTTTTGAAGTTTTTAGACCAGCGATTAGAGATAAGTCATGTTTCTTAACAAACTGACATAGCTTACTCAAAAGTTCAAAAGAGATTCAAGACTCAACTCAGCCTACTTGACATGGCGAAAATCATAAAAGGATAGCTTCAACCAGACTAGTCTCAAGAGCTATCATGACAAGATTTTAATTCAAGTTTAGCATTTTTAATCACCTTAGCATGGCAAAGACTAAACTACACATAAAAAGTCATGATAGATCTAGCAGTTTAGCATAAATCATGGCAAGATGTAAAACAGTGAAAACAGATCATAAGGGATAATAAACAAGGCTCCATTTGATTATAATGCAATGCAGGATGAAATGCACGAAAATCCAGATTCCCTTCAGAATGAGATGCATCTTTTAATTACAGGTTGAGTTATGACAAAATTAAGAACTGGAATAACCAGGATGAACTCCCCCTGAACCAAAAGAACAAAAAACGAGAATCTGATAAGAGAAACAGAAAAGGCAGTCCTTTAGAGCATAGAAAAGATATAGAGAAAACTATCGCTCAGACAGGTTCTTATCTACCCCATATGATTCTAGGACTATCAGCTGATCAACTCATACACTAAGGAGCAAACACTGTCCCTGTCTACCCAAGGGTGGCCCGACCCCTGCTAGAACCTATAAGAAGTGAGTAAGCTCTACTTAGAGAAGGAAGAGACAGCTAATAAGCAGCATCCTAGAAGCACAAGACAAGAAATAGCAGTCAAAGCAATTTGGCAAGAGAACCACTCTAACCTATGCTGGAAGGACTTCGACCCAAAATATTAAAAGAAATGCAATCAGAAAGGAGTAATAGTATAAATATAATATAATATAATATAATATAATATAATACAGTAGTAGCACATAGCTCCCCCTCACAACAGTCCGTAAGGACAAACCACCCCAAGATCTCCTCAGAGCCGAAACCGAGAGTCGTCCAGAGGCTTAGTGAAGATATCACCAAGCGGTGCTCACTCTCCACAAACTGGAGCACAATGTCACCCTTCTACATGGTCTCGAAGAAAGTGATATCTGATATCAATATGCTTGGTCCGAGAATGTTGCACTGGGTTCTTGGCAATGCAAATCGCAGACGTGTTATCACAAAAGAGTGGAACACAGTCGATAGCTAACCCAAAGTCCTGTGGTCGAGACCATCCAAAGCACTTGGCTACAACAATCGGTCGCAAAGAACGCATTTCGGCCTCTGCGTTGGATTGCGAACACCGGATTGCTTCCTTGACGACTGTGAGACAAGAGAAGTGCCAATGAATTGGCAAGTGCTGAAGTGCTCTTCCTATCTATCCTCTGACCAAAGAAAATGCATCGGAGAAGGCTCTAAGAGATAGACAAGAAGAGGAAGAGTACCGGATACCATAGTCAATGGTAGCTCAAGGTACCGAAGATGCGCTTCACCGCCGACGGTGAGATACGCGAGGAGAAGCTTGAAACCGAGCACAAAGACACAGAGAAATGCATGTCCGGTCTCGAGGCCGTGAGGTACAAGAGAGAGCCAATCATGCTCTCGAACTCCTTTTGGTCAGCAGTGTTCGCCGTCTTCATCTGGATCAGAGCAGCATTTGTAGATGCCATCGAGTTGATAATGGCTTTCCATCATTCATGTCAAGCGCTTCAGAGGTCTCGAGTGTATTTGCCTTGATGAAGAAAGGTACCCCCGAGTCTGTTTGATTTGGAAGCCAAGGAAGAAGCTCAACTCGCCCATCATGCTCATCTCAAATTCGAGCTCATAACATCGTAAAACCGAGACACGAGTATGTGAGGAGCCGCTAAAGATGATGTCGCCCACATAGATCCGGACGAGCAAAGATCGAGTGCCAGACGGCGGATGAACAAGGTCTTGTCTATTTTACCCATTTCAAAACCATGACTCACAGATAGGACTTAAGCCTTTCATACCAAGCTCAGGAGCTCGCTTGAGTCCATACAAAGCTTTGGAAAGCTCGAGACATGGTTAGGGTATTTGGGGTTCTCAAACCTCGAGGTCATCTAACATAGATTTCTTCCTCAATAAGGCAATTGAGGAAGGCACTCTTGACATCCATCTGTAAAGCTTGAAACCCTTAGAAGGCGCAAAGGCAAGCGTGATTCTAATGGCTTCAAGTCTAGCTACTGAGGCAAAGGTCTCTTCAAATCTAGACCTCAACTTGAGAGTACCCACGAGCTACCACCTAGCCTTGTTTCAATGACTAACCCATCTTCACTTTGTTTGTTCTTGAACACCCATTTGGTCCCAATGATATTGTGACCTTGAGGGGGCTCAACAAGGGACCAGACCTTGTTTCTTTCAAAGTTTTCCAACTCCTCATGCATAGCGTTTGTCCAAGACTCGTCAGATAGTGCATGACAAGCGTCTTTGGGCTCAAATGAGGCGACGAAGGCAGAATGGAGACAGAAGAGAGACAAGCCAGCTTTGGAACGTGTGACACGCTCGAAGAGGTCTCCAATGATCTGCTCTGAAGGATGGTCCTTTTGAATGTGTCTTGGAGGTCCAGGGTGAGATGAAGAAGTGGCCTCTACCTCATTAGCAGATGAGATAGGAACAGAGCCACTAGCTTCAGAAGAAGCAGAAGGTAAGGGCTGATCTCCTCGAGGTGCAGTGGAAGAAGGTACCTCAAAAGGAGGAGGAAGAATTGGATCAGGTGGACAACCTTCATCTCCGTCTTCCTCATCGTCCACAAAGATGGACTCAGACTGCTCTAGAGAACATGAGATATCAGGCCTAGTCCCTGACCGCCTCATCAAGGTCACCTCACGAGTTTCTATCATTTTGCTAGACTCAGCCTGCACTCTATAGGCACGAGAAGAAGTCGAGTAACCCGAAAGATCCCATCACAAGATCGTGACTCGAACTTATCTAGGTTCCTGCACTTTAATAAAACACTTGCAACCAAACACACGAAAATGCGAGGCTGGGTTTTCGCCCATATCTCAACTCATAAGAAGTGCGATGCAAGAGTGCCCAAGAAAAACTCGTTAGAAACATGACAAGCAAAGAGCAATTGCCTC
This sequence comes from Hsuehochloa calcarea, assembly GCA_036346395.1. Taxonomy (NCBI): domain Eukaryota; kingdom Viridiplantae; phylum Streptophyta; class Magnoliopsida; order Poales; family Poaceae; genus Hsuehochloa; species Hsuehochloa calcarea. The sequence goes on from JAYEVG010000032.1 coordinate 192,291, forward strand.
ACCAAAACTTCCTAGGTGTAGAGTACTCATCAAGCATCGTCCCGCCATCTCGACTAAGGTACGGTTCTTCTTCTCCACAACGCCATTTTGTTGGGGGACGATGGAGACGAGGCTGGTGCTCTACACTGCCTCACCACAAAACTCTCAAAGTAGGAATTCTTGAACTCGGTGCCATTATCGGTCGAATTGCTCGTAATGCACCGGGAGCTCAACAGTAAAGCCTACTAAAAGACCACTAAAAGAGTAAACGCCTCATCCTTCGAGGCTAAGAAAAACACCCAAGAGTACCTCGAGAAGTCATCGACCACAACAAGAATATACCACTTCCCTCCCGCCGATCAGATTTCGAGCCGACCAATCAGATCCATATGGAGCGCTTGTCACCGTGCATCGATCATTGTCACCGTGGATCGAGAGTGAGAAGCGGCAACCATCTTGCCGTGCCGGCATGGAGAGCAAACTAGATCCTTGACCATCTTGAGTTTTGGCAAACCACGAATGAGATCGTGGGTCACGACTCGTGTCAAATGATCAAAGCCTATATGACCTAGTCTCCTATGCCGTAAAGTCAAATCACGGATTCGTAGCAATTAAACACCGGAGAGGATCACCGAAGACTCGAAAAATCAGACGAAAGATCCTCCCATATCGAAATCCGCAAACTAGACTACCCAAGAATCAAGAATTTTGCAATTATTTTTCTTAAAGCTCACCTCAGTGCCGTCATCCAGTAAGTCGAGAGACCAAAGCGATTATCTCGCAGCTTACTTACTAAGGCAACATCTTTTAAAATAAAGGAATCATTAATGCTCACGGTACCTTTAGCAATGACACGCCCAAATGAAGCATCTCAGAAGGTGATCGTCTCATCACCGGAGCACGGGCTAGGGAAGAAAACCAACGAGAATCTCCAATATATGGCGAGAACAACCGAGTCTACAATTCGGACCTTTCCTTCCCAAATGGCGACCGAGTCAAACAGAGAGTAAAGTCTCAAGATCGGGTGAATCAGCGATGATTTTGGCACCCAATCTTCGAGTAACACGGCGAATGATGAAGTAGTCAAGCAAGACCGACCTCTATCTACCCTACGCTCTCGTCACTCAACAAGTCGGAAGGTGCGTGTGCAGACTCAAGTCATTCTTGAATCCGATCGCTATGGAAGAGCGAGTCGAATTCGCAACATGTCGATCACGCCGTGAGTAGACATCTCGAAAGGAAACCGAGATCTACCCTCAAAGCGACGGAGTTACGACCAAGGGAGCATGAGGACGAAAATCGTAAAACTTCGAAAAACCAAGTCCTCGATGTCGCCTAAAACATCGGTTGTATCAAACCTAGACCTCGTGTTGGTCTAAGGTGCACTCATAGTCCGGGCTACCCATGAATGTACCTAACGAGACTCAAAGACGATCTCTACGCGGATCTTGGCGCGCTCAAGCAATGATCAACTAAATGTCCATCCTTCCGGATGAAGGTGCAATGATACTTCGCCTTACGAGGGGCCAAGTCGTAGGTGGAATCACCTGTCGCCGTAAATCCTTTGAACAACACCCGCTGCCTTAAAATTGACTTTCGATCCGGGCTTAGTTTTGATCACACCTGGTGCTATGGTTTTGAGCACGACAGGTGGATGCTTCCTCATATCCTCATGGATATCATATCCTAGACCCTGATTAAATCTGCAAATTTTAGATTTGTCTAAAATGAGATTAGGCTTCTTCTTGCCTCCTACAAACCTCTCGAGAGTGTTCATAAGATACTGACACTCCCGAAAGAGAGAGGTGCAAGAAGAGCAGGGGGAAGAAGAACCAGCAGAAGGTAAGGGAGCAGAAGAAGAACCAACAGCAGAGAAAAGATTGGCTTGTGCATGCACAACCGACTTTGGGGGGACAGTCCTATTGCTAGCAGATTGGTTCGCGTTGCTAGGCGTCTCTACCAAACCCTTAGACTTCTTCCCAGCACACATAATACAAGCAGATGATTGTGTCTCTAGAAGGTCCTTAGTTAGCTTCACACATTTTTCATCCAAAGCAACCAAATCACATTTTAGTTTATTACATTGATTACAAGGTGAGCTAACAAGGTCCTTAGAAGCATACTGAGCCAATTTGTTACTATGATCAATCATTTCTTGAAACTGCTTGGATACAGATTCTAGTTCAGCAGTTAACTTAGGACAGTTTAAACAAGAAACAATAGGCTCTAGTAGCGCGACTTGAATTGAGAATTTTGTGATCCGCCTGCTTTAGGTTCATCTTGAGATTATTACAATTTTCACAAGTCTCAGTGGATCGAGCAACATGGTATAAAGACCTCTAAACGAATTGTCCTTAACCTCACATGAGGTGCAAGCGGTAGTCTCAACAAAGAGTAGATGAAGGAGGTGCTACTCTACTCATCTCTAATTCAAAGAAGAAGGCTAATGTTCTCTACTTTCATCATGTCAAGTTCATAGGACACACTATCATGCAAGGTCCTTAGTTTTCCATGTCATCAAGCAAAGCACAACATGTGTCACAATCATCACGGGAGGGAGCAGATGTAAGTAAAGAAAGCTCCGTGATAGTCTAGCTACTTCCTTCTCCGACTCAAAGACACTTAGCCCTAGACTTAGCATGAAATCTACCTAGCTTAAGAAAAGCATCATTGTTGGTCATAAGTGGGACTAACCTCATCGGTCGAGTCTGAGTACACATTGTCGCTCGATTCGCCCGAGGGCCATGAAGCACATGCCGAGAAGTTGCCGTCGTCCTTGGGATCATGATCGTCCTTCCCATCATCGTCCTCCACCCTCCACCTCGGCCGGTGTCCGGTTAAATCGAGGCGGTGAGGACGCGATGGAATGACTTCTTTGCCTTCCCAAAGTTGCGGAACTTCTTCTTGCCTTGGTCAGTCTTTGAGGGCTTCGTGTTGCGGTTCTTGTCGATGTAGTCGTTCTTGCTCGGACCGCCATAGTCACCTTTGCCCTTCCCAAGCTTGGGACAGTTTGCTCGGATGTGGTTGGGGCCACCACACTCGAAATAAATCACAGACCTCCTCTTTTCCATCCCTCCTCCTCTTGTAAGCATGGGAAAACTTAGAGCTAGGAGGGCTAGCTGTTCATCCTCAAGTCGCTCTAGCGATCATCGGCTATGTCACGAAGAGCAGCTAGGAGAGCCCGTGTCGACTTAGAAGAAGATCCAAAGGTGGGATCGATGACTAAAGCCATCGACCGTGACTTCGACCTTCGAGACAATGTCAATCTCGTGAGTCTTGAGACGCGAGTAAAGCGCATCAAGAGTCAGGGTCGAGAGGTCCGTGCTATCTTTGATGGTAGTCACTTTCATCTCCCAAACACGAAGATCAAGTGCAGAAAGCATGTGTCGAGCGTTATCCGAGTCGGGGTATGTAAGACCGACCGCTCGGAGGTTGCTCAAAATCTTGTGAAAACGCGAAAAGCACTCGTCAAGAGATTCACCAGCAAGCATTTCAAATTTACTGTATTCTCGCTTGAACTGGTCTTGTCGAACCGTTTTAATCTCGGTGGTGCCCTCATGGTATGCATCGAGGGTCACCCAGATGTCGTAAGCAGAAATCAAATGAGAAATGCGATCAAACTCATACCTTAAACCACGAATGATAATGTTCCTTGCCTTAGCGTTTGCCTCAACATCGGGCATGTTTCCCACATTGATGTTTTCATCGGAAGGAACAGCAAATCTAACCTTCACCTTTCTCCAGATGGCATTCCCCTGAGCCTGGATGTAAGTTTCCATTCGGCTCTTCCAGAAGGGATAATCCATACCATCAAAGACGAATCAAAAGATACATCAAAACCCTAAATATTCAACAAGAACAGGAAGGGAATAAGAGAGGCACAAACACGTAATCAAAAACCTCAGAGTTTCATTGGTAGAGATCAAAAGATTACAGAGGAAACACAGAGGAATGATTACAAGGAATTTCAGTTCATTCTCTCCAAACCAACAACCTCTCAAAAGCAAAACAAAACCTTTAGCTAGAGCTAACCCTAATTTTCTCTCTCAAAATCCTACCCTAACACTGTGGGTTCGGCTCTATTTATAGCCTTTGCTTAATGGGCCTCCAACCCATTAAGCTCGCTACTACCGAACGGAACCGCCTCCACTTATGCCGCGCTTTGAAAATACGTTTGCCCTTTGCGCACCTTCCGAAGCCTCCCACGCCTTGCCGTCCTTGACACGCAACCACCTCAAGATTCACGCCGTCTTCGACACATCCGACCGTTCGACCTCAACGCCACTGCGCTTAGTCCGATCACCTCGTGTCTCGCCACGACCTTGTCTCGATGTCCCGATCAACACGCACAAAAACACATCACATAGCATTGCACAATATCATAGCATCAACATTTGTATAAGACTCAAACTCATACAAAATCAAAATCACAAAATATCCTTCTTTGCGATTACGGACACAATCGGAAGTTCGCGCTTACCACAAATGAAGTTCCGATTTCCGAAACGTCCGCTGTCGGGATTATCGGAAGTTCCGCGCTTAACATTGCGGAATTTCCGATCTTAGGAACATCCGCCTTTCCAGATTTTCAAATCCGACTATCGTCTCAGAAGAACACTCAACGTTAGTATTATCGGACACTCCGCAACCCCAGGTGCGGAAGTTCCGATTACTTCAGCCGAACTCAAAACCCAAGTTAATCGGAAGTTCCTATTTCCAACGCCGGTAGAGTTCGACATCGGAACTTCAGCGCCATACACAATGTAGTTCCGATTATCCTGTTTCAGCACAGAAACAGTCCAAACCGAAAAACTCAACTCTCAAACATTCAACAAGCTGTCAAATACTCATAACTCAGAATGGAGGACCTCTCACATGGTCTCTCAGTAACATCCCAAATCTGGAATTGAGTTTCAAGTGTAAGAAAATCTGGTCATTTTTGTAATTATTTTAAAAAGAATTGTGGAAGATCAAATTCAAATCCTCATTCGATGCTAATCAAAAACCTCCTTGTCATAGACCTTGTGCCAAACCCTTGGAGATATTTCTCCCGAGTTCTAGGGAGGCTTGGCAACACCTCTGAATTATCTCATGACTTTTAGAAATTATTTGATGATTCTTGGAGGCGAGTCAAAGCTTGGTCAAACCCTAGCTTCCCTCTTCCGAACTTCGGGAAAATTCAAAGACATTAGAATCTCTGGAAATTTCATATGAGGTTCCTCCGGTCGTCAGCAAACTCCAGTTCAAATTTTATAATTTTTGGAGCTTGCTCGCTACCTTAAATAATCCCTCCAAAATCAGTGATACAAATTCAAACCCTAACTGGTTTGCACTGTTCCGTAGGTTCGAATCAGACTTGGGCTCGAGCCACTTGACTCGGTCCAGTCCGCTAGCTATGCCAACTCGGTCGTTCGGGCGCTAGGGTCGTGAGCGTTGGATCGGTATCGCACGCCTTCGACCAGCCGAACGAATGGAGCCGTTGTGAACCGCCCGATCTGACTCAGCCGTTGGATCGGCATCGAACGGTCTTCGACCAGTCGAACGATGGGATCGGTTCAATCCGCTCGATCTAGCTCAGCCGTTCGATTTCAATCCGACGACCAACGAGTCGTCTCCTTCCTCCGTCGCGACGCGTGAGCTCGCCATGGCGTGCGCAGAGGAGAAAAGCGATGGCGCGATCCACTCTATGTCCACCTTTAAGCGGCTAGCTCGGCGCATTAAATGCCTGTCGCGCCATCTCTCGAGAGGCCATGACTCAACCGCTCCCATCGCTCTCAAGTGCTCTCATGGCGGTGTTGACCGTGGAAAAAACCCGCCGCTCTCTCGCCATTGCTCTATTTAAACCCCATTGCTTCACCCTTAGCTTCCTTTAGCATACGCAACTCCAGCTAGCACTCACCCTCTTGCTTGAGCTGCGGTCCCTCGCCTCTCTTCGACCAGACATTGTTGAGTGTGGAGCTTGGTGGAGGCGGTGCAAATGGGTTTTCTTCTTCAAGTCTTCGCCCCTCGCTCCCCTTTACTATTTGGAGCTTAACTCTCACGCGGTTTGGTTCTCTCTGTGCCTGTGTCGCTGGGCCTAACGAGAACCTTACCACCGCCGTTCGGATACTGTCACGGAGCCACTCCGTGGGTCTCTGGTCGTTCTTGACCAGTACTTTCGCATTGCCCTATAGGAAAGTAAGTGTGTTTCGTTGTCCTTGGCATTGCCCGTCGGCGAGTTTCGAGTCATACCTCTCGGCCGCACTCGGTGGTCGTCACTGGGCCTCGGAAGCCGCGAACCGCAACGAGTGCGGGAGGCGCCGCCGTGGTCGGACTTTCGACCAGTCGGTATGGTTTGGTCATTTCGACCAGATGCAGTGTTATGTTGGGTAAATGTGAAGTCTCGTAGTCCCCAGAAGTGCCCTTATGCTTATAAGGGAGAGGCCTACCGAGTGATTGTAAGTTCTCCTACAATCACCCCCATAGTCGTAAGTCTCACTACAGCTATGGTGTGGTCATACGTTCTTCTACGATTTGTATCTAGTCGTAAGACTTGCTACGACTACGTCGTGGTCGTAAGTGCTTCTACCCCTAGTACCTAGTCGCAAGTCTGTCTACGACTAGTACCCCGTAGATATCTGGTCGTAAATCCTTCCACGACCACTATCTGGTCGTAAATTCTTCTCTGACTATGGTCCATCAGAGTTACGCTACGACCACTACCTGGTCGTAAGACCTTCTTTCGGTCGTAGTTTTGGCATTAAGAATCCAAATCAATTGGTTCTTGTTGCTAAATTCTTTATAAATCAGTGTCTTGCTTCGGTAAGATTTTCAGAATTTTTGGAAAGAGTTTGCTGTTGAGTCCTTGCATTTTATTCGTTCTTATCGATTGCTTTTCGCTTTCTCGTTAGGATCCGAAGAGCACATTGACAACATAAGTGATCTGACTACATCTTGACCCATGACAAGCGAGCAAGCGCTTGATCATGTTCATCCCATTATTTTTCAAGTCTACTATATTGCTTTCAACTCGTATGTATGCATTGCTATTTTGTTGTTAAAATACGGTTAGTGTCCTATAGTTGCACAATCTGTAGGACTTGTTTATCCTCTACTACCTTGAGCTTAGGTTATTGGCTGTGGTCGGAGTTCGATGGATGGACTCTGGTCACTTAGTAGTTTTCGATTGGAAATTGCTTAGAAATGCTTAGTTTGGTGATCTTTGGCGATCATCGATTTTTAGTCGATGATCTTGATCACACATTTAAGTATTATGTCTTACGACCAAAGACTTGTCTTTGTGTTATTTTGTAAAATCAAAATCGAAAATGGAAAACTGATTTGGACTTGGGCAAGTGGTCGGATGGTGGGTTATTGGGTTTGTGGATGTCTTGCCTAAGTCAACAAGGACCGAACATCTTGTGTCACACTCTCCAGCATTTTTGCGTACTAACCACGCGAGAGGATATGTGACCTCTCTTGACTTAGTACTTTGGCGTGGGTTATCTCCGAGTCGCGGAGGGGTTGTGTGTGTTGTGTGAAACATGATATGTGGTCGTGTTCTTGTGTGGGTGTGCGTGGTGGAGATTAGGGTAGGCTCTCCACCTCGAGGGCGTCGAGTTGTCAAGGCTTTACCGGGAAGGGTAATTGACCGAGGCTTTACGATGACTCGACACAGCGTATGGGTTTCTATCCATACAGGCGGCTCGTGAATAATTCACAATATTGGAAGCGTCTCGTAAGACTTAGCCGTCTTGCATACCTTCTAAGTGTGCTTAATAGCTTGGCAAAAAGGCGGTCTGGCGTGTGGGGAAATTGGTACACCCTGCAGGGATAAAACTATTCAAATAGCCTCGTCCTAGGTTATGGACACGCTTGGTTAGGTTTTGCAAGAGTTAGACTTCAACCTTTTAAACTAAAATTTGACATGGGTGGTATGAATGGGTAATTCATGCTATTGTTGTGGTGGCTACTGGTCGTAGTCACCTCCAGGATTGTTGCTGTTCCCTATCTACTGTTATATTGTTGTCTTTTGCGATTATTTGATCGTTAAAAACCGATTGAATAACCTTGCCTTCAATCTATTACATTATTGCAAATGGAAAATTGCTTTATGCTAAAACCAAAACATACAGCCTCCACTTCTATGAGCTTGCATGTAGCATATGTACAGGTTTGTTACACCATCTGTAAGTCTTGCGAGTACATTCAAAGTACTCACCGGCTCTTGCCGGCTGCTTTTGTTTGCAGGGGAAGAAGGTGAGCCCCAAGGGCCTCACTTTTGTGAGATGTGCTTCGGATTTGGCGACTAGCTTGGCGGTCCGGTCGGTTGCCTTGTGGGTTATAGGCACACTGGTCGGCTCTTTTGTTTATAGCCATCTTATGTCACTTTTGCTTCCGCTGTTAAATTTCCTTATGTATATGTCTTTTGGCCGGTCGGCCTCTCTTTTGTAATAACTATCTTCTATTTATGTTATCTTCTGGATTGTTGTTTTTGCTTCGGTTCTATGTGAATGAATGGAATTGATGCATGAACTTTGTAAAGAGGTGTGTATCTTGCATTTGAAGTATACATGTCTCGAGTCTCGGATTATCCGCTTTGTGATGCTAGGACCGAATGGATGGTTAAGCATTACAAGCGGATAAACCAGGGTCTCACAAGGTTTTGTATCGAGCCATATCGACCGTAGTAACCCAAGTTTGGTCGTCTTTTTAGGATATTTTGGAAAATATTATTTTCAAAGTATCAAATGGTTTATGAAAGCTTAAGGAATTCTCAGATTTTATTCCTTACCTATCTTAGCTTTCTCCTCTCATCTTACTCTAATTTGTGTTTTAGAAATTGTTTTTCTCTCCTCCCTTCCAAAATAGTTGTTAATTTGGTTTTGGGAACCACTGAGTTTGGCAAATTGGAGTGCTTAGGATTTTGAAGTTTCTGGACTGAAGATTTCGGCTAGAGGCTTGGATGCGGAATCTGGACAGCACGCTTCAATTTCCAGACAGCGAGCTCAATGGTTTCTGATGGGACCACTGAGCTTGGCAAGTTGAAGTGTGCCAGATTTTGAAGTTTCTAGGATGGAAGACTTCGGCTAGAAGCTTGGATGCAAAATCACTACAACCACTTCAATTTCTGGACAGCAAGCTCGATGGTTTCTAATAGGGTGGAAAATGAGAGGGTGATTCAACTAAAATTTATGGGGTTAAAAAGGGGTAAGATGTGATACTAGTTAGCTAAGTATCTAACACTATTTTCGTTGAATGAACCTTGCTCTTTAATAGTATTAGATCTTACCTTAATATTCTGATTTTTATCTTCTCAAGCAATTACTCGTTCATGCAATACGGGTTAGTTGCATTGGGGAGTTGAGCTTTGGTTTGGTAATTCCTTGCTGTTTTTGGAGTCTTTTTATAAGCATGTTTAAGATTATACACATACTGTTTTTGGCTTTCGGTTAGGGTGACATTCCATTCCCCTAGTCGTTAGCTTTTCGCTTTCTTCGGCTTTGAATCTTTGAGTTTAGTTTTAACCAAAATTTCTTGTAACAGATGGCGGGACGCACTCGCGTGCCAAGGCGATCGGTGGTCGGACGAGGATCTTCCTCCTCCTCCGACCATGGCCGAGGTCCTTCTTGAGATCGAGCGCAACCATGCAGAGGACAGGAGGGTTCTTCTGGACGTCATCGCGCGCAACACTTCCGCCCTTACCGGTGCTTCAGGATCCGGGCAAGGGAGTGGATATCAGCCGCGTGGGGGACTCGCGGAGTTTCTTCGCACCCAGCCTCCCACGTTCTCTAGGTCCGAGGACCGCTTGACGCAGAGCGATTGGCTTCGTCGGTTGAGCGCAAGCCGCATAGCGCATGCCGTGGAGCACGAGAAGGCGCTGTTCGCATCGCACCAGCTGGAGGGTGCAGCTTTGTCTTGGTGGGAGAGCTTTCTCGCCATACAGCCTGACGGTCACACCGTCACTTGGGAGGAGTTCCGCATGCGCCTTCCGTCGAGTCACATTCCTTCCAACTGATGAGGTCAAGAAGAAGGAGTTCTTGTCGCTCGAGACAAGAGCGTCTCTCGATTCTGAGTACCTATACGAGTTCAACCATTTGGCTCGTTATGCTCGGAGGAGGTGGCCACCGATGAGGCCAAGCAGAGAAGTTCAAGGATGGTTTGTCCGAGGAGCGGGACAAGTCATGCGTCGTCGACTTTCGATTTCCAGGCCTTGGTGGACAAGGCCATTGTCGCTGAGCACTCAGGGAGAGCACTTGCGGATTCCCGCAAGCGTAAGTGGGAGGCCCGCAAGTCATCTGGGGCCAGCTATTCCCGCTTCAGTCCGTCTCAGGGGTTGCGTCCACGAGCCAAGGCACCGAGGCCGTCAAGACTGTTCTTCGTCCTTCGCAGGCCGTGCCCCAATCACGTGCACCTGCAAGTCAGCAGGGTGGCCCCCGCAACCCGGCTGCAGGGGTCACATGCTTCGCCTGCAATCAGAAGGGGCATTATGCGAACCAATGCCCTAAGAAGACAGGAGCAGCCCCTCGTCCTAATGGAGGACGCGGGCAAGGGGGCGGTTCTTCTCAGGACCTGAAGATCGTCCCCGCTACCCAAGGTGTGGGTAGTGGTCGCGTCAACCTCATCTCAGCAGAGGAAGCACAGGAGGCACCTGACGTTGTGTTGGGTACGCTTTCTGTTAACTCTCGTTCTGCTACCGTTTTGTTTGATTCAGGAGCATCTCATTCTTTTGTTTCTGAGTCTTTTGCTGCTATTAGTGAGCTCCTTTTTGCTCCATTGTTGGTCCCATTGCTCATTCGCTCTCCTGGGTTGGAGTTGAGAGCTGAATCTGAGTGTAGGGATGTTCCAATCGAGATCGAGGGAGTGAGATTCTTCGCGAATCTTATCCTCCTCCATTCAGCAAGTCTAGATGTAATTCTTGGCATGGATTGGCTGTCTCGGCATAAGGGACACATCGATTGCCAAGAAGTGCGCCTCTATCTAGTCCTTCCGTGACAGGTTCGCCGTGCATCGCTAGGTCCGCATCTCTTCGGCTTGAAGCGAAGCTGCTCCGATATTAGTGAGGTCCCAACAGCGTGACTTCGTTGATATCTTTCTGAAGCTCTTCGGGGATGCCACCGATTCGAGACCTCGAGTTCGTCATTGAGTTGGTTCCTGCATCGCCCGATTTCAAAGAGGCATTATCGGATGCCACCGAATGAGTTGGTGGAGTTGAAGAAGCAACAATGAGCTGCAAGAAAAAGGTTTCATCCGCCCTAGCTCATCTCCGTGGGGTTGTCCTACAATCTTTGTAAAGAAGGACAATACTTTGCGCATGTGCGTTGATTACCGTCCGCTTAATGAAGTAACGGTAAAGAACAAGTATCCATTGCCCCGCATCGATGATCTCTTTGATCAATTAACTGGAGCTCGAGTATTCTCCAAGATTGATTTGAGAATGGGATATCATCAAGTTCGGATCGACCGAGGATATTCCAAAGGCGGCTTTTTCTACTCGCTACGGCTTGTATGAGTACACCGTCATGTCATTTGGCTTAACCAATGCTCCCGCCTTGTTCATGAACCTCATGAATTCGGTATTCATGGAGTATTTGGATAAGTTTGTCGTGGTCTTCATCGATGATATTCTCATCTATTCCAAGGATGATGAGCAACACGATGAGCATCCGAGGCTTGTGTTAGGCAAGCCGTGAGCATCATTTGTATGCAAAGTTCACAAGTCGCGTTACGGTTGAAGGAAGTGGCCTTCTTGGGTCATATTCTTTCGGCGAGAGGCGTAGCCGTTGACCCTAGCAAGGTCGTGACGTTCTTTCGTGGGTTCACCTACTTCGATAACGAAGCGCGGAGTTTTCTTGGTTTAGCGGGATATTATCGCCGTTTATCGAGAACTTCTCCAAGATCGCGGCCGATGACGGAGTTGCTTAAGAAGGACAAGAAGTTCTTGTGGTCCGATGCTTGTGAGGAAAGTTTCAAGTACTTAAGAAGCGTTTGACCACCGCTCCGTCCTCGTTCTTCCGATATTCAGACTTCGATATCTTTTGCGATGCTTCTCGAGGACTCGGTTGTGTCCTTATGCAATAAGGCAAGGTAGTGGCCTATGCATCAAGGCAATTGAGACCTCATGAACTCAACTATCCTACCCATGACTTGGAATTAGCTGCCGTGATTCATGCACTTAAGATTTGGCGACATTACCTAATCGGTGTCGTTGTGAAGTGTATTCGGATCACAAAAGCCTAAGGTATTTGTTCACCCAACCAGATCGAACCTCGGGCAAAAGAGATGGTTGGAGTTGGTCAGGATTATGACATGGGGATCCACTACCATCCGGGCAAGGCTAATGTCGTTGCCGATGCGCTTAGTCGCAAAGCGCATTGCAATGCCTTGTTGCTCGAGCGTCGACCACCCTCTGAAGGAATTCCAGCGTCTCAACTTAGGTTTGGTTGAGCATGGTTCCTCATTGCCTTGGTTGTGCAACCAACCTTGGTGGATCGGATTAAGGTCGCTCGGCAATCGGATCTTTGGGGTGAGCCGCATAAAGGAAAATGTCGAGAGCAGAACGACCAAGTGTTTCTCTCGAGGATGAGCATGGTGTTGTAAGGTTCGAACAGCGCCTTGTGGTTCAGAAGAATATGGAATTGCGAGTTTGATTCTCCGTGAAGCCCATGATTCGCCTTTGTCTATTCATCCCGGGGCCACAAAGATGTATCAAGATCTCCGTCAGAGATTTTGGTGGACCCGAATGAAGAGGGAGATTGTGAAGTTCATTGCCGAGTGCGACGTGTGTCGTCGTGTCAAGGCCGAGCATCAGCGTCCAGCAAGGCCGCTTCAGCCTTTGCCTATTCCCGAATGGAAGTGGGATTCGATCGGGATGGATTTTATCACCGGTCTGCCCCGAACATCCAAGGGCAAGGATTCCATCTGGGTTGTCATCGATCGATTGACAAAGGTAGCCCATTTTCTGCCAGTACGGACGAACCTCAGTGTGAGTCTACTCGCGGACCTCTATGTCTCCGCATCGTGCGCTTGCATGGTGTCACAAGGCGATCGTTTGGATCGCGGTGCACTTTTCACCGCCTGAGTTTTGGAAATGCTTGCAAGAGGCTATGGGAACCGCCTCACATTTAGCACCATATCACCCCCAAACTTATGGTCAGACCGAAAGGGTCAACCAAGTGTTGGAAGATATGCTTCGTGCTTGGGTCCTCTCCTATGGAAAAAGCGGGAGAAGTGCTTGCCATTTGCCGAAGTTTTCCTATAACAACGATTTTCAAGCTAGTCTCGGCATGTCACCTTTTGAGGCCTTATACGGGAGAAAGTGCGAGAACCCCGTTGAATTGGTGCGAGACCGTGAAGGCCTTTCTTTGGCTGGACTCGATCAATGAGGCCGAGAGTCAAGTCGACTTATTCGTGATCGTTTACGCCTGACTCAATCTAGGCAAAAGAGCTATGCGGATCGCCGTCGTCGCGAGTTGAGCTTTGAGCCCAATGACTTTGTGTATCTCAAGGTCTCTCCTTTGAAGGGCCATCGGCGTTTGGCGTCAAGGGCAAGTTAGCTCCTCGATATGTCGGTCCTTACCGTGTTATCGAGAAGAAAGGGGCATTGCCTATAAGTTGGAATTGCCGGTGCACTCGAGGATACATGATGTGTTCCATGTGTCCCAATTAAAGAAGTGCCTCGTGTTCCAACAGAGAAGCTCAGTTGGAAACTCTCGATGTCCAAGAAGATTTGACCTATCGCGAGCACCTGTTCGCATACTCGATGGTGAGCGAAGAACAAGGAATAGAGCCATGATTCCTTAAAGTTCGATGGTCGAACCATTCGAGGATGAGGCTACTTGGGAAAGGAAGATCGTCTCCGTGCGGACTATCCATCTTTCTTTACCGAGTGAGCCAAATCTCGGACGAGATTTTTTGTAAGGGGAGGTTTTGTAACATCCCAAATCTGGAATTGAGTATCAAGTGTAAGAAAATCAGGAGGAATTAAAACTTTTCTTGCATCTTGAAACCCCTGGTCATTTTTGTAATTCTTTTAAAAAGAATTGTGGAAGATCAAATTCAAATCCTCATTCGACGCTAATAAAAAACTTCCTTATCATAGACCTTGTGCCAAACCCTTGGAGATATTTCTCCCGAGTTCTAGGGAGGCTTGGCAACACCTCTGAATTATCTCATGACTTTTAGAAATTATTTGATGATTCTTGGAGGCGAGTCAAAGCTTGGTCAAACCCTAGCTTCCCCTCTTCCAGAATTTCTGGGGGAAAATTCAGTACATTAGAATCTCTGGAAATTTCATATGAGGTTCCTCCGGTCGTCAGCAAATTCCAGTTAAAATTTCATAATTTTTGGAGCTTGCTCGCTACCTTAAATAATCCCTCCAAAATCAGTGATACAAATTCAAACTCTAACTGGTTTGCACTGTTCCGTAGGTTCGAATCAGACTTGGGCTCGAGCCACTTGACTCGGTCCAGTCCGCTAGCTATGCCAACTCGGTCGTTCGGGCGCTAGGGTCGTGAGCCGTTGGATCGGTATCGCACGGCCTTCGACCAGCCGAACGAATGGAGCCGTTGTGAACCGCCCGATCTGACTCAGCCGTTGGATCGGCATCGAACGGTCTTCGACCAGTCGAACGATGGGATCGGTTCAATCCGCTCGATCTAGCTCAGCCGTTCGATTTCAATCCGACGACCAACGAGTTGTCTCCTTCCTCTGTCGCGTAGCGGCGTGAGCTCGCCATGGCGTCGCAGAGGAGAAAAGCGATGGCGTCGATCCACTCTATGTCCACCTTTAAGCGGCTAGCTCGGCGCATTAAATGCTGTCGCGCTCATCTCGAGAGGGCCATGACTCAACCGCTCCCATCGCTCTCAAGTGCTCTCATGGCGGTGTTGACCCATTGGAAAAACCGGCCGTTGCTCTCGCCATTGCTCTATTTAAACCCCATTGCTTCACCCTTAGCTTCCTTTAGCATACGCAACTCCGGCTAGCACTCACCCTCTTGCTTGAGCTGCAGTCCCTCGCACTCTCTTCGCCAGACATTGTTGAGTGTGGAGCTTGGTGGAGGCGGTGCGTGGGGTTTTCTTCTTCAAGTCTTCGCCCCTCTGCTCCCCTTTACTATTTGGAGCTTAACTCTCACGCGGTTTGGTTCTCTCTGTGCCCGTGTCATTGTGGCCTAACGAGAACCTTACCACCGCCGTTCGGATACTCGTCGCCGGAGCCACTCCGTGGGTCTCTGGTCGTTCTTGACCAGGTACTTTCGCATTGCCCTATAGGAAAGTAAGTGTGTTTTCGTTGTCCCTTGGCATTGCCGTTGGCGAGTTTCAGTCATACCTCTCGGCCGCACTCAGTGGTCGTACCATTTGGGTCGGAGAAGCCGAACTGCGAGAAAGCGGGGGCGCCGCCGTGGTCGGACTTTCGACCGGTCGGTATGGTTTGGTCATTTCGACCAGATGCAGTGTTATGTTGGGTAAATGTGAAGTCTCGTAGTCCCCAGAAGTGCCCTTATGCTTATAAGGAGAGGCCTCCGAGTGATTGTAAGTTCTCCTACAATCACCCCCATAGTCGTAAGTCTCACTCACTATGGTGTGGTCATACGTTCTTCTACGATTTGTATCTAGTCGTAAGACTTGCTACGACTACGTCGTGGTCGTAAGTGCTTCTACCCCTAGTACCTAGTCGCAAGTCTGTCTACGACTAGTACCCCGTAGATATCTGGTCGTAAATCCTTCCACGACCACTATCTGGTCGTAAATTCTTCTACGGCTATGGTCCAGTCGTAGGTTCTGCTACGACCACTACCTGGTCGTAAGACCTTCTTTCGGTCGTAGTTTTGGCATTAAGAATCCAAATCAATTGGTTCTTGTTGCTAAATTCTTTATAAATCGATGTCTTGCTTGGTAAGATTTTGAATTTTGGAAAGAGTTTCTTTGTTGAGTCCTTGCATTTTATTCGTTCTTATCGATTGCTTTTCGCTTTCTCGTTAGGATCCGAAGAGCACATTGACAACATAAGTGATCCCCTGCTACATCTTGACCCACAGCAAGCAGGCAAGCAGTTTGATCATGTTCATCCCATTATTTTTCAAGTCTACTATATTGCTTTCAACTCGTATGTATGCATTGCTATTTTGTTGTTAAAATACGGTTAGTGTCCTATAGTTGCACAATCTGTAGGACTTGTTTATCCTCTACTACCTTGAGCTTAGGTTATTGGCTGTGGTCGGAGTTCGATGGATGGACTCTGGTCACTTAGTAGTTTTCGATTGGAAATTGCTTAGAAATGCTTAGTTTCGGTAGTACTGGGCGATCATCGATTTTTAGTCGATGATCTTGATCACACATTTAAGTATTATGTCTTTACGACCAGCACTTGTGCTGTGTTATTTTGTAAAATCAAAATCTGAAAATGGAAAACTGATTTGGACTTGGGCAAGTGGTCGGATGGTGGGTTATTGGGTTTGTGGATGTCTTGCCTAAGTCAACAAGGACCGAACATCTTGTGTCACACTCTCCAAGCATTTTTGCGTACTAACCACGCGAGAGGGATATGTGACCTCTCTTGACTTAGTACTTTGGCGTGGGTTATCTCCGAGTCGCGGGAGGGGGTTGTGTGTGTTGTGTGAAACATGATATGTGGTCGTGTTCTTGTGTGGGTGTCGGTGGTGGAGATTAGGGTAGGCTCTCCACCTCGAGGAGCGTCGTAGTTGTCCAAGGCTTTACAGGAAGGGTAATTGACCGAGGCTTTACGATGACTCGACACAACGTATGGGTTTCTATCCATACGCGGCTCGTGAATAATTCACAATATTGGAAACGTCTCGTAAGACTTAGCCGTCTTAAGCATACCTTCTAAGTGTGCTTAATAGCTTGGCAAAAGGCGGTCGGCGTGTGGGAAATTGGTACACCTGCAGGATAAAACTATTCAAATAGCCTCGTCCTAGGTTATGGACACGCTTGGTTAGGTTTTGCAAGAGTTAGACTTCAACCTTTTAAACTAAAATTTGACATGGGTGGTATGAATGGGTAATTCATGCTATTGTTGTGGTGGCTCTTGGTCGTAGTCACCTCCGGATGTTCTTGTTCCTATCTCTTTGTTATATTGTTGTCTTTTGCGATTATTTGATCGTTAAAACCGATTGAATAACCTTGCCTTCAATCTATTACATTATTGCAAATGGAAAATTGCTTTATGCTAAAACCAAAACATCTGACCTCCACTTCTATGAGCTTGCATGTAGCATATGTACAGGTTTGTTACACCATCTGTAAGTCTTGCGAGTACATTCAAAGTACTCACTGGCTCTTGCCATTGCTTTTGTTTGCGGGAAGAAGGTGAGCCCAAGGGCCTCACTTTTGTGAGATGTGCTTGATTTGGCGACTAGCTTGGCGGTCGGTCGGTTGCCTTGTGGGTTATAGGCACACTGGTCGGCTCTTTTGTTTATAGCCATCTTATGGCACTTTTGCTTCCGCTGTTAAATTTCCTTATGTATATGTCTTTTGGCCGGTCGGCCTCTCTTTTGTAATAACTATCTTCTATTTATGTTATCTTCTGGATTGTTGTTTTTGCTTTGGTTCTATGTGAATGAATGGAATTGATGCATGAACTTTGTAAAGAGGTGTGTATACTGCATTTCTGGGAAGTATACATGTCTCGAGTCTCGGATTATCTGCTTTGTGATGCTAGGACCGAATGGATGGTTAAGCATTACAAGCCGGATAGACCGGGGTCTCACACACACAATACCAGGGGAAAAACCATAAAAATATGATAATTCCAAGGTGTACTAGGTTTAAAGATTCACAAATTATAGCAGCTCATATACATTAGAAAATCACTTTCTAGGATTAATTTAAGGTTATTGCACAAAAAGAATAATATTAAAGCAAATAATCAAAAGTTTAGGGGGTTTTGTGCAAGCTTTTCTTATACTGCAATATCTATCCACAATTTGATTGTTCTTAAGGGACTAAACTGAAATATTACCTTTGCCATTCGAATGTGGGTCGTTTGCTTCACGTGGCTCGCTCAACTCAATTGGGCGATCGGAGAGGGTGGCTAGGGTTAATATGGGTCATTTACCGCGTGGCTCGCACAACCCAATTAGGCGATCGGAGAGGGCGGCTAGGGTTTATAACCCTAGTCGCCATTCGATCGCGACTTCTAATCTGGTTCTTGCAGCCACAGGTGCGGGCGGCAGGCACGCGTTGCGCGACGGCGAGTGAGGACGCGTGAGGCGTGAGGCGCCGTGGGGCGCAGCGACGGTTCACGCTCGGTGGCGGCAATTCAGACGTGACGTGGTGGACGTGCGCGGGGTTGCGCCGCGGTAGCAAGCGGCGTTGAGCCACGGTGTCACAATGTGTGTGTTGCGCAGAGGCCCGGTAGCGACACACGACGGCCGAAATGCGCGACTAAGCGTGACGACAGTGCGGCGTGGTAAGGCAGAGCCACCGAGGTGGCGTGGCGGGTCTTCGGTCTTGTGACGGGGCGACGACGCAGCGACGTCGCGAGGCACAACAACAAGATGGTGCATTGGGCGGCGTCGGTAGATCGTCGTTTCTCTCTCTCATATGAACGGTAACGATAATGGTTAACAACAATGATTCACAAGAACTACGAACAACACACAGTACACATTAGCCTATTAAAGAAATCTAACTCCGATTTTCATAAAATAATCTGCCAAATTATGAATCACGGTGATTGAAAAAAGATGATTCCGAACGACATATAGATTTGACCGAAGAGCGAATCATACTGATAATGTGTTGAATAATAGATGTTGTAGCCGGAAGGCAATCAATCAAATCATATAAAGAATATCAAATATATTTATTACTCATAAGAGTGAAAACTATAAGGAGGTGGCTTAGTCCTCTACCATACAATTATATTTTACCTTTTGCCTCGCGCTTTAATCTATTTTTTCCGCAGATATTTCCCGTCCTCGCCGCCCATCAATTGTGTGGGACATGTTTGACGACGCCGACGACGACGCCGTGGCACCGCACCGCACCGCATGTTTTCTCCTTGCCGTGCTCAGGACAGGGCATGCGGTGCGGGCGTCTAGAGAGAGAGAGCGTCGGCCCTGTTCCTCTGCACGACCGCACCAACCAACCATCGCCCGGCCACGTCGCGCGCCCGCGTGCTCCCCGCGCGCGGCGACTGGAGCCGCATGCCCGCATGCTCGCGCTCTGCGATAAGACGGGATTAGCAACTACTTTTTCCCTATCTCTTTCCGGCATGTGTCTGCTTGTCTGGCGGTTAATTATGATTCGGTTGTTCGCTTGGTCTACACGTGTGCGCTCCTGCGCGCCAAAGAAACAGCGGAAAAGGCCGTAGAATATTTGGGAGGGGATAAGCGCTGCTGAGGTAGCGTGGGAATCTTCTCGATGCGCGCCGAGCTGCCTGCCGAGCATGCATGCCGCGATGGCGATGGCGACCTCTCCAGGGATGAACGATAATTTAGTCTAGCCACGCCCACGCGGCACCTGTCACGAGTAGATGCGCTACATGTGGTTTTTACGATAATTTAGCTTAAATCATCCCAAAACTAGCGTGAACATAAGCTTACTACCCCAATTCCTACGGTGGTTGTCTGCCAAGCATGCCTAAAATGCGAGGAACAATGAACGAATAAGGTACTAAGGAGAAAAGGGAGAGGATAAATGCTCCCCTTCATTGACAACGCATACAACCATCACTTACTTCTTCGATCTTATCTGTTTTTCTAGTATACCTTAGTTTTTATTTCTCTCCACTTGCGATGTATGTACACCAGCATGAAGAAAAAAGTCTGTCTCCTGCTTCTCTGGAGACATCCCCTTACACTGAAAGACAAATCAACTGTACGAGTACTAAACTTTTCGTATGGGAAAAACACGAGACACGTCTACACCATCCACCCGTACATCCACAGGATCCCCATCTAAAACCACGGCGAGCTCGCCGTCCGGCTGGCTGGCCACAGAAGAGCCACCTCGGCCGACCGCACCCGCACCCGCAAAGGCAAAAGGAAAAAAAGCTCGAAAAGAATCCGTCCCAATACCGCTGAAGTCGGCCGTGACATCATCGCCGCGACCCGGAGCCAAGTAGCCAACCCCGCCGCGCTGAGGTGGCCACCCGCGCCTTCCCCGAAGCCCACCACCTCACCACCCCCTCCCCAACCACACGTGCCCAATTCCTCCCCAAACCATCCATAGATCCATCCCCTTTCCCGCAGCCGCCTTGGACTCCCTTCCGCCCAAGCTTCTAGACCCCCACCTCGTCCCCTATATATCCCTCCCTCCCATTCGAGGTCATCGCAGAATTCACAGGGCACAGCCAGAGCAAGGAGCAGCAGAGTGAAACCAGCAACTTTCTTGAATTCAAGGAGCAATAAGAGGAATGGGGATGGCGGTGAGGAGGAGGGAGAGGGACGCGGAGGCGGAGCTGAACTTGCCGCCGGGGTTCCGGTTCCACCCGACGGACGACGAGCTGGTGGAGCACTACCTCTGCAGGAGGGCGGTGGGGCAGCGCCTGCCGGTGCCCATCATCGCCGAGCTCGACCTCTACAAGTTCGACCCCTGGGACCTGCCCGAGCGGGCGCTGTTCGGGACCAGGGAGTGGTACTTCTTCACGCCCAGGGATCGCAAGTACCCCAACGGGTCGCGCCCCAACCGCGCCGCTGGGAACGGCTACTGGAAGGCCACCGGCGCCGACAAGCCCGTCGCGCCGCGGGGCCGCACCTTGGGGATCAAGAAGGCGCTCGTCTTCTACGCCGGCAAGGCCCCCCGCGGGGTCAAGACCGACTGGATCATGCACGAGTACCGCCTCGCCGACGCCGGCCGCGCCGCCGCAGGTGCCAAGAAGGGATCCCTCAGAGTAAGCAAAACTTTTTTTAGTAAAACTTTTTTTACTTTAAAAAAAAGATCCTTTCTTTGATTAATTTGGTACTACAAGTGATTGTTGAAACTTACTTCGATGTGAATTGGTTCGTGCAGTTGGATGATTTGGTGCTGTGCCGGCTTTACAGCAAGAAGAACGAGTGGGAGAAGATGCAGCTGGAGAAGGAGGCCAAGGAAGAGGCGTCGGACATGATCACCTCGCACTCGCAGTCCCACTCCCACTCGTGGGCCGAGACGCGCACGCCGGAGTCGGAGATCGTGGACAACGACCCGTTCCCGGAGCTGGACTCCTTCCCGGCGTTCCAAGACCCGGCTGCGCAGACGAATATGATGGTGCCCAAGAAGGAGCAGGACACGGACGAGGGTGCGCAGAACGCCAGGAACGACCTGTTCGTGGACCTCAGCTATGACGACATACAGAGCATGTACAGCGGCCTCGACATGCTGCCGCCGGGGGACGACTTCTACTCGTCGCTCTTCGCGTCGCCGCGGGTCAAGGCGAACCAGCCCGGCGCCGGCGCAAGCGGCATGGCCCCCTTCTGAAGAAGACGGCGTGGGGGACAAGTCGTTGCCAACTTGCAACCTCTGTAAATACAGAATAGGAACGGGGGCTACTTACAGTGTTACAGGGTTAAGAAAGAGTCGCGGCGTGGTGTGGTATATGGAGTCCGGAGCTGGGGCTGGGACATTCTTTCGTTTTTCCTTCTTACTCAGATGGTAGATATATGCAGCTCTTTCCTTCTCTTTAATAGAACCGACCATTTTTTCTTTCTTCTACTTGCTTCCTATTGCTTTTACGTGCTTGTATGATCAATGGCTGCGACCTGAGTCTTTTTGCGCGTGTTTGGAACAGCTTTGGTTTCGATTTTTCACTCGAAAAAGCTAAAAGCTGCTCCAAACATGTAGCTTTTCGCATCCACTTTTATTGCTGCTTTACGTTACAGTGCGGAAGTTTTTCGTAGCCTTTATTCAGAATTTACACTCAAAGTTGAGGGTAATTACTCGTCGATAGACACTGCATAAAAGCCCGCACTGGGCATTCGGATCCACCACCAAGAACCCCTTCCCCTGGGAGATCTGCACGACCGTGCCACCGCAGCAATTCGCCCTGGCGCTACCGGCCCCAGCCACGCAACCGCCTGCAGTCGAGAGGCGTGATGGCCGCGTGTCAGCGTGGGGTGCTTCAGCGACCCGGAGATGAAGCGGCTGCGGCAGGCGGCCCGCTACAAGGCATTCGCGGTGGAGGGGAAAGTGAAGGCCTTGCTCCGCTGGGGGTTCCGGTGGTTCAATCGTAAGTGTTCCGGCATCTTCTATGTCTGACCACCGTGCGGCTCACCCTATTCTTAAGGTAAGGGTTCTTTGGGCTACAATAATGTCACCGCGCACTCGTGTTACTAATTGGGCGGATTCAGAGTCGCGGTTGCCTATTAGTGGATTGATTAAGAAAATGTATGGTTTATTGAATTAAAAAAAGGATCAATCCCCGTAGATTCCAAAGAAAATTTCCAGAGGTTGTAAACCTCATCGATGTCACCAGACTGCATGCTGCCTGGAAAATATTAGTTACCGTGTTGCTCTTGGGTGATCATAGATGTCTGGGTCCTCTGGGCCTGGGTGGTTGATCCACAATTGTTTGTCATAACTGGATTTGGAATCAAACAGCCAAGAATGGAAGATATTTTATCAGTACTATGATCTCCTTCTCTTTTAATTTATGTTTTGATGCATGTGTGAATGCCAATTATGTCACCACGATTGCCATATTTCTTCTCTAATATCTGTCAACACTCATGTTGCTTTGTGCACGTGAGTGTCTCGATAAATGGAATATGATGCATTCTTTTGAACAAGAGCATAGCGAACCAAAATAATTTTGAAGTTACCAGAACTCGGGAACTTCACATTTAAGAAAAAAAAAAGAATTTCGGGAAGAAATGATGATCCAATTTAGTTCAATAATTTGCCCAACCGGTGGTGGCGATCAGTGCCAAAGCCCATATGGCATCAAATGCAACAAAGAAGAAATGTTGGTCCCTTAGAGCGAGAAAAAGCTACATCGATGTAGAGGTTTACTTTGAAATATAAATATATTCTTGTTTGAATTATTAAAATTTTTTGTCATGGTTTGTTACGAGTTGCGACACTTTCGTGTTGTTTTACTAATTCTTTTTTATTGGTTTGGAATGTCATACATCCCAATCTTAGTAAATTGGACCACTTTTTTGTTCTTCGAAAACATAAATTGAGTATTCTAGATGATGTTAAACATCGCTTATAGAATATTATATACACCTATTCTCGTTTAGTAACTGTTTGCCTAAGTGCAGAATCCTTGTAAATTTTTATTTACTGATACACTATAGGGAATCTTGATTTAAACGTCACGCACAAATAATAGTAGTAATACTCGATGTGCGTAGTACTATGTACCAGGAAATTAAATGAGTTCCATCTTAGTGAAAATATCGACTATAAGAACTTGATTCGTCCTTAATTCTTCTTACTGACAGAGCTTAGCCAGTTGTCCAATTTTTTGGTAAGTTAGTTGACTGCCAAATTTTATGGCATAAGGTATATATCTATATATGGTCACTGAAAAAAAATAGTACATTAAAGGAAGTGGTTCTATGATATCACATAGAAAACTGATCAAATTTTTAATTGTTGATTATTAAGTAGGCTGATTATCAGTATTTATACCTTTTATTCCATAACATCTTTCATATGTTTAAAGACCTGTATAATTTTCTTTTCCAAAGAGTGGGGAGATTAAAGAAGCACAACTCATATCACACTGAAACTGTTTGTGCATTTCTCCTGCGGTGCTGCTGGGATTAGCGGCACCAGGGGCACCTCGGTGTGTACAGCCCTCCGGGGTCATTGGGGCCCTTCAGGGAACTCCAACTACAACGACAACAGCCGCGCCGACATCCTCCTGGTGGCCAGGATGGCGAAGCGGATGGTGATCTTGGCAGGCTTGCTGCTCGTTATTAGCATTTGGTAAATACCAGTTTACTTGTTATTTGCATGAAATTGGGCTGATGATACTCATTTCACTATATTGTTCAATAATATTATATTATGACGTCTCTAGTTTAATTATCCTTTTTGTTCCGCCGCATGTCTTCAAGACATGCTTCTCTCCATTTTGTACTGAAATACAAATTTAAAAAAGGGTGACCGATGTTTAATGCAGAATTCATGGGCAGCGTTAATTGTTGTTAATTACGGTGGTTGTTGTCAATTGCGTTAATTTCTATCAGTATTGTGAATTATTGTTAGTTGTCGTTAAATATCATTAATCGCCGTCAATTGCGTTATTTGTCGTTAAATGACATCAAATAAGACATTACTTGCTTCATGGATATTTCAGATATTTTCTATCTTAGAAGCTAAACCAGACAGTCAAAAATCAAATCTTTTATTTCGGTAGATTCACTACTGACCCGGTAGGAAGCGACTTTTCAAAAAGTTTGTCAAACAAGTCGTTAGACTGAACACACGCGTGCACTCCCTTATGCCTAGTTACGCGATGACACATCCAAGGCTTTGGCTTTACTCAACGCTTTGGCTTTGGCTTTTCGCTCGAAAAACCAGAAGCCATCCTAGACAGGCGACTTTATTCAGCCGATTTTGCGGAAATCGAAAGTCATTTACAACGTGCGGATGCCAGAAGCTGCCCGAGATAGCTTCTCACGGCTTCAGTGGGATGGACTTTTGAGTTTGCCCCTAGAGTTCGGGGGTATTTACCCGTTTTTTGCCACTAAACAAAACTCCAAAATTCCCCCTCCTCCCTCCGACCATCCGAAAGCCTAGCCGCGCTTGCTCCTTCCTCCCTCCTCCCTCCTCTTGTGCCGCCACCGCCACTGCCACCCTCCTCCATCCTCCATCCTCCCTCCCTCGGCGCCATCGCCCTCCTCCCTCCTCTCCTGGTGTGGCTGCCCTCTTCCTCCCGCACTGCACTCCTCCCGCTGTCACCGTCCTCTGCCCGCTCGTGCCGCCCCCACCGACGTCCTCCCGTCGTCGCCGTCAGCTTCATTTTATTTTTTTCCTTCTTTTTTAATTGTTAATTTCCTTTTTATCGTGTAGAGGAATTATTTATGTAATTGCGCTAATTGTATATATGAATTATTTATGTAATTTTTATTTTTTATTGTTAATTGCTTTTCCTTTTTTATTGTACAATCGCATTAATTGTTGTTAAGATTAGCTTTGTGCAAATTATCTTTAATTGTTGTCAATTATCGTTAAGATTTACTTGTGTGTGGATTGTCATCAAGTGTCATCACTTGTACTTAATTATCATTAATTATTGTCAATTTCCTTTTTATTGTCAACTATTTTTCCTTTTTTTATTGTAAAACTGTGCAATTGTCGGTAAAATTAACTTTGTACAAATTATCGTCAATTGACACCAACTATCGTTAAGATTTACTTATGTGTGGATTGTCATTAATTGTCAGTAGTTATCGTAAAGTATAATCAATTATCGTTAATTATCATTAATTACCACCAATTGTCGTTAAACAATATCAAACATACCATCATTTAGCTCAAAAGCATTTCACATTTCTCAACTCAGAAATTCCAACCAGCATATCTAAAAACCAAACTGCTAGACATCAAACGTCTTCGTCTCAATCGTTCAACGCTGCTTTTTAGAAAAGCTACGGCAATACCAAACAGGCCTAAACGTGGTGCTCACCTTTAAGTGATTTGCAGAGCTCACTTGATCTGAGTACGACCTTCTCGGATCTTATTTCCTTGAAACAGAGCATAATTCAGATACAATTTAAGCAGTGAATCGACCATCTCTTGTGTTCTCTGCAATTTTGCCTTGTGATCGCTTGAGCGGAAGTAACAGTATTACAAGCATCAAATTATCTTGACGGAAATGAAAATGGTACATGATAAGCGAATCAGGGAAAGAGATCGCACATGACGCGGGGGGGAGGGGGGGGGGGGGGCGCACAGCTCAATGCTTATTGATATTGATGGTTCGGATAAACCGATACAAATCACTAAAAAACACACTCGAGGACGACTCCTGCGAGGTCAAGCTTTCGAGAAATCAAACCCTATAGCCTTGGAAGCAATAATACTTAAATAAAGGTAGGAATTTAGCCGTAGGCAAGAGATCATCAGATCTCCTTGAACACAGAGAAGAGGTCCCCGTGGATGTAGTCGTTGTCCACAAGGCTAACCAAGTAGTAGCTCTTCTGAACCTGAAAGTGAAGAGCAAAGAAATATATCAGAAATGCATTACTATTTTGGAATATAAAATTCGTCCACATTAGTTTCGAGAATATATTTAGCTGACTTACAGTGCATTTCAGAAATCAACACTTCGGAGTACTACTGAAATTTAAGTACAAACGCTAATGCCAGATTGTACTTAACGCCAGATAGAAATGACAGTTCAGATAGCATGTGGATGTTGAAAGGTGTTCTATATTCTAGCTAGCATTAAGTTTTTAGCAGAAACTGGGAGATGGCAGATTCATTAGCTAAAAGAACAGAATGTAGTTGCACAGAAGGTTTCTTTGCACCTGTTACTAGCATAAAAGAATAAAGAAGTATTGAAGTACCTTCTCTAGTAGTTCCCTAGACGAGTCACCCTCAGGAATAGGCAAGCCCATCCCTTGACCAGATTTCAAATGCTTCGTCCTTCCAAACCATAAAGCTCGCCGAATCAACAACGGTAGGTTGGATAATCTCCTTGCCAGGGAGAACACCCCATGTGACAGCATTCACGGCGTTTGCAGGAATGTTTGAGAGCGATTCCCCGTCCTTGTTCACAGCAATGTATGTAAGAGAAGGGAATGCTTTGCTCTTCTCAGTTAGTTGCTCCAGCTTCTCTTTTGCACAGAAGAATTCAACATAGGCCTTCTGGTAAACATAGCCTCCTGGCCCGCCCCATCCTGTAAAGCAGGATACCAATGAGCAGGTTGGTACTTGGTAAGGCACATACCATATGGCGTTGTACCCAAAAAAACTAAAACTAAAACTAAAGCAAGAATAAAAGTTGGCATATGATTTACTAAAACAAGACTTTGCCTCTAGGGTGAGATATGTTCCCTGTGATTGTTTGGTAGCACTGGGTTGTATGCAGTCCTTGGTTGTATGCTGATAATTAAAATGGACACAACCCTACAGCTGGTATGCTGGGGTACGGGTGAGCGGTGAGCGGTGGGTGACTGCACAATATTAGCTGATATCAAACCCATGCATACTTCAGCGTCAGCACAGCCTTGGACTATTTTGTATATAAGGATTTGGAACCAAAATAATTTGATGTTGCAAAGAACTTGATAATTAACATTACACAAATACACATTTACCATGAAGTACTTTGAACACAACAAACCTGTGAGCAGAGCATAATTAACATTCATACATAACATAATTTTTCACATAAAATGAGCTTCAGGCCCACTACTTTGCAAAAACCATAAACAACAGAATAATTATTGCATCACGATTTCACACTTACTGACACATGGACTACTGGCATTTAAGTGTAACTGTAAAAGAGTGCTATGTATGAGAACATATACACATGCTTAAAACCGTGCTCTCAGTAACATGAGGAAGACCAAGCGTACAAAGTAGATTTAACGTACCAACACTGGGAGAATCAGATCTCTCTCCATTTACAGCAGGTTGGCTGTTGATGGTAAGGAAGCCCTTCAAGTTAATCTTCACCAGCTGGTCATCTATTATCTTTGTCTCAGGTTGAAGACCGTCTAACTCAGACCATGGGCTGCTTGTAAGTTTTCCTTGACAGAAATTCATGAACCGCTGTAAGTGAGACAGAGAAGGGTTAGAAAAAACAATAATATGATGAAATTGTTTTTATGTCATACATAGCAATAATATATCATGGAGTTCAACAATTACCTCATGAATGTCTTCCACAGATTTAAGTGGAACTGCCCATTCCTCTTGGAGCTTCTTACCACGTCCACGTGGTCTTGTGAACTGTGAAAAAGAGTGGATTTGTTATTATAAACATCTAGAATTTTATGAAAATTAAGGATCACAAACGGCAACTCCAGTGATCTGGAAACAAAGAATAGCCGATGCCCCACAACCGACTTATATTGCACAATCCTGCACTTGAGGTGTACTGGCAGATGGCATGAAAACTAAGAAATAGAGCCCATCATGAAACAACCTGTTGGGGGGGCCATAAGTATTTTCTGCTGAACCAAATATCTTTCAATCATATGTAAATGTTCACTTTTAACTTGATTTATTTTTGGAAGATGTAGTATACTATTTGTACTACCCTTTAGAGTATTATAAAAATGTTGCACGCGGTATACATAAAAATGGTTGTGAACACCATAATTGTAGATTGGAACAAAACGGTACTAAAATTACCTGGTAGTCAGTAAGTGCCCCATATGATGGGTTTCGGGAATCACCCCACCGCCCATGTGGGTATTGATCCCAACCTAGCGTCCTCGCAATATAGCTCTTTGGTCTGTTAGCCCTGCTCAGTTATCGTCATTCACCAGACTGGATGAGTATGTATAGCACTAAGATTCAATTAGCTTAGCTTGACAAACATAACATTTAAAACAACTACCAGAATATAGGGCGGACATCCTCTTTGACACGGAAAACATTTGTTGGAGGCCTCCAAGGTAGTGACCTTGAAACCTTGGACTCCTCAATTAATCCAAGATTCTGGAGAAAATTTAGTTGTTAGCAACACATCAGAACAGAAAAAAATATTAAATCAAGTAAGACATGGAAATTACCATCAAAATTGCTAAAGCAGACTTCTCCATGTTTAGTGTGTAAAGGTGCAAAGTCTTGATCCCACTAGCTAAAATTTTCTTGCACATCTCGGTTCCAAGGTGGACCCCATATGCTTTGACAGCCTCCTCATTGTCTTTAATAGGATCCAGTGCAGCGGTGATCTCAGCTGGTATCTGTTATTACATTCAAAGAAACATTCAGTGAGAAACCACATATTGAAATTCAGTAAATGAAAAAAGATCGAATTCTACAAAGCAAATATTTGAGTTTATGCATAAATTCATATCCATTGGAATTATCTACATGCAATTACTAATGATGCCATGATGGAGCTACAGCAAAGGACCATACCTTATTTTTGCAGAATCCAGTCATGCGCAAGAAACCTTTGTAGTTATTTATCGGCATTATGCCAGGAACAATGGGGCAAGTAATACCAATCTGACGGCAGTCATTCACAAACTTGAGAAAGATATCGGTGTCGTAGAAAAGCTGTGTGATGATAATGTCGGCACCAGCATCAACCTGCAGAGAAAATGTACATTGAGAGAGAAGCTGACAGAGCACTGTTGTGCTCAACAAAAACACAGTGTGTAACGGATTAACAGAATTAGGAAAAAAGATTATATGCAAGACCATGTCCGGTCATCAATCAACAAAACACAATATGCCATCATTTTGAATGAAAAACCAATATTAGGTGAGTGAATATGACCTTTCTCTTCAAATAAGCAAGATCGTTGCTGTATGCTTCCGGCGTAGCCCCGTCCTCACCTTGTATTACGTCAGGGTGTGCCTCTGACATTTGAAAAAAAGTTAAAAAAACATCTAATTTTTAAGGTTGAAAACATGCACCATATAAAGAAGCAAAGTTTACTAACCTGGATAACCAGCGACAGTTATGCCAAAGTAATCACCATACTTGGCTCTAATGTGCTGCACCTGCAATTAGAAAACAAAACGCAAGTTTGGATAAAGAAGGGGTGTGTATCAGTACTCAGATGGGTTTTATCAACTATCGTAAACAGCAGCAGCAGCAATCAACTTGTCATCATGTCCATGCCTCTCTGCACTTCACAAATTCGTTGCCTTAAATGCAGCAGATATTTACCAGATCAAGAGCACAAGCAAAACCACCAGCAACTTGAACAAATTTGCCCTGACCATGTGGAGGATCTCCTCTAAGTGCCAAAACATTTTGAATCCCATTGGTCTTGATGGTATCCAAAGCATGGTCAATCTTCTCAACTGGCATGTTGGTGCATGTCAGGTGCATCATTGTTTCCACACACACCTGCAAAATAGCACGAAAATATTATAAGCACTGACTATACTTATGGCAGCAATGTACAAGAAACATTGAGATTGCAAAAGAAGTCTAAGAATTCAACTTTGTTATTGAAATTATCTTGAACAATATATCGCACGCTGATAGAATGCTCATACTAGAATTTAACAGCTAACATCCAATGAGTGCCTTCCTCCAAATACACCAATTAGTTGTTTTCACATGAATAAATTACTGCTTACAGCCGAGTGACATTCTTCAAACGCTTAATAATTTCAACTCTCCGAGTCCCTAGATAAAGAGACACCCAACGGTGGTGAGCACATGGAATGCAAGCACCTGATGGATCCGTGAACCAGAAGTCAGACGACAAGTCCACAATGGCATGAAACCTGGATAACCATTCCTATCAAAATGACACATCCCAGACAAATATTCAGGTTTGCTACATTGCGCTCCATATTGGCATGACATTCAACACGTTGCATGGGACCGGCAGAGCTATAGCCTAGAAAGCACAAACCTCCACTGAGAACTCTGGCCAAATATCACAATGGGTAAACTCAATGTGGCTCAACCCATCAAAATCATTCCTTTCCACCAAACTCATTCCAGAGCTGAAACCTCTAAATAAGCATTGAACTACGCGCCAAGATTATCAAAAATGAATTTCCTTTCCAAAAACACCTCATTGGAGCTCAAATTAGGCATCATTATCGCTTAAACATGATCAGCATTCACCAGACACACCACCCAACCAACTAAACTACATAGGAGTATATTAATCCGAACTGCTAAAAATCACAACTATTCCACACCAGGGCCATCCTAAATCAGCACCGTGTCAAGAGTATCCGTCTAACTTTCAACTCAAGTGAGCAATCTAAACTAATCGATATCGCAGTATAATCTCGAATGTATCCCACCAAACTTTAGCGACACCAAATGAAGCGAGCAACAATTGACACGATTAAGCAAATCTAATCACATCAAACCGAACACATCTCCCAATATCCTTGCACAGATTACGAAACCCAGCGTTGAGCCCAAATTCGCACCAAATCGAACTAAACCAGAGACCACCACCAACGAAACCGGCATTTCATCAGACACATTCCGTTCTCACCGAACAAAACCAACAAAACTTAGTTATCTACACCCATGATCCAAAACGTCAAATCCAACACATCTAGCCACTTCCACCGACGTATTACGCCACGCGGAACCAAATCGAGCCGAAGGCACGCCAAAACATATCAGATCAGATCTCGCGCGAGCGAGAGGCAGCGACACACACACACGTACCATGTTCTGCATGCGGTTGGCGATCTCGAGGGTGAGATCGGCGGTGGATCCCCCGGCGCCCCATGTGATGTCACCGAAGGTCGGGCCGTGTGCCACCATGCGGTCCATCCGCTCGAACAGGTTCTCCACCCCCTCCTCCGTCTTGGGCGGGAAGTACTCGAACGAGAACACCGTCCGGCCATCCGCCGCGGCCTCCCGGATCTTCTCGATCACCTTCATCTCGAACCTTCTAGAAGCCTCCTCCTCCCCTTCGTTGCTGTGCGTGCGCTCTAATGGCGTGGGGGTGCGCAGGTGGAGGGAGGGTGCGGGTGTGGTGGGTTTATAGGAGATCTGACTCCACCAACCGCAGGTGTTGGATGGACCCGGTGCAGGGGAGTGGTCTGGTCGCTGGTCGGTGGGGCCCGAATGCAGGGTACGGTGGTCAGGAGTTTGTGCGATGGGTTCAGGGAGGGGATGGTGAGATGTGTGCATGGTCATTGGCGTCGCTGTCTTGCACCAACCCAAATGTGGGTAGCAGGGTAGGTCGCTGAGCCACTGACCACTGAGGAATGGGGATTATTAAATTGGTTTGCAGCGCAACATGCCGTCACTGGCATGTGGGACCCTGGCTACTTAAGTAAACATCTTGTGTCGCTGTTGAGCGATTTTTTCCTCTGCAACTTGATGGGTTTGGAGTGTGGAAGATAACCTGTTTCCACCCTTAGCTACCGTTGATACTTGAGAGAGATCCCATGAGTTTGGAATTCTGCTGATTTGATCGATTCGGTGACGATATCTTTATTATTATTGGTAACTGAAATATAGTAGCTCTTTGCAGAGAGAATTAAGAATTTTGATATCATTAGCAGCATAAGAAAGTGGTGGTAGTAGTTTAGGTAAGATGTGGACACACTCGAAAGCGAGTAGAATACACGAACCCCACTAACTTACCGAATCACAGGTCTTTGTTTTTTTTTTAAAGACGCAAACACACTCACACATTGTGCGTCCTTAGCATATGGTTAATCTAGAGCGAAATCTTAGATTTTACAGAGTGTAGATACGCGCTTTGACCATTGAACATACCTACATATGCGTGTATTTAGGCCTGCTAATGGGTTGAAACCCAACCCAAAACCAGCCCAACCCATACAAGACAAAGCCAACTTCCCACCCCACAAAAGATTTTCCATAACCCCACCCAACCCCATTCAGCCTTCCACTTAAACCCAACTCAAATCGAACCCATGGGTTCGACCCACTTCCTAACCTATTTATCAATCCAATCCTCCTCCCACAAGCTTGCGTAAACTCCAAACTTTGAAAGTAATCATTAATCGTTGATTTAATCACAACCAACTTCATTCTTGACTAATCCTAAACACTTTGTGGGACCCCGAATTATTTACATAGAATCACAGTCCTCCAGATCATATGTAAATAACTCTAGGTCTCCAAGTTCTGAAATCCAACTTAACCCATGGAGATACGTCGAACCTAGGAGTTCGAGACCATACTCGCATGAGTCGAGAAGCATTTCAAATCTTTAAATATGTGTCTCGTGTTAGCTCCCAAGGATCAAGGCTAACACACACATATCTCAATCAACATTGATCGCAGTCATACACAAGGCATACATATATATTACACATGTCGTACAAGACAAGGACTTATGCCCATAATTTATAACGAGAGGCCGATCTACCAAATTTAACCATTAACATAAGTACGTGGCGGAAAATAAAGTATTAAGAACAAAAACTCCAGCAGGGTGTGCCCTTCCCAAAGGCAACTGAGTCGAGGCCAGAAATAACGTTATTCGTTAGCATCGCCGAAGTCGGCGCTAACGAAATGATCTATGTTATAATCTTCCTCACCTGAACAAATGGATAATCTGTTAAAGTACAAAGTTGTACTTGCAAGAATTACACAAATAAGAATTTATACATGCTAGTGGTTGTTCAAAGAGGGGTTATAGTGGCTCTAGTTTTTGCATAAACGCAATATTACTCAATCTACACCTTCTAGTTTAATAAAACAGTTTTAGCAGTATACTTTTTAACAAAAGAAAGTTAAATAACATAAAGGTAAACATATTTCAAACAATATCAAAGTGGCAGCCCCACTTTCTGACTTTGATAAACTAAACTCATGACACACCTGTCATGTCGATACCAAGTTGTCCCATGTCAAGTTTTAATTTAGAGTCTAACAATGATGTCAGTCAAGACCCAAGTGATCCATAACTATGGATACGGCTATTCGAATAGGTTATAACCCTGCAGGGGAGTACATCTTTACCCACACGACTCGATCAGCCCGTAAGCCACCGGATAATAATACACTTCCTTTGGTGTGTCGGCTGGAGAGATCAAGACTCGGTATTTTTCAGCAAGAAAATTATATTGAAGTGAAACACCTATACATCATAAAATTCCGCTTAGTGCTAGCTATACCACCTACTAACTAACCAGGCATGCAAGTTGTGTCGGTGGGGCCAATGTAAGGAGTTAGCATGTGAGTCGACCGCCCAACATCAAAATAAAAATAATGCTCACTTGCACATTATATCCTTACATTAGGTTTCTAAGGAACATGAGATTTCACGTTTTCATGTCCTCACACCACCTGTGTTTCAACTCAACACGACCTTCCTCTTACTTGACCAAGCGGCGCCCATACACCGCGTATGGAAGTACGAGTGATACTCGGAATGACAGCCCAAAGTTCGGTCCTTGATGATCCAGACAAATCTTTCCACAATACCCGATTCTCGTGCACGAAGGCACCCTCACAACTAGCCACTTGTCCAGATCTAAATCCACTTTTAAAGAACAAAATTTAGACTACACAATCGGATTCGAAGATCGGAACTGAAAACATAAATACAATGATTCAGTGTCTCCCAGAGTTGACGAGGTAACACCGTCAACCGAACTACGTGACTACGTGACTACTGACTTACATGGCTAAGCATAAACACCAACGATAGGTAAAATCACACACAACTAACTTAGCCATATTTGTAAAGTAGAATTCAAGGTTAACCTGCATCAATTGGGATATAGCTAACTAGACTTCACAAAGTATTCATACCTGAAAAATAGTATGCATGCAAATAATATTTGCATTTTAAAACACTAAGATAGAAAATACTGGGAGCAACATGTATGCAATAATAAAACTAAAGAGTGATGCTCACACCTTGCTGAAATGTCAATTGTTCACTCTCAGATGGGTACTTGTTCGCTTCGGTCGACTCGGACTCTAAAGAAAAACACGGTATCGAATAAACAACGAGAAAATTGAGAAAATTAGAAATACTAAAAAATACATGAAAACATCACAGTAAAGTGAAGATGATTTAATATTAATTTAGGTGAAAATTTTAATTCATTTGGAGTTCATTTCGATTTTATATAGATTTTTCAAGGTTAAAGTTATTAGTGTTTATGTATTTTAAATATCACATTTTTTGTAATAGTAACATGTTCAAAACATATTCCCAAATAAATTAAATTAAAAAATTAAACTAATAAAATTCAGTTTGCTCAATTTGGATTTAAAATGAATTACTTATGAATTTTTAAAGTTTATAACAATTTTCAGTGTAAAAATAATTAAATTCGGTTTTTCTAATTACCAGAAATACTTTTTATACTCACTCGCAGCTAGCCATAGGTAATGACAAGTGGGACCCAGGTTAGGGTTGACTCGATCAACATTAACTGGTCAGATCCGATGGCTACATCGAAAGCGTATCCAAGGAATACGTCTTCTAACCATGAAGACATAAACTTGTTCTAAGTATGCTAATAATATATTTTTCCTTAATAGAAAACGTATTTATAAATTTTGCACAAGCACTTAACCGGCCATACGGGCCCACATGTAATAGACTCAGGGTTTTAAACTAATCCCTAATAACAGTCATTAACGGTGGGACCCACATGTCATACGGTCATTAAGGAATGTAGTTAAAACTAATAGCCGTCATTAACCTTTTCACCGGCGGCTCGACGGGGAATCCGTGCGAAAGCGCGGTGGCGAGGAAGGCCCTTCGGGGGATGAGGGGCGCTCCGGACTCAGGAGCGACTCCACCAGGTGCAGGAAGTCCTCACGAACACGATGGCGGTGGCGCAGAGTCCGATGGTCGCCGGTGTTGAGCTCGCGACGGCCGGAGGCAGAGATGAAGAGGTGGCGCACGAGGAGAAGACACCATGATAGTCTAGAAGCTTCAGGAAAGAGCGCGTCAGTGTCGGCTCAGCTTCAGGAATGCGGCGCACTTGAGTAGAGATAAAAACGGATTGGATAGTTCCCGACCGACTCGAATGAAAACGGATTCGGATTTGTTTCAGACCAGATTTTTCTCGGATAATTTTCGGATCGGAAACGGATTCAGTTTTTTTTGTCAGAAACAGAAATGAATACGGTAGACATGCTATCCAGCGGATACAGATACGGATTATTCGGATAAGACCAAGTCCGGATATCCAGATTTCAGCCCAAAAGAAGAGGATTTCAGCCCAAAGGAGAAAATGAGATTTTAATTTATTTTCGAATTTCAGAAAATGCAACAAATCAAATAGCCTTTTAGAAAATAGCAAATAGAGTTTTAAAAAAATTCTATACAAAATCACAAAAATTCCTTAAATTATTTTTAAATTAATAAAATTAATTCCAAGTTAAAGTTGGTTTTTATTTTTGCACATAAATTATGTTTAATTCCTGGAAAATAGGAACAACCTTTTTAAAATCCAGAAAATTCAAGAAATTAATTATTTTTTTCATTTTACTTTAAATACAATAAAATCCTAGATGTCTCAATAAATTTTATTTTTGACATTGAAAACTAGGGAATTAAATAATTGACTTTATTTTATTATTTTTTCTTTTTTAAGCAAGAAAACTCTTTTAAATCTCAGAAAATCTAATAAAATAATAACTTTATTAATTTTATTTTTAGTAACATACTTTGGGATGTTACAGTCATTTGTGTATAGATTAACTATCAAGCCTGATCAATGTTAGTGTGAACTGAGTTTTATGTATGTGATGAACTAAGTGTGAATGTACGATGACTTGTGACTTTGTGAGTTATGACTTATAAGCTAAATATGGTAAATTAAGTGTTATGTTTATGATGAACTAGTTAATGCAACTTGCTAGTTCTAATGTTATGTGTGGTTGCTTAAAATATGAACAATTCATGAATATTTGCATCAAATAAACTAGTTATATGTTTTCGTTAATTTCTAGCATACAATTTAAGGGGTTTTCATATTCCGAAAAATATCTACGACCGTATTCGTTTCAATTCATATTCGCTCCGTATTCATATTCAATATTGTTTGTATCCGTATTCGGATCCGGATCCGAAAAAAATGAAAACAAATATGGTAGAGTCATTATCTGTCCATATCCGATCCATTTTCACCCCTACACCTGAGGATGACGTCGATGGGGGTCGGAGATGGCCAGAACGCGAACGTCGTCAATTCTCCGTTGTTGGAGAAGACGGGACCATACTCCCTCGAGGATGATCCAAAACCAAATTGAACTCGTTACTAAACTCCGTGAAACGGAGGAAGGGAAGGACGATGGGCGAATGTAGGGAGGAAGGAAAGGGTGGTGGTCGGCGGCGGACGTACGGGGGGAAGGGAAGCCCTCCTCTCATGGTCGACGATGGTGGAGATCATGGGAGGGACGACGGGCAGTGGAGATTGGGGGAAATATGCGGAAGGAACTAAAGCTGGCCAGATGGGTCGGATCGGCCCAAGGTACAATACTGTTAGCCCGGCCCAGGCACGACACGTCTCACACTGTTCATGGGCCATGTCGACCGGGCACAAGAGGAGAGGGAGGGAGCCGACAAAAGAGGCGGGTGGGGCAGACCGACGCGGAGGAAGAAGGTGCCAGCGCGGAGGAACCGAGGAGGAGAGGGAGAAAGAGGAGGAGGAGGGTGGCGCCGGCGCGGAGGGAGAAAGAGGAGAAGAGGAAGAGCGAGAAGCAACGCAGCGGGGGCTGGCGCGGAGAGAAGAGGCCAAGAGGAGATGAGGCGGTGTGGAGGAAGAAGGGAAGGGGTCGGCGTGGAGGCGATGCGGCGCGGGCCGGTGGCCAGTGCGGAAGGAGGAGGCCGAGAGGAGAGGAGGAGGAGGTGCGGCGTGAGCCGGTGGCCTATGCGGAGGGAGGTCGGGAGGAGAGGTGTAGTCGACGCTGAGGGAGGAGGCCACCCAGGAGGAGAGGAGGAGGCGGTACGATGGGGGCCGGTGGCCGGTGCGGAGGGAGGCGGAGGCTAGCGCGCGTAGCAAGCAGCCAGGCGCACTACCGCACACGGCATGCGCAAGCAGGGCAGGGGGAGTAACCGAGGAAGAAGAAAGGTGCGGGCAGCCAGGCAGTGCGGGTTGGCGGTCGGGCAGCCCAGAACGGGCTCATGGACCATGCCTGGCACGACACAGCACTACCCAACTAGAATCCGGTCGTTGGGCCCTTTTGCCTTTTTTTTACCATTTGGCCGTTTAAAAATTTAAAAAAAAATCCCAATTTTTTTCTATAAATAGCCACCATACCCTCATCATTCAGCACCCCTCCATTCTTCAATATCTCTCTAAAATTCTGGTGTGCAAATTCAGATTCATTGTGAGATAATTTGACAAAATTCAAAAAAAAATTGCCAAATTTTAAAAAAAAATTCAATTTTCGGTAGCAAGTTAGCAAAAGATGCACAATTCTATTTTTTCATACTTTTATTGTTAGTACTTGTTATGCTAAAATAAAAGTAATAATAGTATTAGTTTCGATTTTGCAGTTTTCGTTATGGACAGTAACAACATCTTTGCTCTTGGTGATTACAGACTTTCACCGGAGGAAGTTGCGCCCATGGAGACGGTTGCGGCTGCATCAAGCCGGTTGAAGGGCAAGGTGCAGATCCATCATCAGGCTCCACAGTAGCATCTACGTCGGCGACCACCAGAGCAAAGATGTCGATGTTGTCTACATCGAGAGTGTGGGAAAATTTCGATAGAACAATCAAGCTAGACACACAGAGAAATCAAGTACCATATGCTATTTGCAAAATTTATCATAATGAATTATTTGCAAGGTCTATAGGTGGAACGGGCCACTTGCTTAGACATGCTACAAAATGTAAGGCCAAGCAAGGATTAGTGATGAGGCAGACGCAGCTGCAGTACAACCATGGTGGCATGGTACGTAGCTGGGACTACGATCCTGAGGTAGCCCGTCAATCTCTCTGTCATTTAATTGCTTCTGAGAATTTACTGTTAGACTTTGGGGAGTCTACTGCTTTCTAAAATTATATTAGTATTGCGCATAATGCTAGATTTTTTACCGTTTCTAGACAGATGACAACTATGGATATAGTAAAGTACTGCAATGAACGTTGTAATAAGATAAAGAAACTATTTAGTACATGTACATTTTCGGTGGCTCTGACCTCGAACATATGGAGTGGTTGAGCTAAGGAGAATTATCTTAGTGTAGTTGCTTATTACGTTAATGACGTGTGGGTAATGGAGAAAATAATTATAGGTTTGAAATTAATAGATGTAGCACACACAGGTGAGAATATTGCGAACTGTATTATCAAAGTCGTGAAAAACTTTGATCTTACAGACAAAATATTCTCAATTACTTTAGACAATGCCGCTTCGAACTCTAGGGCCATAGATATTCTTACTCCAGTGTTGAGTACATGCGCCTATTCCTTCTTGCTACATTAGTGACGCGCTTGTCATATTATTAACCTTATAGTCAAATGTGGTTTGAAGAGGTCGAGTCTGTATATTAAAGCTTTTCGCGATGTGATTTCTTTCTTGAATAATTCTAACGTAAAAACGGTAGCATATAAGTACTTCTGCAGGGCGATGAGTGTACGTCCAAGAAAGTTCGATTTGGACATGCCGATAAGATGAAACTCTACTTACCTGATGCTTAAGATGTGGGGCAAGATCTCTGGTGGCTCTTCCTCCAGGTCCAGATCTTCTTCTTCTACAACGTCGCTTGCTCAGCTAAGAACCCCCAAGGGGTAAGGAACTATCCACCTATCTGGATAACGATACAATATATTTCAACTCAGAAGGTTTCAAATTTTTGCAATAGTGGTAAACCTATAAGTTAACATATCATGTGTTATTCATACTTACACGTGATGTGTTAACTGTTTCTGTCTCGACGGTTTCCTCCGAGTCTGCTTTCAGTCTTTCTGCAAGAATATTGGATGAGAGAAGAACAAGTCTCACAAGTGGGATGGTGGAGATACCTCTAACTGTGAAGGACTTGGAACAAGTTGATTCACGAACACAACACTATGTGAAAAATCCAGAGTTGTTAGAGGTGTTGAAAAATTTGTACATAGAGAATGACACGTAGAACTTGGCAAAGGTTTTAACAAGACGATCATTTAAACATCAATAAAGCTTTTTATTATATTTTTAACATATTTGTCTTATTTTTTACAATTCTGTATATTTTCTGAATTCTACACTTTTTTATTTTTTGTGATTTTTTCGGGCCTAACGTGCTAAATGGCCCATCGGGCTAAATGAGCTCAAGTCGGCTCGGCACGGCACAACAGGCCATCGGACCGTACCTGGGTCGCCTCCTCGGCACGTAAGCTGGTACAGCACGACCCACCTATTAGCTGGGCCACGATGGGTCGTCTTTGCATCGATGCCGTCTTTGGGCACCCATCTACTCGACTCTAGAAGGGCCGGGAGGTGGGCAGGTGTTAGGTGGCTTAGTCGAGTGGGTTAAGAGCCCACAGGTTAACCCGTGGGTTGAACCCAATTTAGGTGGCCATTACAAAACCCAACCCACCTCTACCACTTAACCCGTTTTAACCCACCCAAATGGAACTAAATCAGAACATAATCTATAGAACCCGAACGAACCTAACCCATTAGCATCCTACGTATATTGTTCCTACCTGGGACCAAACACGGAAAAGTTATTCACGAAATTGCCTACTTCGACCAGAAACGAACCCAGGGCAGGTGAGAGGTTCAACTACGATCGCCACCACTAGGCCCAATAATAAGCCCGTTACTTCCGGCCCAACACTACGCATCCTAATCGGTAGCGAGAGCCAAACGTTATCCGGTTCAAAGCCGAACGGCCTCGCCACTCGCCTAGGGATGGCAATCGGGCGCGGCGGGTACGGGTAGTGTTCGCCCATACCCATGCCCGCGACCACGAATTCCCCCCACGAGCATACCCACGAAAGACGACGGACGAAAAACCTCGTCTATGTCCGTGCTCGCAATGGGTATGCCGTTACCGTGAATAATGCATCGTCGCCCGTGGGTACCCATCACCTGTGGACATGCTCGTTACCCGTGAGCAATGCATACATCAAATTCATCATAATTCACACATCAATGGTGCATCACACATTCGTTA
The DNA here is from genome assembly GCA_036346395.1 of Hsuehochloa calcarea. Classification (NCBI taxonomy): domain Eukaryota; kingdom Viridiplantae; phylum Streptophyta; class Magnoliopsida; order Poales; family Poaceae; genus Hsuehochloa; species Hsuehochloa calcarea. The sequence continues at coordinate 232,890 of JAYEVG010000032.1, forward strand.
ACTAATAAAGTTCATCACAATTCACATATCATATTCGATAAGACATCTAATCAAGTTCAATAAATAAAATAAAAATAAAAACTGACATAGTTCTTTACATATGCAAATAGGTTATGGATAATCGGACGAAGCGGGTATGGATGGAGTTTACCTATGCCCACACCCGTTTACCGATGGGTAACGAATTGTGCCCGTTTTTATGTCTATAAGCAAAGAAAGACGTTCATACCTATCCTGTTAAGGTATTCACCCGTGACACACGAGTAATCAGACACCATTGCCATCCCTGCTCGCCACCGCTCCAACCGAAGCCACTCCTCTCGCTCGCTCCCGTCTCCCCCATCCCCGTCGCTTGCCACGGCGGCCTTCGCCTCCGTCTCCCCCTCGCCGGTGATCTCCGCCTCTCCCTGGTGATCTCTCCGCGCTTCCCTCCCCGTCCTCCGCCCCTACCCGGATGGCAGGCTCCGGTCGTCGTTCTCGTCCGCGGCGGCGGCCACGGCGGCGACGGTCGGCTGCCTCGGCTCCTTCTCCGGCCTCGCACCTGTATCGCCTCTCCTATCCCTCGGCGCCGGTAAAGAAGTCGTATTACCCTCCCGATTTAATGAACCTACGCAACATTGCAGCGTTGTAGTAGTAGTTGATGCAGCAATGAGAGCTAAGAAGGGGATGCAGTTTTTTTGACGAGGAAAGGGGATGCAGTTTGTGAGGGAACGATTAGAAACTTAGGATTTTCAGATAAGAACGCATGTTAATATGCTTAAAAATATGACTTGAATGCTTGATGATGAATTGGAGATGTGAATGTATACTCCTAGTTGTCTAACAACACTCCAACAACAGAATTGTAGTGTTCTTTGTCGTGTCTACAATCTAGACATGAAGACAAGTATTCAACCTTTACATTTCTCTTATGCATAAGCCATCTAGTTTTGTATACCCAAAACATGTGAAGGTATTGCAGTCTTATCTACTTTGCAAGGTTCCAGCCTTCTGAGTCAAATTTCTCAAGCAAGTCGAACTGATGCTGAAATTTTGGATGCATTTGTCTGAAAATACCTTTCAAATATGCAGTAAACTCAATTCATTACTTTGCCAAACATATTGTAGAGAGTTCAAGCTTTGAGCACCGATTGTTTGGTATTGATGCCCATGGAAGGATAGTGGCAATGAGGCATGGGAAGCACGTTCCTAAACTTAACAGGCCTCCAGATCAGCGGAAAGCACTTCTGCGTGGGCTGACCGCACAGCTGCTGAAGCATGGAAGGATAAAGACTACCAAGGCAAGGGCAAAGGCAATGAGGAAGTATGTTGAGAAGATGATCACGCTGGCGAAGGATGGATCTCTTCACAAGAGGAGGCAGGCTCTGGCATTTATTTATGAGAAGCATATAGTCCATGCATTGTTTGCTGAGGTGGCAGACAGGTATGGGGTAAGAGAGGGGGGCTACACAAGGATCATCCCAACATTTCCAAGGCGGGGAGATAATGCACCTATGGCTTACATTGAGCTTGTCTAGGTAAGTGAATTCCTTGTTATATAATGTGAATTGTGAAGTCTCTTAAAAGTCACTAAAATGTGTTCTTTTTAATTCTAAAGATATGGTTTGACTAGTTGACCTTGGACTATTTGAATGAGAGGATAAGTTGGTTTTCTTTCGTTTAGAACTGCAAGGAATTAATTGCTCATTGTTGTGTAGGATTTTATTTTTCTACATTTCTGTTTGATTTATATAATTTTATATGCAGGAACAGGAATAGTAATTCTGCTACACATGGACCGTGAGTTTATTCTAATTTATGTCTTCTTATCTGCACGATCTTCCATTAATTGCAGTTCATTCGTGGCTGCTGCCCAGGTCGGATGGTCTGCAAATTGCCTTTTGAATATCTGTTTTTCATATGTTCTTTTGTAACAAAGTGTAGATCATGTACGAAATTTTGAACAGTCAAATTTCATCCTGTAATTGCAAAACCACTGTGCTATATTTTGGAATGTGATTCTGGCATTGCAATCTGGTTCCTTTCAAGCATTCACTGTCATTCTGTCAGTTACTACACACTGGCATACATGCTGGTAAAGCCCAGGACATTGTTTGTGTATCAAAAGATCCTGCAATTTTGTCCTACGACAGAATGGTCTGGTAGTCGCCTGGACAATATTGTACTATTTGTGTATCCAAGGTAGTGAGGTACTGAACTTCTAATTGTACATGTGTTCGCAAATGATGTTAAGAAACGGAAAATCTTCTCTACAAGGTAAAAACTATCTAAATATGACACCTCTGATTAAAATTTAAACCGCAGTTAGGTGTTTGGTCGTATGATTATGAAATGTCTATCATCATGTGGTGAATTGAGGAACTGCCGTGCGGTATATCAGTACCTAATTATTGTTTATTAAGATGGTCACCACAAGGTCAGGATGGCCGAGTGGTCTAAGGCGCCAGACTCAAGTTCTGGTCCTCTAACGAGGGCGTGGGTTCAAATCCCACTTCTGACAAACTTTTAACTTTTTTAAAAAAGTTTGGTTTTCTTTTGTCGTAGAACACTTGTAGTTTTCGGAGGAAGAACACCTGATTTTGACAAGCGCGATAACTTTTTTTAAGCATTTTTGAACTCTAAAATCCTTACGATAGATCTTCCTCCCTCCCGCTCTAACCAAAAAAAAACTTAACCAAGGTAGAAACTAATTTTACATAAACCATTTTTTAAAAGTTGGCTGAAGCTGGCGGACTGTGACTGAAGAGTATCCCGTGTTCGATCGAAGCTCTGCGGAAATGTGTAGCGTATGACCATCATGCCGTGTACGTAACGTAGCATTTAGGTTATGATCCTCTTCAGTCTTCACATTCTGGATTGTGATCTTTGCCTCTTTTGCACGGTGATGTCCTGGAGACGCTTGATTGATCAGAGCCAGTCAAAACGGTGATGGTGTTCAGCTTCAACTGGTTGAATTCACTGAGATGGCCGACGCGACAGAGGAAAGAGAGGAGGACAACCGCACAAGAAGCTGCAGAATAAGAGAGAACGAAGTGCGTCGCCAGAAAATTCTCCATTGCTGTTGCCCTCCTTCGTCTCCGTGCAGCCATCGAAGCCAACGCTGTCGATTAAAACGGACGATAAAAGAAGCAGCTGCTTGATCAAATGCAACAAGAACCAAGCACACCACGCGCTCTACTCCCGCGGCGCTGGCCGCCGCCAACGCTGAGTTCCTGCGCAGAAAGACAGAACTGTTCCGATGCTGACGCTCCGCCGCATTCCGGCGGTCGGCATCCGGGAGGTCGCCGGGGTCCGTGTCCCCGTGAACCCAGGAGGGGACGGGATCCTCTTTTCGCAGGTCTGACTGATAATACGAGTAAATCGAAGGTCTCTTACGGACCCTGTGTTATGTTCCATATGAGCCGCTGATGCGCGATCGGACGGTTATCAGTGACCCGAGATTGATCACGAAGGATAAGCGCGATCCAATTCTTGGGGGTCTAACGGATAAGTCGTCATAAAGGAGGGCTCCTTCTGAAAAACGTCCCTCCACTCCTCCACTCGGATCCATCTGAGCCGCTTATATGTGATCGGACGGTTTACGGAGACGTGGGGAGGAGGGCCGCCTCCTCGAGCTCGTGGACGACGGCTTCCTCGGCCTCCTCCGCCGCCACGGTTCGCTCATGAAGGTAGTGCCTCGCCGGCGGAATCGCCCACCTCGACATCAAGCCGGCGCCACCGAAATCCCGTCCGACGCAGGCGACCAGTACAGCGCACCCACGCCACGGCCCGGGACGGCCACGCACAAGCTAGCACGGTGCCTTAACCGCCGACGACCGACGAGTGCGGCCGGCATCAGCGTCACCGTAACGGCGCTGTTCTTATGCGTAGGCCATCGTAGAGTGAGGAGAGAACGAGATGGAGACGGTGTTCGCAGCCAAAAAAAAAACATCAGTGCAGAATGTCTCAGCAGCAAATTAATGCTGTTCTTTGAGCTCTTCCCCTGAATCCTGATGCGATGGCTTCACATTGCCTGCAGTCGAAAGATGAAAGATTGCATGCTTGCATTTCACCACATGTTGCATGCTTGCATGAGTCAACTTTGTTTCTAAGCAGACGTAACTAAACGCCGCCGCCCGTTCTATCACTGTACGTGCTAGGTTGCTCTGCTCGCCGTGTAGATCGATCGACCGGCCGCGGCCAATTACTTCCAACGGCCGGTTAGAACGGATTGGGGATCGATCAAGCCAGAGGGGAATTGGATGCTCTGCTGCACTGCGCCGCATCGATCACGCAGGGGACACATACAAAACGGCAGGTAGCGTTATAATGGAGGGAGATGCAGCCTACCTGCAGGCCAGAGGCAGAGGCCGCATTCGATGCACGAGCAAGAGGCATGCAGCAACTACGCTGTCATGTGCACGAGATACTGGCGAGTCAGCCGCGGTAGGGGTGGACACTAGCAGGTGCAAACGGAGCGGAGCGATAATTTCTAACCGACCGAAGGTTTCGTAGAGCGAATACATATATGATGAAAAAAAATGAGTATTCGATATTATCAGTGTTCGACTCTGAGTAAAAAAAGAGAGAAAGAAATAAAATACATGATGAACAATATTCGTCCGTATGTCAGGTGGTACAAGAAAAGCCTACTGTGACTTCACTTAGCAACAGATATGTGAGTTGCTGCATCTGAGTAGGCAGAAGATACTGAGTATTTTTCCTTCGACATTGCAGCGATTAGTCTCTCCGTGTTCGCTTCGGTTGCACTTTTATTGTCCAATGCCATGTGTAGGAGTGCAAAAGAAGTAGATAATTTTCGACCGACGGGCCAGTCGAAAGCTCGCTGAGTGAATATGTGATAGAGAAATGGGGTATACGATACTATTCCTGTCTTACTCCAACTCCAAGAAAAAAAATACAAAATATAATACGACGTAAGCGATATCCGTCCGCATCCACTTCGATTACACCTCCAGTGTACACATACATGCTACGCCACACTTGCACATGAGATGGGAGCGACGCATACGTGCGTGTGCATCAGTGTACTGGTATAAACATACTAACCAGCTTGCCCTCGAGTTTTTGGTCGTATTAGCGCAAAAGCGTCGCGTATTTGCAAAAATAGTCGTCGGTGTTCGGTATTTGCAAAAATACCACCCCACTGCATGATCAACGCACAGCGAGCTTTACGGAGTCGACCGTGGCCACCTCCGTCACGGTGGCCGTGCGGAAGGTCACCTCATGCACGGTGGTCGTGCGGAAGCCTACTCCTCCAGTCCGGTTCGGGTATGTATTCCACTCGGATGGAATCACTCGTTGTTCCACACAATTTTCGTCGTCGGATCCTTCATCTTCTGACAATATCATGTAGTGAACTGCGGGAGGTGGCCACATGTCGGTTCCAAAAAATCTATCACAGGATGGTCGTACGATGAGGTGATATTTTTGTAAATACCAAACGACAGTTGGACATTCCTGTAAACACACAGTATATACGCCAATACGGCCAAAACTCCTTGCCCCCACGAGGGGCAGCGGTGGTGTATACAGTGCATTGCAACGTAGCGCCAGCCAACGTGCGTTGCCTCATGACGGTGTTAAGACCCGTGTCCAACCAAGAGGGAATCCTACGCTCCCTATGCCCTGCGTGCTCTCTCTGCTGCTACATGCGTGTGTTTGGTTGCATCGATCGTGGCTGGCACACTTGCTCTTGGGCTTGGCTCCTCGTCGACTTGCTAGATCACTGCTGGTTGGTCCACTTGATTTTTCATGTCCGCGAAAGGTTTAATATTTGCTAGTTTGGTACCAATTAAGCATCGTCCCGTTGCATAAATAGATGTCGTTTTAGAACTAAGGATGCTCGCATATTGTAATACACCGCATGGCAAGCATCGGTGATCAGTACTTAGTTTGCTCCACAAATGACAGTGATACGACGTGGTACGACACTTGCTTGCTTATTTAATTTTGTGGCGCTGTTGATTGACGATATGTTGTAGGTACAGAGGAAAAGCGATTTTACTTTTAGTCAGACATCCTCTTGTCGCTGTCTACCGTTGATTTTTTATATATTAAATTTCGTGCACATATGAAAAAATAGGAGCATATTTCTAGTATATTTTTGAATATACAGATCTCGATGCGGATTAAACGGGGAATGGTGTGGGATGATGTCCACCTGTAAGTAAAAAATCTATGTCGGTGTGTACTGCTTGTATTGTATGCTCAAAGGAGATCCATTGTATGTCTGTACTAGCTTATTCCCATGTTTGTAGATCGAGTCAACGACGTGTGTTTGTTCATTCATTTATTGAAAGATGTTGCGTAAAACCTTCTCATCGGTTGGCATTTTTCATGTACATGTGGCGATTGGCGAGTGCAAGCATCGACAGAAATGCAGAATGGTGAACGTATGCAACTGTTTCTGCACATTATTTTTTGCCTTTGTTTTGACACTGCAGGTTCTGGAACTTGGAAGTTGTTGGCATGCTATCCCATTCCCATATAGTCACTCGTCAGTGCCATTACTAGTTACTGTAATATCTTACAGTCCTATTTAAATCTTGACACCATTCCAGATCGATGTTAGCAAGAAGCTTACCTTCTCTCTCTCTTTCCTGAATTATGGCATAAAAACAGGGCATGCATGAGACTGCAGGACGCATGTGAAGACTGATGAGTAAAGGCAGAACTGAAAAGGGCCGACAGAAAAGTTGATGCCCGGATCAGAGCATCCAGCTTATTTGGTTTCTTTAGGCCTTCAGGAAAAAGGGCAAAATGAGGATGTTTACCACGTGAACTTCTACCGACTTACCGGGCACTAAATAGCGCTGGTATTTATCGTAAAGTTAATGGGTAAATATATATATAAGTATAGGTGTAGTATATATATAGATATATAACTTTTTATACAACAGATAAAATACGCAGGCAGTGATAAACAACATGAAGTTTGGAGAGATAGAAAATGTGCTGGACTCTGGTCTGTGCCTTCGTGAAGGAGTCTGCTAACTGAAATTTTGAAGGTACATACTGAAGAATAACAATCTGGTCCTGCACCTGTGTCCGCATGTAGAAAGTATCAACACCAATATATTTAGTAAGCTCGTGCTTCACAGGATTTATAGCAATGCTAATAGCCCCTATACTGTTTGACAAAAGAGGAGTAGGTGCTGAAACTGAAATATCAAAATCCTCAAGTAACCACTTTAGCCAAGTAACCTTCGCGGTCAACAAAGCCATAGCTCGTAACTCAGCATCAGCACTCGAACGAGAAACTATTGTCGGCTTCTTAGTCTTCCAAGCAATGAGAGAACCACAAAGAAAAATGCAATAACCAGATAGAGACCGGCGATTACAGTGGTCACTAGCCTAGGTGACATCAGAATATGTCTGGAGCTGTAAAGAGCTGGAGCAAGGGAAAAACAGTCGACGAGTGATGGTTTCGCGAAGATATCGTAGAACACGAAGAAGATGACTATAGTGGAGCTGAGTGGGAACAAAAACAAACTGACTCAAGATATGCACATGGTATGAAATGTCAGGACAAGTGACGCTTAGATAAACAAGACTCCCAACAAGATGACGATAGCGAGTAGAATCAGTGAGAGGCTCACCATCAGTGGGCCGAAGATGAACATTAAGCTCCATAGGAGTCTCAGCAGTGTGCTGATCAGTAAGAGAAACACGATAAAAAAAGACACTGAATATACTTTTCTTGGGACAGATAGAAACCCCCATATATAGAAATAACCTCAACCCCAGAAGTAGAGAAGAGGACCCAGATCAGACATGAGAAATTGTCCATTAAGACGCTCCTTCACAAAAGTGATTGAAGGACCGAAATGGCAACAGAGGGGGGGTGAATGGTGCCTAAAAAATTAATACTCCCCTTTACTGTATTTAAACACGCCTACAAAGATCTCTGGAGATCTAAAGAAAGTAAATGAAGCAAGATCAAATAACAAAAACAAGCCTCGGGCTGTTCTTCTCGAAATCGGAAGCTCCGGCCAGTAAGGTGCGGAAGTTCCGCTATGTAGTTCGCGATGTATGGCGCGGAAGTTCCGCTAGCGGTACTACCATTGTATAAAATCGAAGCTCAGATTATCGACGAAGAAACGAGCGCTCGGGTTTTTGCCCAAAAATCAAACTACTTTTGATCTGTTGTTCTTCTCTCGGTCAAGTTTCACAGGATATCATCCTAAACAACATCTTGACCATATTGAGAAGAAGTTGCTAGCAAAGGTTCAACAAACAAAGCAAAATCGGGTTTCTTGAGGAATCTGAAAGAAAGACCAAAACCCGTGAATCGAGAGATTCTTAGATTCTTAGCTCATGAAACATTGAGGATATATTAGCAATATCAAAACGACTCTATCTCTCAAGTTTCATGCACTCTCATAAGATAAATCAAAAGATACACGAACCCTAGATAATCAACGTAAAAAGCAGTGAGAGGAAGAGTTGCAAAATCAAGTAATCAAAACCTCGATTTCATTGGATTGAAACAAGGATTACAGAGGTAAAGCAAAGAGGAATGATTACAATAGATTTGAGTTCGTACATTCCAACTCAAACACTCTCCAAAAACAAAACAAACTCTCCAAAGCAAACCTAATTTTATCTCCGTAGTGCCAACCCTAACTCGGGGTTCTCCCTATTTATAGCCTTTGCTAATGGTCCTCCAACCCATTAAGCCCGCTACCCGAACGGAACCGCCTCCACTTTTGCCGCTGCGAAAAGACCCTTCGCCTTGCGCACCTTCCGGAAGCCTCCGTACACCTTCTTTGTCCTTGACACGCAACCACCTCAAGATTCACGCCGTCTTGACACATCCGACCGTTCGACCTCAGCGCCACTGCGCCTAGTCCGATCACCTCGTGTCCCACCACGACTTCGTCTCGATGTCCTGCGGTCAACACAGACAAAAACACATCACATAGCATTGCACAATATCATAGCATCAACATTTGTATAAGACTCAAACTCATACGAATCAAAATCACAAATTAACCTTCTCGCACGATTACGGACACAATCGGAAGTTCGCACTTACCACGCGGAAGTTCCGATTTCGAATATCCGCACTGTCGGGATTATCGGAAGTTCGCGCTTAACAACTGCGGAACTTCCGATCTTCTAACATCCGCCTTTCCAGTTTTCAAATCCGATTACCATCTCGGAGGAACACTCAATGTCGGTATTATCGGACACTCCGCTACCCTTGTGCGGAAGTTCCGATTCCGTTCACCGAACTCAAAACCACGTAAATCGGAAGTTCCTATTTCCAACGCCGGTAGTTAGATTATCGGAACTTCCGCTCCATACATGTAGTAGTTCCGATTTCACTGATTGACTGAAGCAGTCCATACCAGAAAAACTCAACTCTCAACCTATTCAACCACGATGTCAAATACTCATCACTCAGAGTGGAGGGCCTCTCACATGGTCTCTCAATCTCCCCCTTGATGAGTATATTGACAAACACCGAAAAAGCATAAGATGAGTTTGAGTTTAAAGTCAACCAAGGTCTAAACAAGAGTAGTTAAGCTCAAGACCATGTTGACAAAAAGAGAAAGACTTGAGATGAGATAAAAGAGCAATTTTCGCACAAAACTCAAGGCTTTTCTCCAGAAGGCTTTTTCTCTTCAAAATTCTCCCCCTTTGGCAATAAAATCATCAAGATGTAGACAAGGGAGGAAAAGGCTATATGATGTTCATTTTAAGCATTAGGAGCCATGTAGATTATCCAAAATGACTATTAGAGAATTACACCAAGCCATAACACAGAAGAATGCTATCAAGATCATGACAATTGATGTATAGAATAGCTAAGACAGAAAATCAATAATCTGATTAATGATCCAATTCTTTAGCAAGTCAATTAAACCAAGATTGCAGTCTAGCTAAAGGTATCCAAGGATGATACAAGCCATGTCAAATAATCTAAGTTGAACCAAGAAGACTCATATCGAACAGTTTAGAGTGCTACCAGTTGAAGAAAGACTCATTTTATCCAGATCTTGGTCTTTTTAATGATAAGCAATTTTAGCACACATTTTTTTAAAGGCTTTTTATGGTTTTATCTCAGTAAAGCAAGCTCTGGACTAGGTGCCATCCACAACTGCCTCCTGAGCTTCAACCATTTTCAAATTGTAACCATGTGCTAGATCCCAAGCCTTATGCGACCACTCCAAGCAACAGACTTAAGGAGGTGATCTTAGGTCATCAAGGCTCCCCGAGTTCATGCCTAGTGCAATGGCAAGGGCCTCATGAGAAAGATTTGGTGAGATCGGTTTTTCGCACAAAAGAGATCTTTTTTTTTTGCTTTTGAAGTTCTTCGACCAGCGATTTGAAGATAAGTCAAGTTTCTTAACAAACTGACATAGCTTACTCAAAAGTTCAAAGGAGATACAAGACTCAACTCAGCCTACTTGACATGGCGAAAATCATAAAAGGATAGCTTCAACGGACTAGTCTCAAGAGCTATTATGACAAGATTTTAATTCAAGTTTAGCATCTTTAATCACCTTAGCATGACAAAGACTAAGCTACACATAAAAAGTCATGATAGATCTAGCAGTTTAGCATAAATCATGGCAAGATGTAAAACAGTGAAAACAGATCATAAGGGATAATAAACAAGGCTCCATTTGATTATAATGCAATGCATGATGAAATGCACGAAAATCGATTCCCTTGAATGAGATGCATCATTTAATTACAGTTGAGTTATGTCATAATTAAGAACTGGAATAACCGGGATGAACTCCCCGAACCAAAAGAACAAAAACGAGAATCGATAAGAGAAGCAGTAAAAGAGATCCTTTAGAGCATAGAAAGATATAGAAAACTATCGCTCAGACAGTTCTTATCTACCCTATATGATTCTAGGACTATCGGTGATCAACTCATACACTAAGGAGCAAACATTGTCCCTGTCTACCCAAGGGTGGCCCGACCCTGCTAGAACCTATAAGAAGTGAGTAAGCTCTACTTAGAGAAGGAAAAGACGACTAATAAGCGACATCCTAGAAGCACAAGATAAGAAATAGCAGTCAAAGCAATTTGGCAAGAGAACCACTCTAACCTATCTTTGGAAGGACTTCGACTCGAAATATTAAAAGAAATGTAACCAGAAAGGAGTAATAGTATAATATAATATAATATAATACAGTAGTAGCACAAAGCTCCCCTCACAACAGTCCGTAAGGACAAACCACCCCAAGCTCTCCCGCAGTGGCAAAACCGAGAGCATCCGGAGGCTTAGTGAAGATATCGACCAGCTGGTGCTCACTCTCCTGGCCGAGCACAATGTCACCCTTCTCTACATGGTCTCGAAGAAAGTGATATCTGATATCAATATGCTTGGTCCGAGAATGTTGCACTGGGTTCTTGGCAATGCAAATCGCAGACGTGTTATCACAAAAGAGTGGAACGCAGTCGATAGATAACCCAAAATCCTGCGGTCGAGACCATCCAAAGCACTTGGCTCTGACAAAGAATCTGCGACAGCGTGCTCGGCCTCTGCAGTGGATGCGCAACACCGGATTGCTTCCTTGACGACCGTGAGACAAGAGAAGTGCCAATGAATTGGCAAGTGCGGAAGTGCTCTTCCTATCTATCCTACTGACCCGACAAAGTCGCATCGGAGAAGGCTCTAAGAGATAGACAAGAAGAGGAAGAGTACGGATGCCATAGTCAATGGTAGCTCGAAGGTACCGAAGATGCGTTTCACCGCTCGACGATGAGATCTGCGAGGAGAAGCTCGAAACCGAGCACAAAGACACGAGAAAAATGTATGTCCGGTCTCGAGGCGTGAGGTACAAGAGAGAGCCAATCATGCTCTGAACTCCTTTTGGTCAGCGAGTTCGCCGTCTTCATCCGGATCGGAGAGCATTTGTAGATGCCATCGGAGTTGATCTTGGCTTTCCATCATTCATGTCGAAAGCGCTCGGGAGGTCTCGAGTGTATTTGCCTTGATGAAGAAAGGTACCCTTCCGAGTCTGTTTGATTTGGAAGCCAAGGAAGAAGCTCAACTCGCCCATCATGCTCATTTCAAACTCCGAGCTCATGACATCTAGCGGGAAAGCGAGCATGCGAGAGCCGCCAAAGATAATGTCATCCACATAGATCCGACGAGCGGAAGATCGGTGCCAAGACGGCGGATGAACAAGGTCTTGTCAATTTTACCCATCTCAAAACCATGGCTCGTGAGATAGGACTTAAGCCTTTCATACCAAGCTCAGGGAGCTGCTTGAGTCCATACAAAGCTTTGGAAAGCTTTGTAGACATGGTTAGGGTATTTGGGGTTCTCGAAACCGTGAGGTCAGTCGACATAGACTTCTTCCTCAATAAGGCCATTGAGGAAGGCACTCTTGACATCCATCTGGTAAAGCTTGAAACCCTTAGAAGTCGCAAAGGCAAGCGAGATTCTAATGGCTTCAAGTCTAGCTACAGGGGCAAAGGTCTCTTCGAAATCTAGACCCTCAACTTGAGAGTACCCCTGAGCTACCAGCCTAGCCTTGTTTCGAATGACTAACCCATCTTCACTTTGCTTGTTCTTGAACACCCATTTGGTCCCAATGATATTGTGACCTTGAGGGGCTCAACAAGGGACGGACCTTGTTTCTTTCAAAGTTTTCCAACTCCTCATGCATAGCGTTTGTCCAAGACTCGTCAGATAGAGCATGACAAACGTCTTTGGGCTCAAAAGAGGCGACGAAGGCAGAATGGAGACAAAAGAGAGACAAGCCAGCTTTGGAATGTGTGACACGCTCGAAGAGGTCTCCAATTATCTGCGCTCGAAGGATGGTCCTTTTGAATGTGTCTTGGAGGTCGAGGTGAGATGAAGAAGTGGCCTCTACCTCATTAGCGATGAGATAGGAGCAGAGCCACTAGCTTGGAAGATGAAGGTAAGGTGATCTCCTCGAGTGCGGTGGAAGAAGGCACCTCAAGAGGAGGAGGAAGAACTTGATCAGTAGACAACCTTCATCTCCGTCTTCCTCTTCGTCCACAAATATGGACTCGCATCGCTCTAAAGAACACGAGATATCGGGCCTAGTCCTGGTGGCCTCATCGAAGGTAACTTCACTGAGTTTCTACCATTTTACTAGACTCGCGATTCTGGACTCTATAGGCACGAGAAGAAGTCGAGTAACCTAGAAAGATCCCATCACAAGATCGTGACTCGAACTTATCTAGGTTCCCAGACTTCAGAATAAAACACTTGCATCCAAACACACGAAAATGCGAGACGCTGGGTTTTCACCCATATCTCAACTCATAAGAAGTGCGATGCAAGAGTGCCCAGAAGAAAAACTCATTAGAAACATGACAAGCGAGAGCAATTGCCTCACCAAAACTTCCTAGGTGTAGAGTACTCATCAAGCATCGTCCCGCCATCTCGACCAAGGTGCGGTTCTTCCTCTCCACAACACCATTTTGTTGGGGGCGTATGGAGGCGAGGCGGTGCTCTACACTGTCTCACCACGAAACTCTCAAAATAGGAATTCTTGAACTCGGTGCCATTATCACTGCGAATTGCTCGTAATGCACCTGGAAGCTCAACAGAAAGCCTACTAAAAAGACCGCAAAAAAGAGTAAACGTCTCATCCTTCGAGGCTAAGAAAAACACCCAAGAGTACCTCGAGAAGTCATCGACCACAACAAGAATATACCACTTCCTCCTGCTTTTGCACATTTGGACCAAGCTGTATCCATATGGAGCGGTTGTCACCGTGCATCGATCATTGTCACTTGTGTTGGAGAGTGAGGAGAAGCAACCATCTTGCCGTCTTCGGCATGGAGAGCAAACTAGATCCTTGACCATCTTGAGTTTTGGCAACCCACGAATGAGATCGTGGCGTGACTCGTGTCAAATGATCAAAGCCTATATGACCTAGTCTCCTATGCCGAAAGTCAAATCACGGGATTGAAGCAATTAAACACCGGAGAGGATCACGGAAGACTCGGAAAAATCAGCACGAAAGATCCTCCCATATCGAGAAATCCCATAAACTAGACTACCCAAGAATCAAGAATTTTGCAATTGTTTTTCTTAAAGCTCACCTCGAAACCGTCATCAGTGGTGAGAGCTGAAAGCGATTATCTCGCAGCCTTACTTACTAAGGCAACATCTTTTAAAATAAAGGAATCATTAATGCTCACAGTACCTTTAGCGATGGCGCCCAAATGAAGCATCTCCAAAGTGATTGTCTCATCACGGAGCACGGGCTAGGGAAGAAAACCAACGAGAATCTCGGTCATATGGCGAGAACAACCGAGTCTACAATCCGCACCTTTCCTTCCCGGCCGGCGACCTTCGAGTCAAACAAAGAGTGAAGTCTCGAGATTGGGGTGAATCAACGATGATTTGGGCACCCAATCTTGAGTAACACGGCATGTGATGAAGTAGTCAAGCAAGACTGACCTCTATCTACCCTACGCTCTGTCACTCAACAAGTCAAAGATCTCACTATTCTTTGGATCCATTGCTATGGGAGAGCGAGTCGAAGTGCTAGTAACAAGTCGATCTCGCGGGTAGCTATCTCGAAAGGAAAACGAGATCTACCCTCGGGGCGGCGGAGATTACGACCAAAGGGAGCATGAGGATGAAAATCGAAAACTCGGAAAAACCAAGTCCTCGATCTTGCCCAAAATCATCGGATGGAACAAACCTAGACCTCGTGTTGGTCTTAGGTGCACTCAAGATCCGGGGCGACCACGAATGTGCCTAAGAAACTCAACACGGTCTCTACGCGATCTTGCGCGCTGAAGCAATGATCAACTAAATGTCCATCTTTACGATGAAGGTGCAATGATACTTCGCCTTACGAGGGCGAAGCTGCAGATGGAATCACCTTCTTTGTCGAAATCCTTTGAACAAAGCCCACGACTCAAAATTGACTTTCTCGATCCCAGGCTTAGTTTTGATCACACCAGTGCTATGGTTTTGAGCACGACGGTGGATGCTTCCTCATATCCTCATGGATATCATATCCTAGACCACGATTAAATCTGCAAATTTTAGATTTGTCTAGAATGAGATTGAGCTTCTTCTTACCTCCTACAAACCTCTCGAGAGTGTTCATAAGATCCGACACTCCCGAAAGAGAGAGGTGCAAGAAGAGCAAGGGAAGAAGGGACGCAGAAGGTAAGGGAGCGGAAGAAGAACCAACAACAGAGGAAAGATTGGCTTGTGCACGCACACGGTAGACTTTGGGGAACATTCCTCGCTATGATTGGTTCACGTTGCTAGGCGTCTCTACCAAACCCTTAGACTTCTTCCCGGCACACACAATACAAGCGAGATGATTGTGTCTCTAGAAGGTCCTTAGTTAGCTTCACACATTTTTCATCCAAAGCAATCAAATCACATTTTAGTTTATTACATTGCTTGCATGGTGAGCTAACAAGATCCTTAGAAGCATCTTGAGCCAATTTATTCTTGTGATCAATCATTTCTTGAAACCGCTTAGATCTGATTCTAGTTCAACAGATTAACTTAGGACAGTTTAAACAAGAAACAATAGGCTCTAGTAGCGCGACTTGGAATTGACAATTTTGTGATCCGCGCTTTAGGTTCATCTTGAGATTATTACAATTTTCACAAGTTTCAGTGAGATCAAGCAACATGGTATAAAGACCTCTAAGCGAATTGTCCTTAACCTCACATGAGGTGCAAGCGATAGCCTCAATAGTAGTGGATGAAGGAGGTGCTACCCTACTCATCTCTAATTCAAGAAGAAGGCTAATGTTCTCTACCTTAATCATGTCAAGTTCGGAGGACACACTATCATGCAAGGTCCTTAGTTTTTCCATATCATTAATCAAAGCACGGCATGTGTCACATTCATCACGAGAGGAGCGGATGTAAGTAAAGTAAGCTCGTGATAATCTAACTACTTCCTTCTCCAACTCAAAGACACTTAGCCTAGACTTAGCATGAAATCTACCTAGCTTAAGAAAAGCATCATTAAAATTTGGTCATAAGTGGGACTAACCTCATCTGAGTCGGAGTACACTCATTGTCGCTCGATTCGCCCGAGGGCCATGAAGCACATGCCGAGAAGTTGCCGTCGTCCTTGGGATCATGATCGTCCTTCCCATCATCGTCCTCCACCCTCCACCTCATTTGGTGTCCGGTTAAATCGAGGCGGTGAGGACGCGATGGAATGCAGCTTCTTTGCCTTCCCAAAGTTGCGGAACTTCTTCTTGCCTTGATCAGTGTTGAGGGCTTCGTGTTGCGGTTCTTGTCGATGTAGTCGTTCTTGCTTGGACCGCCATAGTCACCTTTGCCCTTCCCAAGTTTGGGACAGTTTGCTCGGATGTGGTTGGGGCCACCACACTCAAACAAATCACAGGACCTCCTCTTTTACCATCCCTCCTCCTCTTGTAAGCATGAGAAAACTTCCGAGCTAGGAGGGCTAGGCATTCATCCTCAAGTCGCTCTAGCGATCATCGTTATGTCACGAGAGCGACTAGGAGAACCCGTGTCGACTCGTAAGAAGATCCGAAGTGGGATCGGTGACTAAAGCCATCATTGTGACTTCGACCTTGAGAGACAATGTCAATCTCGTGAGTCTTGAGACGCGAGTAAAGCGCATCAAGAGTCGGTCGAGAGGTCCGTGCTATCTTTGATGGTAGTCACTTTCATCTCCCAAACACGAAGATCAAGTGCGAAAGCATCATCGGCGTTATCCGAGTCGGGGTATGTAAGACCGACCGCTCGGAGGTTGCTCAAAATCTTGTGAAAACGCGAAAAGCACTCGTCAAGAGATTCACGACAAGCATCTCAAATTTCTGTATTCACGCTTGAACTGGTCTTGTCGAACCGTCTTAATCGGGTGGTGCCCTCATGGTATGCATCGAGGTCACCCGGATGTCGTAGCGTAAATCAAATGAGAAATGCGATCAAACTCATACGCTCAAACCACGAATGATAATGTTCCTTGCCTTAGCATTTGCCTCAACATCGGGCATGTTTCCACATTGATGTTTTCATCGGCGAGAGCAACAAATCTAACCTTCACCTTTCTCCGGATGGCATACCCCGAGCACGGATGTAAGTTTCCATTCGGCTCTTCGGAAGGGTAATCCGGGCCATCAAAATGGAGGCTTGGTGGAATACTTATCCGTTGCCATGGCTCAACCGACCGGTTAAGATCTATAAAGAAGAGCTAACCGGCTCTGATACCAATTGAAGGACCGAAATGGCAACAGAGGGGGGGGTGAATGGTGCCTAAAAATTAATACTCCCCTTTACTGTATTTAAACACGCATACAAAGATCTCTGGAGATCTAAAGAAAGTAAATGAAGCAAGATCAAATAACAAAAACAAGCCTCCGTTTCTTACGAAATCGGAAGCTCGGCGAGAAGGTGCGAAGTTCCGCTATGTAGTTCCATGATGTATGGCGCGGAAGTTCCGCTAGCGATACTTTCATTGTATAAAATCGGAAGCTCAGATTATCGATCAAGAATGTAACGAGCGCTCGGGTTTTTGCCCAAAAATCCAAACTACTTTTGATCTGTTGTTCTTCTCTGGTCAAGTTTCACAGGATATCATCCTAAACAACATCTTGACCATATTGAGAAGAAGTTGCTAGCAAAGGTTCAACAAACAAAGCAAAATCGGGTTTCTTGAGGAATACGAAAGAAAGACCAAAACCCGTGAATCGAGAGATTCTTAGATTCTTAGCTCATGAAACATTGAGGATATATTAGCAATATCAAAGCGACTCTATCTCTCAAGTTTCATGCACTCTCATAAGATAAATCAAAAGATACACGAACCCTAGATAATCAACGTAAAAGCAAAGTGAGAGGAAGAGTTGCAAAATCAAGTAATCAAAACCTCGATTTCATTGGATTGAAACAAGGATTACAGAGGTAAAGCAAAGAGGAATGATTACAATAGATTTCAGTTCGTACATTCCAACTCAAACACTCTCCAAAAAACAAAACAAACTCTCCAAAGCAAACCCTAATTTTATCTCCAGAAGTGCCAACCCTAACTCCAGGGTTCTCCCCTATTTATAGCCTTTGCTAATGGGCCTCCAACCCATTAAGCCCGCTACCCGAACGGAACCGCCTCCACTTTTGCCGCTTTGCGAAAAGACCCTTTCGCCCCTTGCGCACCTTCCGAAGCCTCCGTACACCCTTGTCCTTGAGACGCAACCACCTCAAGATTCACGCCGTCTTCGACACATCCGACCATTCTGACCTCAACGCTGCCTGCGCCTAGTCCGATCACCTCGTGTCCCACCACGACTTCATCTCGATGTCCTGCAGTCAACACAGACAAAAACACATCACATAGCATTGCACAATATCATAGCATCAACATTTGTATAAGACTCAAACTCATACAGAATCAAAATCACAAATTAACCTTCTCTGCACAGTTCTGGACACAATCGGAAGTTCCGCATTTTACACGTGAAGTTCCGATTTCGAACATCCGCACTTGTCGAGATTATCGGAAGTTCGCGCTTAACATCTGCGGAACTTCCGATCTTCTAACATCCGCCTTTCCAGATTTTCAAATCCGATTACCATCTCAGAGGAACACTCAATGTCAGTATTATCGGACACTCCGCTACCCCTTGTGCGGAAGTTCCGATTTTCGTCAGCCGAACTCAAAACCCTGGTAAATCGGAAGTTCCTATTTCCAACGCCGGTAGTTCCGATTATCGAAACTTCCGCTCCATACACAGCGGTAGTTCCGATTTCCCTTATTCAGCACAGAAACAGTCCATACCGAAAAACTCAACTCTCAACCTATTCAACCACGATGTCAAATACTCATCACTCAAAGTGGAGGACCTCTCACATGGTCTCTCAGTGATGTACTGAGAATCATCTCCAGTAATGATCATATCATCAACATATAAAAGGAGAAGCGTCCTACCACAAGGTGAAGTGTGAATAAAGATAGCAGGATCATGAGCACTGACAGAGAAACCAGCAGTAGTGACAACAGAAGAGAAACGATCAAACCAGACACGAGGAGCTTGCTTGAGGTCGTAAAGAGATCGACGAAGGCGACAAACCATACCCTCAGGAACAAAATACCCGATGGTGGATGCATATAAACCTCTTCACGCAGCTCACCATTGAGAAAGATATTTTTGACATCAAGCTTAGAGATGACCATGCATGAACAGATGCCACAACAAGAAGAGTGCGAACGGTGGTCATGTGAGCCACAGGAGCAAATATCTCATCATAATCATGACTATGCTCCTGCTGAAAACCACGTACCACGAGACGAGCCTTGTAGCGCTCACGAGACCCATCAGACTGGGTCTTAACCTTGAAGACCCACTTGCACATGATAGGAGTACCACGCACGGGAAGAGTGACAAGATCCCACGTGTCAATACGCTCAAGGGTAGCAATCTCCTCTGCCATCGCATGCTGCCACTCTTGATGAACATCAACATCACGATAAGAAGTCAGTTCGGTAAGAGCCGCTAAACAAAAGCGCGCAGGGGATCGGATAGACGGGCGATCACGAAAAACATATCGAGGAGAGGCCAAAAAAGATGAGCCATCAGAAGAAGATGGTGCATCAGAAGAATCATCAACTCGCGGTCGACGGGTGTAGTAGAGAGGATAAGAAGGACCAAGGCCAGGAGGAGCCTCTGGTGAGGGTGGCGGTGGCGAAGGAGACGGTGAAGGAGGCACCGAAGAGGCCAAAGGCTGTGATGGAGATGTGGTGACGATGGGGGTGGCATGAAAAGTCAGGAAAGAAAGTGGCTCGACAAGAGATGCCAGAGTGGTGAAAGGAGAAGGACGAGGGTAGAAAAGACGAGACTCATCAAAAGTGATATCTCAAGAAACCCACATCCGTCGGCCAACAGGATCACAAAAACGATATCATTTATGCTCGACGCTATAACCCAGAAAGGCACTCTACAGACTGAGCGATCAGCTTGGTGCGCTCATGGGGTGCAAGAATAACACTGTACACACACCCAAAAAGGCGAAGACTAGAATAATCAGGAGTCTTGCCACAGAGACGCTCTATGGGGATCCCACCCTAAAGAGCAGAAGAAGGCTGGATATTAATCAGGAGAGTGGCAGTAGAAACAACCTTAGCCCAGAAGTGTGGTGGGACAGCAGAAGCAAGCATAAGAGCACGAGCGGTCTCAAGATGATGACGATGCTTCAGCTCAACCACACCGTTCTAGCATGAACACCAGGGCAAGAAAACTGAGAGAGAGTTCCTTGCCCAGCAAGAAAATCACGAAGGACCCCTGACAATATTACCGAGCAGAATCAGCACAAAAAAACACGAATAGGAGAGTCAAATTGAATACGGATCATGGTAACAAAGTATTGTACATGGAGATAACTTCACTACGAGAGGACATAAAGTATATCCATACGTGTCAAGAAAAGTCATCAATGACAATTATATAATAACGATGACCTCCTTTCAAGCGAAAGGAGTGGATCCCATACATTAGAATAAACAAGATCAAAAGGATATTTGTGACACTAACTCACTCGAAGGATAGAGAAGTTGAAGTTATTTACTAAGCTTACAACCTTGAAAATTTAGAGAAGCATCACCAGACACAGACCCTAAAAGATCGCGACGAAGTAAAGAAGATAAACGTGACCCGCAAAGATGTCCCAAACGATGATACCACTGAGCAAAAAACGCAGTAGAAGTGGCGGCGACGGTGGAGGTGACGAGACTGACAGGGGCAGCAGAAGGAAGATGAAGCCAGTCAAGCTTCTAGAGACGCTGTGAGTCATGGCGACTAGGGCAAGTACCAACCAAAGTCCCCATATATCGATCCTGGACACAACAAGAATCATAATCGAGAATAACATGACAACCATGATCAGTGAGCTGACCGGCAGATATGAGCAGCATGGTTAGTTTGGAAACATGAGAAACAATCGTAATTTGAAAAGAGGAATTCGAAAGAGTGCATCATCCTGCGATATAAAGAGAGGTACCATATGCTGTCTAAACAGTGATAGAGCAGCTAAAGAACGAATGAGAGACTGGTGGAATCATATGTCATATAAAAGGAAGCACCAGAGTCAAGAATCCAAGGTGATATACCTGAGGAAGAATTAGAAGGTGGTCTCTCACTAGAAGACTGTGTAGCAGAACCAACAGAACCGGACGATACAAGAGCAGTTATGCGACGCGGCAGTGTGAGAAACCCCTGAGAATCAGAAGCACCAGAGCTCCTCTTAGAGGATGAACTACCAGTTCCCTGTGGAGGACAGCCACCACGACATAAATCTTTATTCTTCTTGTAGTAGGTCGGTTGTACATGTTCATCCTTGTTGCAGTAAGTGCAGTGTAGTCCCCTACTAACAACAACTACCACTAATAAAGGCACCACTGATGAAGGAGTAGCTAGAGACGTAGCGGATGTAGAAGTCGCGCGAATCGAAGAAAGCGCAGGGGACGGCGGACCAGTGAGCGAAGATAAATCTTATCGGCCGCGAGCGGATGCAATGGCCTCCAAAAGAGTCACACGAGGGTGACGTGGCAACAAGCGAGCATGAGTATGCTCATACTCGATCTAGAGACGGGTCAAGAAATCGTAGATATGACGAAGCTCCAGGTGAGACTGTTGACAGCGGCAACGACGACACATGTGGCAAATATCTGGTATCAAAGAGTCAATCTCACACCATACCGCAGACAATTGGGTATAGAACTCGTCCACAGTGACATCTCTCATTGCGGCGATCGCTCTTGATACTGTGAAAGATACAAGGGATCACCAGACGGCTTGTAGCGGTTACGCAGATGTGTCTACATCAACTGTGCTGAAGCCAAACCAACCACATCCCCAGTGAATTACACCTCTATGCTAGCAACCAGAATAGCAGAGGCACGAGCATCCTCATCAATCCATGTCTTGTAGGCAGTATACTGAGTCTGAAATATCTCCAAAGCATCCTCAAAAGCATCAGATGCCTCCTTACGAGCGTCTTTGGAAGTAGTCTTCGGGAGCACATGCTTAGCAGGTGGAGCAGGGCGAGGCGGGAAAGGCAACTGTCAGTAGGACACTCCCAAAGGCACTGACTACGCATGTGCTGAAATCAGTCTCGATAATTGAGACCATTGAAGATCACCGGTCAACGATGAACAGAAACAGTGCCAGTTGGTAGGCGACGCTGGACGACGCAGCGATTAAGACAACGAAGTCTAACAGGCAGTGTTGGACGGCGCGACGGTTAGAACGCCGTACTGATCTTTTTTTGGGGTCGACTTCTTACCGGGCCGGCTCGATTAAAACGGCCAAAGCCTGTCGCTCAGCCTGCAAACCAAAAGAGCGCACGGGGGAACTAGGGTTCCCCCTTGCTGCTGCTCTAGCGGCGACGGCGGGACCGACGAAGGCGGCCTTGGCGGCGACAAGTAGCTCGGCGACAGCGGCTCTGGCGAGCACAAGCGGAAGCGGTGGCGGCCTCGTGTGGAGGAGCGTGGAGGAGCGGTCGACTACCTGAGGAGGCCGCCCGACCGGATTAGGTGGCGCCGACGTCGGTGGAGATCCGGACGGCCCAAGGCGGCAACGACCCCGCAGAGGACCGGGCGACACCGGAGCAGTGGCTCTCCGGAGATGGCGGCGGCGACGATTGCCTGAGTCCGGGATAGAGGCGCCTAGCAGCAAGAGGCGGCAGTCTTCAAGGATCCAACAGCGGTGTAAGGAGTCGGGCGCGACTTTGACCGGTGCGTGACGAAGATCCGGCGGAAATCCGGATCGGGGATTGGAGAGGCGGTAGCGACAGGCGGTAGTCGACAGGGAGAGTTGACGGCGAGCGCAGTGGAGAAGAACGCCCAGTCAACGACAGCGATTGGAGGAAGGAACCAGCAGCGACTTGAAAAACCTAGGTACGCTCTGATACCATGTTATGAATAGCGCATGTATTCATCATGAGTCTCTCTCTCTCTATATATATATACACACACAGGTGTGATATATGTGCATGTATACAACGGAGAAAATATACAGATAATAATATACATGTAACACAAGTCACCTGTTCACCAAATCGAGCACATAGACAATGCATAAAACAAAACAAATTAAGCTACAGAGACAAACAGAGGTACATTCACTTGAAGCATACTGACTCGGGGAGAGAGAGAGACTGATAACCAGATCACAGCACAACTCAAAGTATCTCCTGGAAAAAGTAACTTATCACAGTAGTTGATTGCCAGTTTTTTTTTTTCATTGGAACTGAGGGGCACTTAACATTGACCCTTGGCCAGAGTGGTCCACAATTATGTACATAACTAACTATGATTAGATAGTACATTTCTCCTGTTTTATCAAGGGAAAAAGAAGGCATTAATGCGTCCTTTTGCATCGTTAGTTTGATTCATCCGTAGATGATGACAGCTTAGAAAGAATAGAGAGAACATGGTAAGTAGATTCATCTACCCTGAATGTACATACTCAAAATTGCTAAGATCATTTAGAGAGATGGTTGATAAGGATTTATTGTTTGGTGCATTCTTTTCAAGAGCCAACTGTCATCAGTATTTGGTTTAATATAATGTTAGGAATTTTTTGTTCTACTATTATAGGTGAGCTTCCATTATTTTGCAAATAAAAGTATTATTTAATCTCTCAATATTCTTTGAAATTACAATAAGGTTTATTGGACGCAAGCTTCGACGTAATTTTTTGTTCTACTATTATAGGTGAGCTACTCTAGGATGGATCTTCCTCTCGTGTAATGATAGAGACAACCATGTTTTGCTCTGCTCACTAGCCACCGACACATTTTGCAGAGAGAAAAAAACACACACAATACAGAGCAATTTTGCGGGCCTCTACACAATTGGTTAAAGTAGTAATTAGATTCCTATTGCTTGCTTGAACAAATACAGTCTTAGTCACTTGGGTCCATACCACTAAATGCTTGACAGCCAAAATTGAATTATCAGAAACTCCTATATATTGGATGAAGAGTTAAATCAGAGAGAGAAAAAAGAAGGGAGAATTGGAATGGACTAATGACAAAATGTACAGTTTGGAAAGAGTAGCATGAGGATTTGGCCTGTCCAAAATTGCCAGGTATATCACGCTAAAGAGGGACCAACATCATGGGTCTCATGCTGAGATGTCAACCTTTTCCAATATCCATTTTGAGAACATTCAGCCATGAAACTACAGTTTCTTCTAGCTATTGAAACCTCCGCATTGAACATTCTTGAAAATAACAAGGGGGAAAGAACATTAGCTTTGAAATCTTGAAGATTTAGCGATATAAAAATAACATTCGTGAAACTTTGACAATATAAACATGGATGAGGATCTAGGTGCTAGAAATGATTAAGGAATGCTAACCATGAGAAATTAGGGAAATGCGTTCAACGAGCCAGAAACACATTACGACGTACATGGCAATGACCCTACCACGGAGACCTTTCGTTGGAAAACAATTTATACAAAAGCCACAGTACCACGGTGTTATCATGCTCTAGACAAGACGCGACGTTTCTCACGAAAATAATAGAAACCATATTTCTCTCATTTTTCCCCCTTTTGTTGTTCTGTGGTTCTTGATCAAAATTTCCGATGGGTGTCGTGTTGGCGTGTTGCAACCTCGAGGCTCGAGAGACCGAGCAACGCAAGGCTGCTGCCTCTTGAGAGAGAGAGAGAGAGAGAAAGGGTATCCAGAGCGGCAGCGGCTGCCAACTCCTCCTGTCTCCTCCCCTACGCTGGCTGCTGCCGCTGCGGGCTGCACCCTAAAGCGGCGAGCCTTTTTACCCCCTCTCTTCCTACCACCGTACCACCCCACACCGTCTCCTCTCCTCCCTTTATTTATCGCTTCTTCCTCTCGCATCGCCACTCCTCTCGGGCACAGCCTCGGGTGCAGCCCTCACTCCGCAGAGCCGCTGCCATGTCGGGGCTCTACAGCCAGGGGTTCTCCCCTGCGAGGAACCTCTCCCCTCAGATTAGAAGCAACCCGGAAGCTGATAGGTAGAACCGCGCGTGGATTTTTATCTCTGTTTCTTGGGCAATTCTTGACGCCAAGATTGCTTGTTTATGGTATCCTCCTTTTTTGATCGGTTTGCTTGATGAATGGTGATATTGTGATTGTTGCACAATTCTTGGTTTCTTGCAGTCAGTACATGGCCGAGTTACTCGCCGAACACCAGAAGCTGGGGCCTTTCATGCAGGTGCTGCCCATATGCAGCAAGCTGTTGAGCCAAGGTGAGATCTTTTGATCTCCCCCTTATTGTTTCTTGCAGCATGATTTTTTTTTTTGTTATGGGAGAGGTATTCCTTTGCAATCACGAGTTGGGAACTACATGGCTCCAATGCTTGGATGAGTGCTCGCTTTAGATGGCATTGGTTGCTGCTTCCTAGCTGTATGATCTCTGGTTCGTGTGCTGGGATGATATTTTTTTTTTGATTTGTATCGTGATGTTCCGTCAACCAACCGGATTAGTTGATCGGCTTCTGCACAATAATGTTGTCATTCGGTTTTCTTGATGATCGATCTGTCCGTAATAATCCATGGTGGCGATGATGTAGAGCAATATTCTTGGCTGAAATATTATGAGGGATTGCTGTTGGATATGCTTTCAAGCAATGGACCTTTGCTATCTTAGCAATTCATCTCATCCTCTTGGTGAGAATCATATGATTGGTTTAGAGTTGATCTTAACAGTAGTATGTAAAAGCAGTGATGAAGGTCGTGGATTGCACTACTGGTCAGTAGTAAAGGCTATCTATGGACATCAACATATGCGTATCTCAATCACTGTTTAAAAAAAACAATGCACATTATCAGCAAGAGGGTGTCAACATATTACGCAGCCCTGCACATGACCAGCTGCACTTGATATAAGCAATTTTGCTGACCTATTTATGAAGTTTTCTAGTGCACAGCCTCTTCCTAGTGCTGGTGCTGAAAAATGTAACTTACAATAGAAATACAATTTAAAAATTCTTGTTTGATCGGGTTATCTTGCTCTGTCAGATGACTGTGTTATTTGTGGTTAGTACATATTGTTAGACCATGATTTATAGGTTTTTCGTTATCGTCACATTGTGCCTTGAAGAATTCACTATCTTCTTTAATGATATCATCAATAATTGTTCTATTGTAAGTTCCTAAGTGGTGATGTTGGATCAAAGCTTGCATCAGTTGCATCACACTTCAATGTTATTGGTTTAGACCACCCTGTAAAAATAAGTACCCTCCTGCTATCTGTATATTGAAGGCCAATTGGATAAGTGTATCATGCAAATGGTTTATATGACCAAGTTATTGCTAATGTTATATAAATTATGTTGGGTTTGGTTCTATGTGCGTGTGCTTTTCGATATCTGCCTTTCTCCTGTCAATGTTTATCCATTGTATGATCATTTCTTGCCTTGATCCTGACTAAAAACTTAATAGCACTGTCTAGAATTCTGATCCTAATCAACAACGTAACCATTTATTTTGATCTAAATTCTCTTCTGACCTTTATGCTACTCAGAAATTATGCGGGTATCAAGCACTGTCCACAACCATGGATTTGGCGATTTTGACAGGCATCGGTACAGAAGTCCTAGTCCGATGTCCTCGCCAAACCCCAGGTCTAATCTCCCTGGCAACGGGTTCAGTCCTTGGAGTGGACTGCACCAAGAGGTACGCATTCAACAAAACTTATTTGCCAATAGATCATAGGAGTTTAGTCATTATTCTCTGTACAAATGAATCCCATACATGCTTATGTTATAGTGACATTTCAGAGGTGTAGTGTACTACTATGATAATACCATGCAATATTTGTTTTATTGGGGGAGAAAAGATTGACCACTATTCATGTTGTGCACATGCTTCGTTTTTTTTTGGGGGGGGGGGGGGGGGGTTCAAAAATACTGATAAAGCATTTGTGTTTGCCTTTTTGAACTATGCAAAAGAGATTAGGTTTTCCTCAAGGAACCAGTATGGACTGGCAAGGAGCGCCACCAAGCCCCAGCTCTCATGTTGTAAAGAAGATTCTACGTTTGGAGGTCCCAGTTGATTCTTATCCGAATGTATGCCTCCTCCAACTTGTGCAGTTTCTCTTGAAGTTCACACATAGTAATTCCTGAGTCGTTTTAATCTCTATGTTGATAAAAATTTCACTTTCGCCCCAGTTCAATTTTGTGGGGCGCATTCTAGGACCTAGAGGTAATTCTCTAAAGAGGGTAGAAGCATCCACTGGCTGTCGTGTTTTTATTAGAGGAAAGGGTTCCATCAAAGATCCAGGGAAGGTAATAAAAGTTTACAATGTTCTATTTGCATCCACTTAAATTGAAATACTATTGCTCTTTGAGCTATTAGGTTATTAGTATGCTAACATGTAGTTGTAGCAATCTAATTTTTCTTTAGCATTTTACATTATTAAATTATTGCTTTAAGTCTGCAAATATGTGGGTTAAACTCCTGTTGTTTGCACAGTAAGTTCAGTAAATCTCTTGGAATTGTCTTCCTATGCAAGGGATTTATCACCATGCTTTTCATGCCACGACCTATTCATGATCATAGTATTGAATTGTGTGTTCTAACTTTTGTGGGCAAATGTTGTTCAGGAACCTTCAACTCGCTACTTGATTTTTTTTGGAACTCAATGTGGTTATGAAAGTTCCCACATGTCCAAACACTGTGTCTTGTCCTGAATGTAGTTTCCTTTCATTACCAAGGCTAAGAGTTTCTCTACATAATAACTATTATTTTTACACTGTTGTGCAATATATTTCTATTCTGCCCAGTTTACCTGTCAATGTTTTTTTCGGTCTCACCAACTTAAATTAGTGTTCCTCTTATCTCTTATTTGATCCTGCTTAGCTCATACCTTAAGTTTCCATTGCTCTTTTTTGGCCTCTTGATCTTGTGTTTCTTCTTCCTTTCAAAGAACTTAAGTTTTACATCTTTGCTTTCATGTTTCTTGAAGGAGGACAAACTACGAGGAAAACCGGGCTATGAACATCTGAGTGACCCGCTACATATCTTGATAGAGGCTGATTTCCCAGCCAGTATCATTGACGCAAGATTGAGACAGGCACAGGAAATTATAGAAGAATTGCTAAAACCAGTGGTGAGTGGTTACTGATTAGTATGCACCCTATTATTTTGTCCACATACATATATATTTTGTTTCTGCAAGATTATTATGTGAACCCCCTTCCTGCTGCCCGCTGGCAGCCTGAACCTTGAGAATTTGTGCAGGCTAGGCCCTTTGTGCTAATCTCCAGAGCCAACTCAGTGGGGAATCTGATTGATTTCTGGTGAAAGCCAAGGAATTAGCCAATTAGCCATGTTATGGTTTAATACCATGAAAGTGCTTTAAAAAAAGAATAATGTTAAAATCCCGTGGAAAAATATTGCCTCCACCTTACCTAATGCTGGTCCTCTCCTAGCAGATAACACTTTTTCTTGAATTTTAATTATCATTTACCAATCTTTAACTAAATTGATTTTCTCTTTTTTTTTTGTGGAAGTCCATTTTTCACCCCCCCCCCCCCATGCACACACATGTTCTATCCTGAACTTTGTGTACGTTTGTACATATATCATTGCTTCTCGCTTCTCCAGGAATTCCTTGTATTTATAAATGAACTCCACATATGCCTGATTTACAGAGCCATATTGGTTTTTGCTGCAGGATGAGTCGCAGGATTTCTACAAAAGGCAACAGCTCAGGGAGCTGGCGATGCTAAACTCAACCTTGAGAGAGGACAGCCCTCATCCTGGGAGTGGCTCTCCATTCAGTAACGGTGGTATGAAACGTGCGAAAACAGGCCAGTAGAGAAGCAGCTAGACCCACCCTTACTGAACTGATAGTGTCCAGGTGCCTTATGCCCCTAAGGGATGCCAATATGCCATGCCTTCCGGCGATGTTTGCCATGGTGTGAAGGAAGCAATGCACCTTCACTATATGGGTCTGGTTGAGTTGGGTTTTCTCCTTCAGACAGGCGAAACTGCTGGGACAGTGGCAATAGTCCTGGATCGCCGGGTTGATCCAGCTTGGTTGTTGTAAGGTCTAGAACATTAGTTTTATTTGTTATTGACTGT
Organism: Hsuehochloa calcarea; assembly: GCA_036346395.1. Lineage (NCBI taxonomy): Eukaryota > Viridiplantae > Streptophyta > Magnoliopsida > Poales > Poaceae > Hsuehochloa > Hsuehochloa calcarea. The sequence continues at coordinate 261,928 of JAYEVG010000032.1, forward strand.
TAACCCTAGTATGTGGTGCCATGGTAGGTGATCTCCATGACAAAGTAGAGAGGCCTGAGTATGTGAGCTTTTTTTTCATTTTCCTTTTAACCCCTTTAGGTGTTTAATTAACCTTGTATAATATCCTTTTACATCATGGATCTGCAAGAATAAAAAGGTTTAAGGATCATCTGCTTGTACCTTATGGTATTCGGTTCGGTTGCAGAAACTTTGAATAATCCAACATGGGTGTCACAGTGTTCATGGATCATGGTGGTTTCTTATCCTAGCTGTATGATCCACATTGTCGGAACAGCTAAATTCAGGGCATTTTTGTAGCTTGAGACTTCGAATTGGTTTAGATGAGATGCTGCTGCCTTCCATGGTGTTGCAGAGGAGAGGACAGGATCTAAATTGTAGGCTTTGGAGGCTTTAGGTGATGGCAATTGTACGTGGCTTCTGGGATTTTTGTTCGGTTAAGGCGAAAGGTAGCACTTGTGAGAATGACAGTGACAGTAACGGGCAAGTTATATTTCTGTATGCCATGTGTGACATTTGAAACCAGAAATCAGCACCGAGCCATGAAGATACAATATGATTCGGAAATTTACAAGAGAATTCGCCTCTTGATTCATTTCTCGGAAAGAACAGCAACAAATTCCAGAGCAAGGGAGCTCAGAACAATTATGGGCACAAACTACAGGTCCAAGAGTAGGGTAACTCGGAACAAAAGCTATATTGTTACAGGGCACATGCAGGCTCGAGTAGAGATGCAGTGAGCTCAGTTCAGGTCCCCTTCTTCCAGGATCGGGTGCTTCTGTATCGTATAGCATCAGTTCCTCAAAAACACTTCCTATGGGCGAACAAAAACACCAACATACCAGCACAGCACTGCGTATACATCTTTCAAATAAAACGAAGCAGACCGAATCTTAGACTCGCCCACAATGGCACAGTCACCATACCATAAAACAAACATTCCTGCTCTATGAAGAGACATCCTGCGCAAGTCAAAATAATAAGAAATGAATCGCATATCCATGATGCAGAATCATCTGAACACCACAAGATTGACTCAAAAACTTAAAAATGACTGCAGACGTGCACATGCATGCATATTAAGTTCTGCAAAGATTATCTCAGGCACAGTCCCAGTCCAGCTCTGCAGCTAACAGATAAACAAGACATGAGCATGGTTCCATATGCACCAATACAAAGAGAATGATTTCATTTACAACATGTCACAAAAGAAAAGCAGTGTATTTCTGGATGCCCACAGGAAAACACCTCAACAGCCTAAGATTTAAGAGCACATGTTGATTAATTAACACTCAATGACTAAATATTGTGATGAAAATAAAATTGTGACTATAAGATGCCATGGACCTCAGCTAGAAAAAATATTTGCAGCTCAAACAGGTATCTGTTAAGCAGGCAGCTAGCATAAATCAAACCAAGAACGAAATAGACAAGTACTAACAGAACATTGTTGTCATCAGGGTTCAAATTCTACAAAGTGATTAGAGAGGAAATATAATCCTGTCATGGCAAAGTTAATACATGGACAAGACATACGACAAAGCACTTAATTATACTACAACGGTATAACTGAAAAATGCAAATCCAACAAAGCATTTAACTCTGTTACTATACTACAACTGAAAAAACCTGCTAACACACGTGTATTTTGCAGAAGAAGTTGCAAAGATAATCGTAATAATCAATTCTTGCAATATTTAGACAAAAAAATGTTAATTATCCAAGAACACAACTACATATCACATCAAAAGGTTTAGTTTGGATATAACACATCAGTTCCACTACACATCCATGCGCGCCATACAGAGTACCAAAATATTACTGGATATAGCAACAATACCATATATACATTAGAGCATCACCAATCATATCACACCCAGAGACACAAATTTTCACATGAACAGTTTAATACTAACCAAAATTACACAATACCAAGTTCTAAATGATGCTAGATAGAATAATAAAGCTGCTAATGATGGCAATTACGGATAATCGGACCCTCAGGATCCACCAACTTCCTCCACACAGACGGAGGCGGCATGGAAGGCGCGAACACGGGTGCCACAGCCCGATCGCTTCTTGCGCTTGCCAGCGATCATCGCCCACATTGGCTTCATGGTGTGCGCCTCAATCTCACAGCTAATGCTCTCCTCCTTCACCTGGCCGCCACACCTCCCACCCTCCTCCTTGACCTGCGGAGGGGCTGTCGGCATCACTGGTCCTGGTGGCAGAGCGATCAGCTTAGCTGGTACATGAGGTAGCGAGATGGTCGGCTTGGCTGGCTCCGGTGGCGGCCAGCGGCGGGCGGAGGGAAGTTGGTGGCGGCGCTGGAACCGCGGAGGCGGATGTTGGCGGCGTCGTAGGCGGCGGCGGCCTCCTCCGCGGTGTCGAAAGTGCCGAGCCACAGGCGGCGGCGGGAGTGCGGGTCGCGGATCTCTGCGGCCCACCGCCCCCACGGCCGATGGCGCACGCCGCGGAACCGCACGGTTGGCCTCGCCACAGACGCCTCCCTCCCCGCCTCCATCACGCGGCGCTTCACGCCCGCCATCCCCCTTCCCCTCTCCCTCCGCGGCAGCGGCGCCTCGTCCTCGCTTGACGACGAGTCCGTGGCGTCAGCGTCGCGCACGAGGATCCGCACCACGCGCCCCCGCGGCGTCGCCGAAGCCGCCTCCGCCGCCGCCGCCGCCAGCTCCACCAGGCTAGGGTTTGGACCCATGCCTTCGAACCCACTCAATCCATACGGCTGTGTCGGGTTGGCTACGCTGAGCCTCCGCGCCCCGCCATGGGAGCGTGGGGGTGGAAAGCTCGGGGTAGGGGTTAGGGTTAGGGTTAGGGTTTCCTGGGTTGATGCGGCGGTGTGCGGCTTGAGGGGTTGCGGTGGAAGCGGGAAGACGAGGGGAAATAGAGGGGGAATGGGGACTAAAAGGAAGGGTGGTGAGGGGTAGTTTGGGGATTTCACGTGGAAGGATCGGATAGGAATCTTCTGTTCCCGGAAATCGGAGGGTGTGGATATTCTCGGAATATGGGAGGCGGTTAATGGATGGGTTAAGATTTGTCATATGTCACTTCTCTCGAAAGAAATGTAGTGAGTTGGAACACGTAGTTTGACCGAGGATGATTTAGGGTATATGCGACAGAATTATAGACAGTTTATATAATGAATTATTTTTTTATTTGTCTTTATAGATAACATAATTTTTTTAATACTTTCATTGACCTAACATGTTTTTTCTTTGGTTCTGATTATACAGTCGGCTACAAGATTGTAGACAATATATTTTCCTCTCTTTATTCTCTTTTATCCATATCAGTTTAAATCCTACGTGGCAGAGACTACAGACAGCTAATGTAAACACATTGTACATGACCTTAGGTTGATTTGTAGCATAAATAGTGCAAATTATTATAGGAACGATTAGCACCCGTATGATGGAACACTTCTCTTTACCGTCGGATCTGACTTAAAATAATCGATCTCAGACATCCGATCTGGCGCAACAAAAATTAGCGAGACGCCACAATTATTTAGTAAGTCTGTAACAAATCTAGTGACGGTGCTTGAGCGAAATCTCAAGGGGGGGGGGGCGAAGGCCAATGCTAAATTATATTGCTACAACATGGTAGAATTTATAGCCATCAATTTTTTTTAGGTAGAACTTGTCCACATTTTGGTTATAAACTACCTTATCTCAGCAAGATATATAAATATATTTACTCTAAAAATGGAGGAGGAAGAGACGCATGGTGTCAGAAAACAATCACTTCTTAGGTTGATGGTCATATTACTCGACCAATCCAAGATTTTGTTACGCGGGGATGTTTCGTGCTCCGTCGGCCATCACAATGCCTCATCTAGTTGTATTATGGCTTTGCCGTTCACGATTTGCCGCAACATGAGCTGAAGGCGACGAGCAAGAAGCAGAAAGTAAAGCAATGGTGATGGGCATTAGTGACTGACTAAAACAAGCTACCAAAATGAGTGAACGATTAAAACTATTTGGCTAACTTGTGGAAGAGTAGGAAAATAAAGATGGGTCAGTGATTCATGGCTGGTGAGAAAGAAGCTGAAGCAGGTTGGTTTGAACTTAACGGGATTTTTTGAGGTGCAAGCAACAGGATGACCATTTGAAAGGTTAAGTAATGGATAGACCTAAATACTTCTGCATACTCAATGTTACTCCCTTTTTTATTGTGGGGGAGGGGGCTATAGACCACCTCTGTGTTACAACACTACAACATTCTCTCTCAAAGACGCAATAAAAATGAATTCACCAACCCATGGCAAAAAAAAGAGATGTTGCAACAAAGCAATAGAGCCACTGCAACACAAACTTATTCTCGTGCAACAAATTGGTTCAACATTTGCAACAAAAAACTACTGCTACAACATCTGCAAAAAGATAGATCCTAACAAAATGAAATATTTCCTGCAACAAAAGGGAAATGTTACTGCAACAAATTGAAGAAATGTGATATAAGATTGGTCTCGATCTTCCGGTGGATGGTAATTCTATTTGTAGAGAGTGACTTTGACGACGCTACTCGTAGAAATTCGATCAAATCGTCCAACAATCGCTAAACCACGCTTTTATCATTATCAACCTCGCCAGGAACAGCGGTTGACTTGATCACGAAGATCAATTCTTACAAGCAATCGAAGAACAAGTAAGAATTCAAGTAAAGAGCAATATGAAAATCTAGATATAAAAGTCGCACAAGGATAGTTGAGGTTCTGTAACACGAATCTGTTGGTCTAACTGACACAAGAGACAACGTAGAGTTTACACACACGGGCTAAACTGATCTAAACAAAACCTAAAGACTAAAAGTGGAGGCCACAAAGGTTACAAAGAGGTGGTGACGGACTTGGCCAAGCAGTGACCCTAGCTTGCACGCACGACAGCCCGGTGAGGCACGGCCCATTCCAGCCCGGCTACTATTCGTATCGTGTCGGGCTGGCCCACAGGCCGGGGTGGCGGCCCAGGCACGGCCCATTGGGAATTCGTGCCGTGTTGGGCCGGGTTGAGCCCGTTTAGCTTGTCAGGTCAAGTGTGACCCGTTTAGCCTGTTTGGCCCGTCAGAATGAAAAAAAAACAAAAAAATCCAAAAAAAAATCTACAAAAAATAGAAAAATGTGTAGAATTCATAAGTAAACATGAAAATTGAAAAAAAGACAATCATATTTGAAATGTAATAAATAGCTTTATTAATATCCAACTGGCTGCATCGTTAAAACTTTCGCCAAGTAAAAATTCAAAATGAGAAAACCTTAGCAAAGGAAAAATAGTATAGCATGTAACTCTACAATTCTACATACATGATACATCCTTATTCTATGTGTCGGTGTCATTGTCTAAGTACATATTTTCGAACACCACCGACAACTCTGGATTTTCCACAGAGTGTTGTGTTCGTGAATCAACTTGTTCCCAGTCCTTCACAGTTAGAAGGATCTCCACCATCTCACTTGTGAGACTTGTTCTTCTCTCCTCCAATATTATTCCAAAAAGACTGAAAGTAAACTCGGAGGAAACCGTAGAGACAGGAACAGTTAACACATCACGTGCAAGTATGGATAGCGGATATGTTAACTTATGAGCTTACCACCATTGCAAGATGTCGAAGCCTTTTGAGTTGAAATCCACTACATCGCTGTCCAGATAGGTGGATAGTTCTCCACTCCTTGTGGGTCTTGGTTGAGTAGGCGTTAGTGTAGAAGAAGAAGAAGACCTAGACCTGGACCTAGAGGAAGAGGCACTGAAGATCGCGCCCCACATATTTGTCTTTCCACTTGAGGTGGGGGCTATTGGAGGTCGTTGCGAGTGGACTCCCTGGAACTTATTTTCATACCTTTGGTAAGCATCGTATAACCGAGAACGAACTTCTACAAAATAGTTAGTATAGTTTAGCCCCGTAGCATCGCTAAGAAGGTCAAGTACAGTACCAAATGCGTCAATTTTAGCCCTAGAATCTAAAAGAAATGTAAATGCATATAGGTAAGGGATTTCTCTCCAATATTTAAGATATTTAGATTTAATGGAAACAACAACATCGTGTAAAAGTAAGTTATTTTCATACATTTTCAATTAAGTAGCAATCCGTAAAAATAGTATGCACAATGATAGGAGATGTTGGATAGTAGACAGCGGACAAAGCAACAGTTGCCTCATAAAAAATTCTAAAAATGACAGTATCTTCCGAGTAACGAACCAGTGTTACTCAGCTAATAGTGTACTACCGTCAGTGTTATGATAGTGTGTTTGAATAAAAACCAAAAAAAATGCTCTTGTATGGTAAAAGATTCTTAAGCATGAGGTAAGTAGAGTTCCACCTTACCTCCATGTCCAAGCTGAACTTTCTTAGACGTACACCTATCGCCCTGCGTAAGTTCTTATATTGTGCTATTCTTACGTGAGAATTTTTTGAATTTTGCCAAATTAGCTCAAAACGGATTTGAATTTGCACAACACAATTTTCAAGAGAGAATGGAGAATGAGGGGGTACTAAATGAGGGAGGTTATGGTCGCTATTTATAGGAAAATTTTCATGAATTTTTGAATTTTTTTGCTATTTTTAAAGACCCCAACGGTCAAAAACGATAAAAACGGCAAATATTCACTAACGGGTGGATTTTTCGGGCCGTGCTGTGCCAGGCACGGCCCACGAGCATGAATCGGCCCATTGCTGGCGCCCCACCGCTTGCTTGACCTACCCCTCTGCCGACTGCCCCACCGCACCCCTGCCCTTCTTCTTCCCCGCGCCTGCACCCTGCACCCGCATGGCGCGCACCGACGCCTCCTTGCCTCCTCGGTCCTCGCAGCTCCGTGCACCGCATCACCGCCCCCTCGCCTCCCCTCAACTCCGGCCAGTCGCGCCGCCTCCTCTCCTCCACGCCTCCTCGCTTTCTCAACACCACCGCGTCTGTGTCGCCTCGTCTCCTCTGCGCCGCCTTGTCCGCGCCTTCTTCCTCTGCGTCCCGCGATGCCCCGCCCTTCGCACCTTCTTCCACCACCGTTTCCGCCACATCCGCGTCGGCGACAACCATCGCGTCGGCGAACGGAATGGGGGAGGCGGCCACGGGCCCGCTGCACACGCGCGTGTGCATCATCAGGAGCGGAGAGCGGGCCAACCGCGCACACAGCGACCGTCTACGCTGCGCGGGCCGAGCTTGCCTGTGCTCTTCGAGGGCTGTTGGGCTAGCTTCCCCTTCCTCGGCGCCGGCGATGCCCCACCCTCCTCCTCGACTCCTCCTTGGCTGTTGGCTCCCTCGCTCGCCGTCGCTGCCTCGCCGACCTCCTCGGTCTTGGCCTCGCCTCGCGGCTCCATGTCGGGTCGTGCCTGAGTTGTGCCGTGCTTGGTACGGCTTGGCACTATTCGTGTTGTGCCAGGCCGGCCCACCGTGTCTGAGTGTCGACCCAAGCACGGCATGGACCATGAACAATGCGGGCCAGGCCGTGCCTGGGTCGGGCCTACAATGTCGTGCCTCGGGTAGGCACGACTCGTTTGGCCAGCGCTAGTGGTGACCAAGGGGGGGTCGGCCTATGGTTTGTGCACCACCAGGGGGAGCACACATAACCTGGGCTCGAATCCCAACACTATTACTAGGCTCAAGTTGGCCCAACAGGTTGTACGGCGCATCTCTTTTATGATTGTGATGTGTAGATAGTGAATATGAAGGTGGGTCTGAATCCGTTGAAAAGGTCTCATCGTAAGATTTCCATCAAGTACTCAAACACCTCCAACAAACTTCGTATGTGAAAGTTATGATCAATTTAAGTCGGTGTTATCACGCTGACTCCAAATTGGTCTGGAATTGAAATAGAGTCGGTCTAGACTTGTTGTGGTAGTAGTTCTGCTCCCCTCACCTTGGTTCCTGAGTATAATAAAATCACATGATTTATGTAGAAATCCATCATCAATAGGAATATTATGAACTCCTAGAAACGAGCTCACTTGATAATTCAACTGTCGTGCACGTGCCCTCGTCATAGTTCCTTGCCTAGCATCTTTTGGATGAGTGTTGTGTGTATTCAATTAAGTGACGTCCTTATCAAAATTCCTGCCATAAACCTACTCGAAGAGGAGGGGAGCTCAGAGAAGGAGAATGAGGAGGCAACGGCCGACTACTGCAGTGTCGCTCGGTGCTCGGCAAGCGAAGCGCTCGGCTAGCTGCAGCAAGCCCCTGATCTAGCGGCGGTGTGGCCTATCGTCGGTGAGCTCAAATCCAGCGGGAGCGAGTCCATTTTGACAATGACCTTGGAGGAAGTAGAGGTGGCTTGGTCGCACCACCATCTCGTCGGCAGCGGGCTCAAATCGAGGCGAGGCTAGTCCACAACTAAGCTTAAAAGGCCTTGTCGCCCAGCGTCGTGGAGCTCCACCACACACCTCGCCACGAGCTCGAGATGCCTTGCCACGGAGCTCCACCACTGCCTCCTGTTCCCAAGTCGAGCTCAGGAGACTTCGCTGTCCGGACCGATGGCGTGCAGAGAGGGAACACAGAAGCACGAGGACAAGCCATGGTAGGTCGGCGAGCGATGAGCCACTCGGAAGGAAAGAACGAAACGAGTGGAGCTCGTGTGGTTGGATGAGGATAAGGATGAGTGGAAGAAGTCTATTATGTGATTGTGTGAGTGGGAAGAAGTGTCGATGCTACGATTTGCATAGTACGTCCGATCCAAAGTGTTTCCCAATTATTATTACAATGTGATATTATATATATTTTTATTGAATGACAAGACACTTATATTTCTTTCTATGTAGTTTTGGCGGGATTACGAGGACTTGCATTTGGAAGGGAAGAAAAGAGGTTTTGTATAATATGTTTTGGTTAGAAGCGAAAAAGTGTTTATAACTATTATTCGGATCTTATCTTCTTGGAACAATAAGCTTGGGAGAGACTACAAGAAGATTTGGTTATGAATGTTCTTTGCTTCTTGCAAAACCAGATTTTGATTTAGAGAAATAATCCTTCACAAGAAAGCAAAGCTTCCGTTCCAAGAAAGAAATGGGGATAACTGAGCGTCCGGCTGCTAACCTGAGAGATGAGATGTGCGCTTAGCGGATAAGCAATTGAATTGGGCATATTCGCTGATTCGCATTGTAGCCCTAAATCGGTGACAAGGGGTGATTTGAATGAAAATGTCGATATGCCCTTGCCTTTGCTTCTAGAATGTTCCTCTACTCCAAGATTGAGACGGGACACCACATTGGTCTTTGCAATCGAGTCAATTTGCAAGAGAGAAGCTGGTACTTACACCATTATATGCACAAGAATAGATTCCTCTTTGTGTAAATCATATATGCTGACGCAAACTATGCTTACACTATTTGACAAGTAGTTTAGTAGTCTTGGACTTCTAGTTGTAGCCGTAGCCAATTTTGCTAACCAGGGAGCACATGCCAGCCTGTGTCACGAGATTGCCTTTGGGAGTAGATGTAGATTTCCACTTCCTCGCATACAAAGATACCAAAATCCAAGGCATTAGGACACAGGCGGGACCAACGACTCATCACCCTCACAAGGACTGACTTAAAAAGGAGTTTTGTTCTAAATATCATTGCGGCATAGCGAGGACCCGTCGTAATGCCAAAAATAACACAACAAACAAATCGACCCACCGACACGTGTCCAAATTCGGCCCCGAGGACCGGACTCATTCTACACACCCGGGGAGAAAGGGACACCCGTTAAATCACGTCGCCGTTGTTGTGCCCTTGGCCGGTGGTCATGCCTCCCGAGCACGCGCCTTCGTCCTCGGCGTGCCACGTGGCCCGTCGTGCCCTCGCGCCCGAATTCCCACTGCCGTGCTCGAGGCGCGATCTCGCCTGATGCACGCCCGCCGAGAACGCGGTCTTGCGCCATATGGTCCGGTGACTTAGGCGTCCGGCCCCAGTCCGGTGACTCGACGGAGCTGCTAAAAAGAGAGCAACGGAAGATCAATCCTTTCTTCATTTTGTTTGTTTACTGGCCCAATCCTCCAGGACCTCAACGGATTTGCAATGGTATCATCGGTGTTGTATATTTGGACACAATTGCCCCCCTAGAGCACTGTAATTCCTAAAATAGTCCCACTAGCTTCAAAATTCCATTTTTTGTCCCCTCCTAGCACGTGTTTCTGTCGAGGACGGCACGATCTCACCTGCTGGGCCGGGTAGCCGCAACACCTAGCTGCCGCCGACAAGAATGGCAGAAGCCCAGGTGTTGCCTTGCCCAACAAAGAAGCGGCGTGACAAGGTGCCGCTTGCCTTGCCACAATGACACCTTGTCGCTTGCCTTACCAAGACACCTTAACGCCCACTAGCCCACCACCGAGGAGATAGAAAATTGGGAGAGAAAGAAGAATAATTAAGTGAAAAAAGAAGAAAAAATAAAGGAAAACTAGAAAAATCAAAACAAAATGTAACATGAAAAAGATTTACTTAAAAAAATTGAATTTAATTGAAGATTATTTTATTCATTTAAATTGTTTTTCATTTTCTGAAATTTCTAATTAAGCTCTAATTAATCCAATAAAATACAAATGATTTATTATATTTTTTTGAAGCTTTCAAAAGACTCTGAGAAACGGAAAAACTGAAAAGAAATAATATCTTGGTCGCTACGGTTCTTAATCACATTACTTCTCTATGGTTTAGTTAAAGCAAAATACTTTATGAAACTTGTACATAATGCAATTGGGGGGGCTGAGAACGCTCATTGTGATTATGAAGATGCCCTAAAATATGAAGGAATCGTTGTCGGTGCGAATGGTTCTTTATGGGATTCCACTAGATCAGGCATACTTGCAATATAGATTTGCTTTGATGGCTCAGTGGAGGCACGGAACGGGAACTACATTAGAGTCATGACGCGAAGCACGTTACACGTGGTTACATGGCATGATGGTTCGGCTAATTGCTTTAGTCATCCTCGCTACTACTACGGCGCATTGTGACACAAGCATCCGGACCATGTAAGTATACATGACTTTAGGGGATAGTAAAAAATATAGCGGGTAGGACGGAGGACTACTACGGAATGGTTGGACCTACTGCGTGGACTGAGACAATTTACCCTTCCTTCCGAGCTCGACGTTGTACTCCTCGCCGGCCGCCTTGGCCTCGGCCAGTATTTCGCTCTTTTTCTCATGCTCCCTCTCGCGAGCCTCACGCTCCATGCGCCTGCACGCCTCGAGATGGGCCTGCGTCTCTTGCCGGATACGCTCATTGTGATCTTTAGTGCGGCGTTCCTCCTCCGGGATCTCGCGTGCCATTTTGGCATCCCACTCGTCGTAGTTGATTTTCCACTGGTCATGTGGGTGGATCTCTAAGTCGATTCACTTGCGGTAGCCACATAGCGGATCCGGGAACTACGGGTAGACGGGAGAGGTTATTAGTGCGTACTTTGAAAGAGAATTTGAAGGGGAACTTACTGTAACTAGTTCTTACCGGCTGCCAATAGCTGCTCGTATCCTAACGATGGTTGAGACAATCACAGGAGTAGTTCGAACAACCTCAGTAGCGCATGCCCAAGCTGAGTTGCTGCTTGGATTTAATAAACTTGCATGTGTCCCTGCACCAACAGAAGGGCGGCATCTCCTCCTTTGGCGGGTGTTACGGCGAAGGCTCGGTTGGAACATTCTGGTAAGAGTTGCTGCTACGGGGTATGATGAGGACATCCCTCCTTCGGATACACGCACTACACAAGACCCTCCAGATCTGGGTGCTGAACTACACGGTCCTATGACAAGAGCTAGAGCACATCACTTAATCGATCAGGTAAAGTCGTTTCTAAATTTGAGTGTATTATTTGAGAACTCTATGATCTTTGCCTAATGGAGATGATTTACTTGTTCTCGGGAATCTAGGACTACGACCGGTTCAAGAAGGTCTCGACCACTACAAGAAGATCTCGACCACTACAAGAAGACCTACGACTAGTTGATTCGATTGGAGCAATATACGACGTAAAAGCGAGCACGAGTACTCATTGGACACAATCTACGACCAAAGATAGCATGGACTCCTCAAGACCACCCTAGGACCGGTCCTACGACCGGATCTTCGACCGAAATCGCAACACAAGGTGATGCGTCACCGTTTGAAACTAATAAGACTTTGTAAGCGTAGCGAGGTCGGAGTCCGGGTTGTGTACGCTTCATCCACGGCCGCACAACCCTAGGTCGACCTCCTCACGCTCCACTATAAAAATACGATGGTCGCCATAGTTTAGAGGTTGGTTTTCTTAGATTATTACGCCAATTGCGGTTTAGCGATTATCGGTTTGAGAACCCCACTTGTAAACTTCATCCATATCCGCAATACAATTCAGATTACATCTACCTTGTTCTTGTGAGTTGCTTCGATTGCTTGCAGGAACAATAACCTTCGTGGTAAGGTCGATCACGTGCAAGCGTGGTCGATAACGACAGGCGTGCGGGTGTAGCGAATTGCGAGGTGACGATCTGTTGGTCGGAAGCCTCAAAGCGTCAACGTCCTCACGACGAACCAAATTGAACCTATCGAAAGATCGGGCCGCCGTGACTCATCAGGTGTCATTGCGGAGAGCTGTCATCTGGCAAGCTCTTCTTGCTGGACTGAGCGCGGCGACCTTGCTTGTTAAATCACGTGCCCAGCAGCCCTTGCTAGTTCGCAGATCTCGTCCCATTGCCTCTTCATCTTGTCCATCTCAGCGTGGTGAAGCAAGCTCTGGTGTAGTGTTTGGTTTGGTTGTGTAGTGTTCTCTCCCAGATCTCTTCCACCTCCTTTTATAAGCCACAGGGTTGGCATGATGTGGTTAAATTCATGTGAGTAGCCTGCGAGGCAGAGTGTTGTCTTGTCTTTTTGCAAACTTGCTGGCGGCCCCCAAGAGGAATCATCGGGTCACGTCGCTGCGTAAAGATACCTCGTCGGGTCACGTCCTGCTGTGCAGAGAGAAATCATGTTATCCTTTGCAGAGTGCTGTTCTTTCAGTCTGAAAAGCTGGCGAGCAGAGTGTTGTGATGTATTACTTTGCAGAGGGTGGTCACGTCCTTCTTTGCAGAGACAAGTCATGTTATGCTTTGCAGAGTGATGTCTTTCGGTCAGAAAAGCTATCGAGGTAGAGTGTTGTCACGTCTTACTTTGCGAGAGGTGGTCACATCATGCTTTCTGAGAGAAGTCGTGTCTGCTTTGTAGAGTGGTGTCTTTTTGGCTCGAAAAGCTGGTGAGACAGAGTGTTGTTACGTCTTACTTTACAAAAATGGCGCGTACGCTGCGAGAGAAGTCATGTCTGCTGCGAGCGCAATCTTTTGATGCGAAAAGTTGGTGAAGCGAGTGTTGTCACATCTTACTTTGCGAGAGGGTGGTCACGTCTGCTTTGTAGAGAGAAGTTGTGTGGTCTTGTTGTTGTGAAAACTAAGTGTTACGAAATTATCTTCAACATTCTGATTTAGCTCTCTAAAATTTGGATTAGAGGTATCGAAAATTAGGGTTTCATGAATTTGCACACAAAGTATTCGTTACGAAATTAGACAGAGGCATACATAATACAAAGGAGTACAACAACGTCGCAAAGTCATACATCATGTAATGCAGGGATACACGATAGTTGATCCATGCGTAGATAATGTTACTAGTTTATTCTCATTCATGACGGACTGCGATGCATAGATAAAGAGTGGACATTACAATCTCATTACAACTGAGTTTCTACTTGGCAAGAACAAGAAATAATAGAAGAAAGACAGCAAAACTATCTTAATTAATTTCTGAAGTATTTTCTCAACTCTTTTTATCCTTTCATCAAGTCTTTCAAGTCTATTCTCTTCATTTTGCGTTGGTGGATCAGAGGGTCAAGCCACTGGACGAAATACAGCAACACCATAAGAGTCATCTTGCAAGGCAGCAATTTGCATTGCAATATCTCGAACCATCTGGGACGACTTCATCGACCCTTGCCAAAACCGACATGTTGTGCTCACGAAAGAATTGCGACTTTAAGTGAAAAAAACATGTTGTTTGAATGGAATTCATTTGGGATGATTAGGCACATGTTCTTGTAAGATTTGAACACTTCATGAACAGCGGGATGGATTCGTTGGCGTATGCAAGGTGAACACGTTCACGGATCCACCGCAACGAGGAAAACCGGTGTTGCGCGGTGATTCTAATTATGCCTTTCGATCGAAAGTTAGATGAGGTAGAAGATATCCGTTTAAGGCCGTAAGAAAGGAGAGCGAAATGAAGAGTGGCGTGAATGGCGGCCAAAGCATCCATATATAACATGTGGCTGAATTGCAATTGGGTTGAAGGAAATTCGCGTCCGCAAGGTAGCGGGCCCAAGGAGGAATCGTGTGGCAGCGTTGTGTCAGGTCTTTTAGGTTTAGTACATAAAAATCGAAAGGTAGAGTTGTCATTTGTACTGATTATTTCGAAGAACATTTTGTGTCGATTAATCACAATATCATAATGCACAGACACTACATAAATCATAATAGCACAATGCATAATGATATTACATAACATGCATTATACAGTCATTACATTACTTATGGTACATCGTCCCGCCGCTTGCTCGGATGGTGTAGCTGATCATTGGGGAAGGTGAACCTGTCAGTGGAGCGACGTACGTCTCGAAAGCCGTAGTAGGGGCATTGCGTGGGAGGCGTCGCTGCGGCGATCTCAATGTATGTGTCTGGTTCAGACCTAAGCATATCGTCGACCCACTGGTGCTCTTCCCGCTGGAAGGGTACTTAGTGAGTTAGTCCTTGGTTTTGTGCAACCGAAAAATTATTATAACTACGTTAAAGCGTACCTGAGTATATTATTGTATAGACGAAGATCCTCCTGGCCACTCTGTGTCGTAATGTTGCACGTTGTATCCTTAGTACGTCTCGGCGAACCATTGGTCGCGCTCCTGCACGTGCGACAGAATGCCATATGCCAATGATCCCAACCCGTTGTCCCAGCGCTGTAGCGAGTCGGGATCGCTGTCTGCAGTGGAACAGTGTCGCGCCGACGAGGAAGTCCTGTCCTGCGCCTCCCTTCGTGATGATGATGGCTGAAGAAAAGTGTTGTCCCATCGCAAGTGTTGCATGAACAAGCGGTAATGTCGATCGTTCAAAGGAATGCATGGACAAATGCGATGACAACAACCGCAAGCAGAATACATACATGTGGCCCGTGGTGCGTCGGTGCGAAAGTAGCTCAAGCGACTCCCAGTCGACGGACGTGTGGAGGCGATCTGGGGAGGTGCCGAGGGCGGAGGGAGTGGAGGATGCCCTCGGTGTTCGTGATGATGTACGCGAATATCGTTTGGGCGACCACAAGTTATGGTCCTAATTGCAGCCCTCGCGTCCTCGGTCATGGCACGCCCCTCTCCTAAGAGGCGATCAAATGTGTTATTGTTTCCACGTCGTAGAGCTTCAGCACCCCTCATGCTAGATACGATCAAGGTGGTAGTACTGCAAGGAAAACTATAGTATGTTACGAACGTGTTGTCGAACGAAATTTCTACAAAGAATGTTTTACCATCTCGTCGTGGCGTGCCGCCCGGTGACGGTCGGGACCTGCTAGTACAACGGCATCGTGCATGACCTCCACTTTGGACACTGGGCGGCCCGATGGCTTTGCACCTAGTGCGTGGGCGATACCACTTGCAAGTCTGCGACATACGTTTGGATGGTTCAGCCTCGTAACTCATGCACCACATCTATCGCTGCCCTCTTGCCCCACAACGCCGTCCATGGCTACTGTGTCTGCCTCCATTCTTCAGTCATTCGGCCTTTCCTCGTTTGCCTGCAATTGAAATCGAATGTCAGAAAATATAAGTCAAACAAGCGCTTAATATGATACAGAAAAATGACATACCGATGGGCCTTCGAGGTGAGAGGTCGTCCTAGCAGCGGTGACACCTCCTGGTAAAGGTCAAAGCGTCTCATGACCGCTATGGATTATGCGGCTCGACCATGTGGAAAAAGACCGGTGGCGGTCGTCAAGCGAGTGTCTCGTCCCGAGTGCTGCTGCGAGGATAGTCCGTAGGGGGGTTGTGTCCACAAGGAACTGTGCAGTCCATGGCCACCAGATGACCTCGTTCTCGTGCAGAGTCTCGAATAGGTTATGGAACTCAAGGTACACACACCTCAGTCTCTCTCTGGCCCAACCTAGGGTACCACGTGTCCAACGTGTTCCCATTGTAGGCCCATCGACAGGGTCGTCGCCTCCAGCATTAACGTAAAGCTCGACGCTCAACTGGAAAGAGTGCACAGTGCTCCAAAAATACGGTAGGCCAATCGGAAAGTGCTACAACGACCATAGCTGTAGAAGTGTGTAACATACCACGAGGACTGGCTCCCCGCCTGTACTGCGTTGAGAGGCATCGCACAACCCTCGGTAAGTTGCACAAAGCGCTGTGGAGCCCCGGCTGTATTGTAGCACCTTGTCGGGCCGGGCGTCCATCAAAGACTCTATGAGATGGATGTAGCTAGGGTACACGTAGTCTCTCTGAGTCATAGGAAGTAATATCCATCCAAACATGAACAAAAGGTACACGACGAAGTGTGTCCTAACTACCTCCACAGTCGCATGCACAGGCGGGTCATGTACTCCCACAGCTAGGAATGTGACACACCCGATATGTTGTCACGAATCGGGTGACCAAATCTGTCAGTCATACGCACCCTCTAGTCTACTCGCCTTAGAGGTGACACTACTGGAAGATCGTGTAGCGGCAGACCTGTCAGCATAGCTACGTCCTCTAGAGTTAGGTCATCTCCCCCACCAGAAGTGAAATGTGTGAGTCTCTGGTCTCCAACGATCCACGAGCGCAGATAGGAGTGTCGCGTTAAACTAAAATGTGTGCGCTAGGTCCAACATGCGGGCAATGGGCAGGAGGCTGGTGTCCCGTAGTCTCGGGACATACCACTCGTCAAGAGGCCACCTCTCTCTGGGGGCGCTCAGGACCATGCTTGGAGGGCCGACGCCGGACGACCACGCCAGGCATCGGAGTTGCCCATCCCAGCGTGTGTCGAGCAGCTCATACGGGTCGTCAGCTGGAGGCTGCACCATCTCCTACTGAGAGAGAAACAACATGTTAGTCCGCATATAAAATAGAATGTGTGGCATAGAAAAACAAAGTGAAACATATGACAACAAAATGTAAGACAAAGTGAATAACACCATATGCACACCCGTACTACATAACAGTAGATATAACCATAATGAGTTAACATATAACCCAGACAATATAACATTATGTCCGTACAGAAAGGCATGGATTGACAACGATACAACTCATACAAGGTATTAAAACAGGCATGCAACATCACGACTTAGTAATTAAATCTTGGTCACTACAGTGCGTTGCTTGTGGTAGGTCTGTTTGGGCAGCGGCTGATGGAGTGGCTAACCGTCTTACAGTGCGCATCGAGGTGGCGAACCCGTTGCTATGTTGGTGTCGTCCATGTCGTTCGAATGTGTCATATTGGCGTCTTCCACGGCGGGGTGCTTGATCGTCGTTCGACACCCACTTCTGCTCTCGGCGGAGGTCCCTATAGTGCATGTACGGGCTATCTGAATGGAACTCGGGACTCAAGTGCCATACATGTGGTGAATGTCGTAGTACTCGGAGATATAATGCTCGAGGCTGGCGCCGCTGCGCATGCCGCGTACACATGATAGCATGGTTTGTGGAGAAGCTGTGACTTCTTGCAGGTGCACGACGCTTCGTCACCAATCGTGCAGACCTACTTTCGATCCCTCTAGTGTGGCCCAACACGTACTTCTCCCTGAGTCGGATCTCGAACTTCTGCCTGACGCCATCCATGGTACGAGCAACGTGCGAACGAGCCTTGCTGATCTTCTTCTCCATGCACGCATGCATTACTTGAAGAATTACTTGCCATCCTCCATATGCTTTTTGGCCATCATGGCTCGATTAGCAAAGTACCCGACGATACGGTTCCAGCTCTCCTCCACGATCACAGTGATCGGCAGGGATCGGACACCCTTGAGAACACCGTTGTACACCTCAGACATGTTGGTCGTCATGATCCTGTACCTTGCACCACCAATGTCGTGCAACAAGGACCATTTCTCCAAGTAGGGTGCATGTGAGTTAACCCACTGTGTGAAATCCCCAATTCTCGCGGACCCTCCTCCGCGCCGCGACCACCGCCTTGGCGTCCGCTGAGTTCCTTAGATGCTTACTGGTCTCCTAATCGAGCTGTTTCCACATCGCTTCGAATTTCCTTCTTTGGTTCTGCATGCAGAGTTTCTTGAACATCTTCATCAGGTCCTTGCTCTTAAACTTTGTGTGGAAGTTCGTCGCGAGATGCCTCATGCACCAACGGTTCCTGACATCATTCCATTGGAACATCGGCTACGTCCCGTTTTGCATCATGCTCAACGCGGACAGCAACCCAGCATTGCGGTCCGAGATGACACACACATATGGGCGGTCTTGAACCACCGCCTGCTTCACATTGGACTGGAACCACAACCAGCTATCGGTGTTCTCGCTCTCAACAATTGCGAAGGCCACGGGGAGTAACGAGTCGTTCGTATCGGCTGCAACAACGGTGAGAATGGTACCCTTATACTTCCCACATAGGAAGGTGTCGTCCATCGTCAGCACGGGACGATAATTCTTGAAACCTTCGATCGCCTGACAGAAGGCCCAGAAGACCATTTCAATAACAAAACAATTGGGCCCCTCCGTCAGATGCACCCACTCAAGATTGTTTATGTATGTCCCGGGATTTGATTCTGCGATTTGATGCAGCATTCTTGGGACTAGGTTGTAAGCCTCTTCAAATGTGCCGAACATTCGTTCTACGACCTTCTGTTTCACTTGTCATATCGTCTTGTAGCTGACCGAGAACCCCACCATATTGGCAACATCCGCCAGTAGGAGCTTTGGCGAAGTGGACACATCTCCAGCGACGAGGTGGCTTATTAGGCTGACAACATACGAGGATGTTGTGTTGCAGTGCCTATGAAGCAGCTCAGCTAGCTCGCATGTGTAGTTCTTCAGCACCGTTATCCGGAAGCCCACGGCCGCAGCCATGAACTGCTGCGCACGGACCTTGCCAGCACAGGATTCATCAACACACCTAGCGATGTAGGTGTCGGGGTTGGACCTCTGCATCTGATACGTCTGACCAATGTTAACGGTGTATCTAGCAATAGCATGCTGAGTGACACTCTTGTTAGGGAAGCGTTGCCCTAGGAGCAGGATGTCCTCATTGAACTCCCACTCAGCCCCCTTCGGATGTGGCAGAACCAGCGATGTCGTTGCAATGTCGTCCAATTGTGATGGGACGTAAGCAATGCCGGTGGTCACAATACCACCAACTGCACCTCCCGTAGCAGCTTGTCAGTCTTCGTCATCTTCGGAACTAGTTGTTTCCACGTCCTCCTCCTCGCTTTCCACCTCATCCACCTGGTCGGCCAGGTACTCGTGGCAATCAATACGAGCTGCCCACCATCACTCCACTCCTTCGTTGGGCTCAAAATTTGCCGGCACGCCTCCTCAGGTCTCCATTGCCCACTTCCTCGACCACGTCTCCTCCAACACCGGAGACCAACGCAGGCTCCTTCTCACCAGCAGCTTGACCAGAACCACCCACGCCGGAAGTCCCCATCCTCTCCACGAACTGAACATAGACCATCAACCATGCATATATCGCAGCAGCAGGATTGCAAACAACCCCCATGTAATTGGTTCATGAAGCGTCACATGTCACATTCATAAGTTACCAAATGGTCTCGCATGCACCACCCATCATCGAGGCATACAGCGGCTCGATCGCGGCTTCTTCCTTCTAGTGGCGCGATCGAGCGTGAACGCGCACACACGCCTTAGCTCAGAGAGGCTCATGTCCTTGAGCCGGCGCTCGGATCACGGTCGGTCACAATTTGCAGTGCACTGCCGTCACGGTCCGTCGAGTCGAGTGTCCCCATGGAACAAAACAGATCTTGAATCTCCGCCATGAAGTACCTAACACAAGTGCATATGAAACCACTTATATGCAATGCTCGAACCATCCAATTATTTATGGGTTTTTCAAATGAATTCTTCTACAAATTTGGCCATGCCCACTTTACACGAGCCTTTTATCCTCCATGTTTTCAATTCTATTTCTGTTGTGTCTCATGCACATTTGAATTACATGTTAAACTACCTCAGAATATTTTGAAATTTTAGGTTCAACTTCCTGACAATCCTGTAATTTCTTCATAATTTAATATACTACTGGACATAAAAATTACATGGTTGTTGGTTCAATTCTATTTCTATTTTAATATTTTATAAAAAAATTACAGAATACTAGTGGACCTAAAAATTACATGGTTTGCTAGGGAATAAAATTTTGAGACCAACAAAAAATTATTCATCCCAATTGGAGTTCATATGAATTTTCTATCTATGAAATGTTGAAGTTAATTTAATTTGTAGTGTAAAAAATTCCTAACCGATTTTTTCCAATTTTGAAATTTTTTATGGTACTAACAAGTTTCAAACCTATTCCAAGTTAAAGTACAATAAAAAAGGAAACCAACAAAATTGGTTTCACTAAATTTGAAGTTAATTTCAAATAGTTATAAATTTTTTTAACTAATTCGAATTTACAGTGCAAAAATAAATCACTTCAGAATTTCCTAATGCCTTTATAACTTTTTATACCCAAGCTAGACCTAGCCTATACCAATGACATGCGGGGTCTACTACATAGTATTTTTTTCCATTGAATTCCTGAATTAAAAACTTACTGACATGTGGGGTCCGTTTGTCATTCTTGCGGTCTACTGCATAGTGCATGGACCGAAGGTCATCTTGCCCGGTCATGAGTCCATAGACCACGCGCCGTGGGACCCGGCCGTCGGCGACTCTATTTCTATTTCGTTAAACGACCTCCAAATATTTTAATATTTTACGGTCAAGTTCGTGATACTATGAAAATCACCGAGTTAAAATTTACAACACTAACAATAATAAGCCTGCTAAGCCAACTAATTACCGGCTAATCACATTGCTAACTACTAAGTATTCTAATTACGTGTTAATCACACTCAGTCTTCCAATTTGATGTCCGAATACTACGTCAAAATACATCTATAACTACTCAGTTGCTACAATAAGAAACTGCAATTCATCTAATTACATCCTAATCATATTGCTAAAACTAGCTAAAACTATAGCCGGATGCGAATGACACTTATCTTTTCTTGGTGCTCACAAGGCGATGCACAACTTAATGGCGAGCGAACTTCAACTTCTCTCTGGTTGGCTTCTCCTTCTCTTCCTCTCTGTTTGTCTTCCTCTCTTTCTCTTTCCTTCGTGGCGAAATCGTTGCACTCGCTAAATACTACGTGGGAGAAAAACCGTGCGATCACACACGCCTTGCGCAAGTAGCACCGGGCACAGCCACGCCGCCACCGCCGAAGCAGCGCGTCGTGCGCGCGAGCGATCTGATGGCGGGCGGCCTCCACAAGTGCCTACTGCGGTCCCGCACGGCAGCAGGTGCCTGTTTCCATGCCCGGCCGTAGCACCTTGGCTGCTGCCGAGCACGACGGCAGCACCTAGGTGTTGCGGTCGGACAACGCAGTAGGTCTCCTGCTGCCGTCCACGACCACAGTAGATGGGCCAAGGGGGGCAAATTTGAAAATTTCGGGGTACAAAGGCTATTTTGGAAATTACGGTGGTCTAACAGGGCCAATTGTGCCCAAATTTCCAAAATGAAGAAAGGACAGGGTGGGACGCCCAAGTCGCCGGACCGTATGGCATAAGACCATGCTCGAGGGCGCAGCGGTGGGAGCATGTGAGGCCACGTGATTGATTGCGGCCGTGGCCATGGCCTTGTCCATCGCGATCGCCACCACGATTGTTATTCTTTGTTGTCGTGGTGGCGCATCACATTGTTGGCAGACGAGTGAATCTCTTATTGAGAGTTGTTCCGATCGTGCCGATGCTCATAGCTCAAAAGGTATGCATAAAGATCATTAAGACTCACCGGGTCATTTCGAGTTGTGATTGAAGTGACCAGAGGATTATAATCTGATCCTAGACCTGCCAAAATATAGCCAATTATTTCCTCATCACAGAGAGGCTTACCAATTGATGCCAAACAGTATACATGGAGCTTCTTCTCCTTATATACATGATTGTGTATACATGGTAGTATTACAACTGTTCAGCAGGATCGTTATAATCAGGAAACTATCTAGCGCTGATTCCGGCAACAGCCCAAATTACCTAGCGCTGATTCCGGCAACGTCCTAGCACTAGAATCACGACTGCGTGATATGCTACAGTGCCATTTGACAACAGCTTAACTATTGATTTATTTCCTATTTTACACGCCCAAGTCGCCGGACCGTATGGCATAAGACCATGCCCAGGGGCACGGCAGTGGGAGCATGACAGGGCCACATGGCACGCCGAAGGGGAAGGACATAGCAGCAGCGACGTGGCGCAACAGGGGTTGTGATGAGGAACAACGGCTGGCTTATGAGGACCATACAGCAATTCCCAATCTCCTTATAAAAGTTACACACGAACCACACAGCCATCCAAAACTGAGGTACAACAGGCAATGGTAATTAACAGGTACCACAGGCAATGGTAATTAAGTCAATAACATTTATGCGCTCAAGTAGTACAATCTGAATAAATCAGGTTCTGAAAAAGTAGGGAGGAAAAAAAGGAAACAGGGCTCCTAGTATATTTGGAAAAATGAAACCAACCAGCCTGCCAAATTTGAATTACATCGCTAACAGGGAAAATATTTCAGCAGTTTATCAAGTTGGCGCTCAGCAGAACTTCCAGCGATTGTTGCAGTTCACGCATGTCACAAATGTTGTCATCGGTTCATCAGCACTCCGAGTCTGCAGCTGATAGTAAGTCGTCTTCCGCTGGCCACACCTGCCGCACTTGAACTGATCAGTCGTCGCCTTCGGTGGTCCTCCACGCTCGCATTCAAACAGAGCCTTTTCCTTTATCTGCTTATTCTCGAGCTTCCTCGCGTCACTAGCCATCTCTTCGGGGGATATGTCGACAAGTCTCTCAGGTCTCACTTGACCGAGGAAAACCCTTCTCCGGAAGTCAGTGTTGTTATCAGCCCTCAGATTGAATATTATTGATCTGTATTTTGCCTTGTGAGTCCCAGTGGAACGTCCCAGCCTCTCAAACAATGCAGACTCCACTGTCACAGAAACTCTGAATGGGTCACGTGCATCTACTTCATCTAAGATGTTTCTTACTTCCTCTCTGTCGTCCTTGCTAGTCTCTCCAGAAACCCTAGAGAAGGCATCAGCAAGAAGTTCCCGGATTTTATCTCTAGTAGCATCGTTGCATTTGACAAGGGATGTCAGCTTTGGGGGGCCGTTTGGAACAGAAGATGGCTTCTTTTTATCAGGAGTTCTACTGACTTCCTTTGAAACCCCCTCTACCTTGACAGGTTGAGATTTGGAATCATTATTGGCAATCTTCTCAACCTTGACACTCTCAGGCTTCTGACCCCTAACATCCACATCTCTTTTCTCAACCTTCACACTTGCTGATGCAGAATTCTTCTCAACCTTCATGGGCTGAGTATTCTCAACCCTTGATGCAGAGTTATTTGATATTTCATTCTCTGTGGTGCCATTTTTCTTTCCTGTCTCTTCAATAACAACCTTCTTCCAGTACCCAAAAAGGTCTGTAGCCATCGCCTGTATGCCTGAGTGAGGGTGCTTAGTAAGGTACCGAAGACGTTTGCCAACCTGACAAAACATAAGGTAATGTGTAAGTTCTAAGCTCCTTAGTCATATGAAAAGAACTGCTGGCAAAGTAGCAGAAAGAAATAAACAGTAACCAGTTAAGAGAGAGCAGAAGTTTGGTACTGACGTATTTTGATGAAATAAGCTTTTGTGCAAACATAATTTTACTTAAGGATTCAATTCACACAAGATATTTCACACGCCCACAACCAAACATATTTAATAAATGCATAGGCCCTCAAAAGGAGTCTCACTGGCTCATGCTCAGAATATCTTTGTACCTTAATTGATGGGTGTTCATCTTTAGGAATCCCATGGCGGCTTATGTAGTGTGTTTGCGCGGGGGGTGGGGAGGGGGGGACTTGCAGACCAATCAATTAAAAAAAACATGATAGGAGAACTTTCCCTAGTTAAATCACAAAGGTGTAAAACTAAATTATAAGACTGGCTGGTAAAAGGTTCCATGATAAGCTAACTGGTAAGAAGTGTGCAGAGTATGTGGCACCTTAACTGTTGGGAGGCTGTTACAATTTCAGATGAGATTAAATGGAGAGTTGAGAGCAGAGTGGTAATTGGTCCAAATAGCTGTACGGGAAGCTGGCTAAAAAAAAGGCGTGGAATGTGACAACTTATGTCTCTAATATGGAAGTAAAGCTTTTGTAATCCATGGCTTTCCCTAAAGCTATAAAAAATTATTCCATCTTAGAAATATAAATTGTTCATGTTCAGCACGCTTTTCCTACCAAGTCAGCTTCTCACAATACCATTTGAATCAAAGACCAGCCAATTGCGAAGTCATAATTTTCACTCTTCTTTTCTGAAATTATGAAACTAACATTTCATAGAAGACAAATATGTTAATCACATGTCCCACATGCTTCTCCCGTCAAATCAGAATCCCGCGCTACAACAAGAAACAAACGCAAGCTCACTCGCTACCACGACACAATTTTACACTCTTTCTCTTCATCAGTAGGCAACCTATGATAGTTAATCACACAAAATTAGAACGTGATGCTTGGGAGATCACTGAATGCAGAATCATCATCAAGATTAAACTAGCAGAAGCAGTATGGTTACCAGCGACCAAAACACAAATAACCCATCCACCCAGCTCACATTCCATCACTTCAAGCCCAGGTTTTAGTATTAACCCAAAAGGAGTTCAGTAATCTCAGCCACTCTGAATGGCAATTGCAACATATCACATATCCATCATCTAAAACCATAGCATTTCGCATATCCCAGCCATCTACCCTCCCCTTGCTTCCAGAAAATCCCTACACCGAACACCCTCCAACAAACTCATCAATCTGAGCTATAAAAGAGGAGAAAATGCACCATCTTTCCACCCCCAATAGTGATAGACATCCACAAGATCTAATTCCAATCAAGAGGCCCAGTTTTCGCATCTCTTCACCCGTCGCCTTAAAGGGAAAAACAAAATCTCTCACAGACATCCCGTAAATTTTGACGAACCAACCGAATCAAAAGGCGCATAGAATCCAAATTCAACGCAATAAGGCACATTTTGCCCACTAATTCCTCGACAAGATTGCCGCCGCCGCACGCATCCGCCGCAAACGACACAACGCGAGGCCACGGACAGATTAATTGGAAACCACAAATTCGGATCCAGGCGGCCGCTCACCTGCGTGGAGACCAGGACGTCGGTGGTGACGCGGATGGCGCGCAACCGCCGGAGCGCGTCGAGGCAGCGGTCGGCCTCCGGCGAGCCGTCCTCCTCGACCGCCGCGTCGGCCGCCTTCTTCGCCGCGTCGAACGTCTCCAGGAGCTCCCTCTCCATGTCGGCGGCGCGTGGCGCGCGACGGCGAGATCAAAACCCTAGCAGCTAGGCCCCCCGCTGCCGTCTCCTCGCTCTCTCTCTCGGCTGGGAGGTGGGAGGAGGAGAGAGAAAAAAGGGTGGAAATTGGGGAGGGAGAATTTTATACGAGCGTCTCACGGGGCGGGCAGCTGACAGAAGCCGCCGCCGCCGCCGTTGATTCGGAGGCGGATTCTTCTGGAACGAGACCGATCGGACGGCTGACAAGAGCGCCACGTGGCGATTGTTCGGTATTCAATTGTGGAGGAGCTGTCCCGAATGGTACGGTCTCTTTTAGAATTTTTGGCTAATATGTATTTACAAGATTGATTACACGCGAAATCTATTTACACGTATAGCACCGTGCGGCAACACCTTCCCCGCCGTCACGTAGCTCCCCCCCCCTTTGCCCTGCTACCATGTAAATAAACAGCGGCCCAAAGGCCGCCATGTGTCTAGGCCACAGATTCGGCTAAAATTTATATGAATTTTAAAATATAGCAAATAACAGTGTACTTGCTCCACGTAAAATTTCATAATTTTTTAAATTTATTTGCTATATTTTAAAATTCATGCAAATTTTAGCCGAATCCGTTGTGGGTTGTTGCCGCACGACGGCCGTGCAGCAACGGCCCACGGGCCGCCACTTATCTAGCTACAGTTTAGTTAAAATTTGCATGAATTTTAAGATATATCAAATGACTTCAAAAAATTATAAAATTTTATGTGGAGTCTCCCAATACAATTTACTTGCTCCGCATAAAATTTCATAATTTTTTAAAGTCATTTGCTATATTTTAAAATTTGTGCAAATTTCAGCCGAACCCGTGGCCAAGACACGTGATGACCTTTGGGTGATGCCTTGCAGCGCAGCGGGGCCGGGAGGGGAGCTACGTGGCGGCGGGGAGATATTGTCGCCGACGGTTTGTCACGACAACGATGCTATATGTGCAAATACGTTTCACGCATGATCAATCATGCAAATACAGGGTGAAAAGGTGTTATATTAGCAAAAAAAAAAATCTCTCCTTTACCGTTCTTGTGTCCTTTCACTACTCTTTTTGGGAGGTGGCAGGTAAAACAAGGGTATAAAAAAAATGGCAGGTAAAATAAAGCATGTCTTTACAAATTACAACAGACATATTTTACTAAATTTTTGATTTTAGACCGATTTTTTGTTTGGTCCAAAAAGGGAACGTGTTCAAGCTGTTATGAATTGTTTTCATCATCTTTTATGTGTTTACTAGCCTCTGGTCTCAAACTCCCAATACTGACCAGTGACCACTGAGGAGATGTTTCTTTCTCCCTTTTGATGTTGTATTTCCTTATTTAGCTTCTGATCCAATCACCAAAATGACAGGGTATACCACTGAAATGGTATCCTACAAAGTTTTGCAAGAACATTGACAGCACATGCTATCGAGATGCTGGGGTAGGCATTTTCAAGGGAGCTCAGGTGAGGAGTACACGATGGATGTAACACTGGCTAGTACTTGACATATCGAACATATCTTTTATCTTCTATGCATTAAACTGTCTCCTCTCGGAGACACGAAGAAAAAAAAGGGAGAAAAATCTAGTCTTAATTTAGGATGTTAGCACTAGCAACACTTGAGATCCTCGGCAGCTTCTACATGAATTTGAATCAGTGTTTCAGAGATTGCAAGGGAATGACCTACTTTGTACCTTACAACCAGTTTGTGTTTTGGGCATTGTTTGAGACCATAGCAGAGGACTCGCCGCCATCAGCAAACTTTGCCAAGGAACGGTATTGTAACTTCACACTCTCTGCATTGTCTAAAGTCTTCACCACGTACCTGTTAAGCGCAACCAACCGATAAGCATCGGGTTTAGTTTCGAAAGATGATTGTGTTAAGAACAAAATGTTGCTAACCATCCATTTAAGCACTGTGCTGTCACAACAGCTACACGTCCCACAAATCGTTCTGGGGTCCTCTTGTTGCCCTGAGGAAACTCATTTTGCTTATTGAAAGGAAAGGACAGAGATAATGAAAGCGGGTGCTTAGTTCACTAAACAAAAAATACCTTGATTATGACTCGGTCGAAGACAGCAAAGGAAACTGAACACCTTTACCTCTAGAAAGCTCAGTTGGATTTGGTTCATCATTGCCACATTTATCCTCATTTTAGAGAGAAAACAGATTTAAGAACATCTTGTAACACTTACAGTTGTCAAAATTCGAACACTAACTAATAAACTGGGAAAAAAGTATATACCTGTTCAAGGTGCTCTCTTCTTCTTTTCAATGATTTTGCTGACTCTTCTTCGCGTTTAAATGCCTGAACTGCCAGGCGAAGTGCTGAAATTTTTTTGCAAAAATCTGATGTTAACAGGACAGAAAGGAAGCTAAAAAAGATCAGTATATGTGACATGCATTGATTTCTCTGGTATAGCTAAAAACATGGAAGTGCATGCAGACTGACAGGTGGATATAGCTAAAGAAGACTTGGAAGTGCATGCAGACTGACAGGTAGACATGAATGATAAGCTGGGATTTGCCTAGTTGCCTACTTGCCTACATCAATCCAGAAAACTGTGTTCAGACAGCGCATGGACATGGAAAAAACCAAAAGCATGCATAATAACTAACAAGGTCAAATTAGAGGAAGACATTGAATGGTACATGTGAAGTACTGCATGTGCTGGTAGTAGAAGGAAGTAAATATGAGGGCAGCTAGGCATCAGTTTGAATTCGGTATAAACTGTTTAATCCCAAATCTTGCAAAATAAATAATTCAACCCATGGGTACCAATTTATAGAAGTTACATAATATCCTTGAACTTAGATCCCCAAGTACCAAAAACTATGTTAGGAAATGGTACAAAACTGTTGGTGCCATTCATAGCTAAGGAGATGAAAGACTCTTATGTATACAACCTAGTATCGCAATTCACCAAGTAAATCAGCATAGAAAGAAGTTGAGTCACACAATAAAACAAATCCTTGTAAATCTTAGTGATTAATAGTCGAGAAATTTGATACCATAGTCCATACCCAAGTTTGGTCGAATGGAGTCCTCGTGTCGGTTGACCGCATTTGCCACAAGCTTTCTGCATGGCAGGGACATAAACTATTTTATATCACTTTCACATGCACTTGCAATTTCACACAAGCCCTCTTTGGGTAGCGTTGTAATATCAGGCCATCCACTTTCCAGGATTGTTTCAGCAATGTTTTACCCTGATGTGTTACTCATGCTGATAGCAAATGGTTGACTACGAAATACCTCTACTCAAGTTCTTATGACCCCAGATATCAGTTCACTTCTGATAGAGCAACATAATCCATGAATGGAAAAGAATCTAACTGGATCTTTCATTTCATATAAGTTCTTAAAATGTGCTTTATTACTCTAGAAAGTCAAGAACATATGTCATGCTTCATAGTTCATACTGGATTTAAGCCAGACCAAAGGCCACATAAGCAATGTTTATGTAAGAATGAAAAACACTATGCTTCAAAGCCACACCAAGTAATTAAGATGAACATAGCAAGCTTGGAGTAAGAAAGTCTTAACATTAGCAATAAACAGATGTAGCAACAAGCAGGATACAGAAAATGTAAATTGTAAGCTACATTCATAAACTAGAGCCAAAAGTTTGAAAAACTATCAGGCAGTAAGGATCCTTGAACAAACCATTCTGTAGATATGCTGCATCCCACTACTTCCACAGGAATGCCCACATGATAGAATCATTGCATCGTCCATCAAAACACCTCTACAAGTTCAGACGCAGGAAGATAATGAATGAGGTGTTCGAATACTTTTTTCCCTAAGTATTATGTCTATTATCGCAACCAAGCATGATATTCGGGTATGACAAATTCATGTGCTATACATGACCAACACTCATATAAGGCCAGATGCAAAAACTAGCATGGATAGAATAAAATGCATTTAACATGTTGGTAAGCACAAGCACTACAAATTGTCATGATTTAGTGGAAAATAACATTAGCCTACAAAACGATACTGATACTTGACAGCATGTAGTAGTCTCAATCTTGTACTCCAGTGTTTAAATACACTACAAACCATAAAGTGAATCAAGAAGGTAAACCAGCTAAGTAATCCTTACTAAACAAAACATAACTTCCAATAGATTTGCAGATACCCACGTCAACGGATCAGAGAGGTGTGCTCTGAGTAGGTCCCAATAGCTAGACGCGGGACCTCCCTCTCTTCTCCCAATAACTCCATATCCATTGTCCACCCTCGTCTCCTGGGGATGGCACCAGGTTCATCCCATCTAGTCGAAGTGTGCCCGTATTGCTCGGTTCCACAGTTGTAGTTATGGTTGTGCTGCCATTGCTTCTCCTCTTGGATTTGCCTCACTCCATTCTGCCCATACATCACTTCACACCTGATTCCTGGTGTATGAATCAACAAGCAACAATAATCAACCTTCATCCAGATACATCAAAAATTTAAATCCTAACTAGAGGGGAAGGGCATGATCTTTGTTACTCAGAGAACACATGAACCTAGAATAATCTTGTATTTGCACAAGTGAAGCCTAATCATTCTATTTCTAGAAGCAGTAGAATCGATAAGAGCTAAAGCCACCACGCAAATCCTTTCTTCACCCTGGAGAGGAGGCGCATCGCTGCTGGGAGCTGCAAACCACTATGTCCACCAGCTTGGCCTCCTCTTCATCGTCGTCATCCATGCTGTCATCGTCCTCATCAACTTCCTTCACGACGTCATCACCGCTGGAGTCGCCGGGAAGGTGGTGCTGCCAGAGGAACAGGGCGGCGGTGCGGGAGGGGAACTTGGTCGCGGCGGGGAAGGGCGCGGGCGAGGCACCCCCTCGAGGATGAG
Organism: Hsuehochloa calcarea; assembly: GCA_036346395.1. Lineage (NCBI taxonomy): Eukaryota > Viridiplantae > Streptophyta > Magnoliopsida > Poales > Poaceae > Hsuehochloa > Hsuehochloa calcarea. The sequence goes on from JAYEVG010000032.1 coordinate 292,331, forward strand.
GCCGCGCGTTGGACCCCGGAGGAGACGCCATGGCGGTCAGAGAGAGCTTGGAGAGCACTGGGGGGGAGAAGGGAAGGGTGGTTTGCTGGGCTCGGGACTTAATGTGCGCTGCGTTGTACTGGTAACATTCTTACGTTTCCTCGTGCCGCATTTAGCAGAAAGTGAGAAAAACTGTAATGCATTTAGAGCCAGTTCCGAACACCGGAATTTTACATGAGTTTTGTCGCGGAGTAAATTTCTGTAGAAATCATGCCTTCCAAACAAAACTTAAGATTTAGTTATATTACATGTATATGTTTTTTTCTTTAACAAATAAAGACATGTTGTGACCAAAGATCAAAATCCCAGATAAAAAACCGTCCAAAGGCCGGTAATAGTAACCGGAAAAATCGGGGAAAAAAAAACCATTTAAAATTCAAAAATAAAAAATTGAATTGGCGAAGTTTTAAAACCGGTAACCGTACCCGAAAAAGCAGCTACCAAAACTCTAAAAAACAAAGAAGTACCTAAACTATA